>WHUY01000043.1:0-508876 GCA_015179035.1 Tirmania nivea | reverse complement strand
ATATCCAGTGATCGCTAGGTCAGGTATTTCAGCAGCAGCTCCGTATTCAGTGATATCCCGTGGTCACTATATGACCTAATTCGGTCTATCCGGCGGTCGCTATATCAGTTAATTCGGTCATATCTTACGGTCCCTATATCAGCTAATTCAGTCATATCCAGCAGTCGCTATGTGAGCAAATTCAGACAGCTCCATATTCAGTGATATCCCGCGGTCGCTATGTCAGCTAATTCAGTGATATCCCGCGGTCGCTATGTCTGCTAATTCAGTCAAATCCCGCGGTCACTATGTCAGCTAATTCATCAATTCCCGCTGTCGCTATGTCAGCTTATTCAGTCAATTCCCGCGGTCGCTATGTCAGCTAATTCAGTCAAATCCAGCGGTCGCTATGTCAGCTAATTCAGGCAGCTCCATATTCAGTGATATTCCGCGGTCGCTATGTCAGCTAATTCAGTGAAAATCCCGCGGTCGCTATGTCAGCTATTCAGTCAAATCCCGCGGTCGCTATGTCAGCTGATTGAGGCAGCTCCAAATTCATGTGATATCCCGCGGTTGCTATATCAGCTAATTCATCAAATCCCGCGGTCGCTATATCAGCTAATTCAGTCAATCCCGCGGTCGCTATGCAGCTAATTCAGTCAAATCCCGCGGTCGCTATGCCAGCTAGCTAATTCAGTCATCCGCGGTCGCTATGTCAGCAATTAAGTCAAATCCCGCGGTCGCTATGTCAGCTAATTCAGTCAAATCCCGCGGTCGCTATGTCAGCTAATTCAGGCAGCTCCATATTCAGTGATATTCCGCGGTCGCTATGTCAGCTAATTCAGTGAAAATCCGGCCGTCCCTATGTCAGCTAATTCAGTCAAATCCCGCGGTCGCTATGTCAGCTGATTCAGTCAGCTCCATATTCAGTGATATTCCGCGGTCGCTATGTCAGCTAATTCAGTGAAAATCCGGCCGTCCCTATGTCAGCTAATTCAGTCAAATCCCGCGGTCGCTATGTCAGCTGATTCAGGCAGCTCCATATTCAGTGATACCCCGCGGTCGCTATATCAGCTAATTCAGTCAAATCCCGCGGTCGCTATGTCAGCTAATTCAGTGATATCCAGCAGTCGCTATGTCAGCTAATTCAGTCAATTCCCGCGGTCGCTATATCAGCTAATTCAGTCAAATCCCGCGGTCGCTATGTCAGCTAATTCAGTCAATTCCCGCGGTCGCTATGTCAGCTAATTCAGTCAATTCTCGCGGTCGCTATGTCAGCTAATTCAGTGAAATCCCGCGGTCGCTATGTCAGCTAATTCAGTCATATCCAGCAGTCGCTATGTCAGCTAATTCAGTCAAATCCCGCGGTCGCTATGTCAGCTAATTCAGTGATATCCAGCAGTCGCTATGTCAGCTAATTCAGTCAATTCCCGCGGTCGCTATATCAGCTAATTCAGTCAAATCCCGCGGTCGCTATGTCAGCTAATTCAGTCAATTCCCGCGGTCGCTATGTCAGCTAATTCAGTCAATTCTCGCGGTCGCTATGTCAGCTAATTCAGTGAAATCCCGCGGTCGCTATGTCAGCTAATTCAGTCATATCCAGCAGTCGCTATGTCAGCTAATTCAGTCAATTCCCGCGGTCGCTATGTCAGCTAATTGAGTCAAATCCAGCGCTCGCTATGTCAGCTAATTCAGTCAATTCCCGCGGTCGCTATGCCAGCTAATTCAGTGAAATCCCGCGGTCGCTATGTCGGCTAATTCAGTCAAATCCCGCGGTCGCTATGTCAGCTAATTCATTCAAATCCCGCGCTCGCTATGTCAGCTAATTCAGTCAATTCCCGCGGTCGCTATGCCAGCTAATTCAGTCAATTCCCGCGGTCGCTATGCCAGCTAATTCAGTGAAATCCCGCGGTCGCTATGTCGGCTAATTCAGTCAAATCCCGCGGTCGCTGTCAGCTAATTCACTCATATCTCGCGGTCGCTGTGTCAGCTAATTCAGTCATGACCGGTGGATATCACTGAATTAGGGATTATGTTGACCGCTAGATATTGTTAAGCTGAAGCTGCCTGAATTATCTAACATGTACAGCGTAATTATAAAAGAGTCACGCACGTAAGTGATAACTAAGCATTTTAGTGTTGTCATCAGTAAATACAACGGCGCTATGCTATATTGCTGCATGTAATCAATAAAGTATTGCATGTAATCAATAAATTATTGCATGTAATCAATAATTCAAAACGGTTAGCACAGCGCCCACCAAAAAAGTGACCGACTTTGAATCCCAACAACACAACGAGATCGTAATGAATTAATGTCGCGCACGTTCGCAGGTGATTATTTCGATAGTAAAGAATCAGAATTAAAAATGTCGGGCATAATTGAGTTCGTGGTTGTTGTGTTGTAAGCGCGCAAAGTTTGGGAACTGGGCGCCGGAGGCTGTATATATTCTTATTTGTATTTTTATTTTAATATTCATTATTATTTTTATTTTATTTATTATTATTATTTTTATTATAATTAGTTTTTTATTATTATTTTTTTAATTTTATTTTTTGTTTTTACTGTAATACTTATATTTATTTTAATTTTTATTTTTATTTTTATTTTTATTTATAGTTTTTAGTTTTTAGTTTTTATTTCTATTTTTATTTTATTTATTTTATTTATTTTATTTATTTTATTTATTTTTTTTATTTTATTTATTTTATTTATTTTATTTATTTTATTTATTTTATTTATTTTATTTATTTTATTTATTTTATTTATTTTATTTATATTTTTACTATTATTTTTATTTTTATTTTTCATTTTATTTTTACTATTTATTTTATTTTTATTTTTATTTTTACTTTTATTTTTATTATTATTTTTATTCTTATCTTTATTTTTTTTTTTACTTTATTTATTTTTTTATTATTTTTTCTATTTTTATTATTATTTTTACTTTTATTTTTATTTTTATTTTATTTTTATTTTATTTTTATTTTTACTTTAGTTTTTATTTTTTTTACTTTTTTTTTATTTATATTTTTTTTTTAAATTTTATTCTTCTTTTTATTTTTATATTTATTTATATTTATTTATATTTTTACTTTTATTTTTATTTTTATATTTATTTTTTTTTTATTTTATTTTTACTTTTACTTTTTTATTCTTTTTATATTTATTTTATTTTATTTTTACTTTTACTTTTATTTAATTTTTATTTTTATATTTATATTTATTTTTACTTTTAATATTTATTTCTATTATATTATATTATTATTTATTTTTATTTTTATTTTTATTTTTATTTTTATTTTTATTTTTATTTTTATTTTTATTTTTATTTTTATTTTTATTTTTATTTTTATTTTATTTTATTTTTATTTTTATTTTTATTTTTATTTTATTTATTTTATTTTATTTTATTTTATTTTTATTTTTATTTTTATTTTTATTTTTATTTTTATTTTTATTTTTATTTTTATTTTTATTTTTATTTTTATTTTTATTTTTATTTTTATTTTATTTTTATTTTTATTTTATTTTTATTTTTATTTTTATTTTTATTTTTATTTTTATTTTTATTTTTATTTTTATTTTTATTTTTATTTTATTTTATTTTTATTTTTATTTTTATTTTTATTTTATTTTTATTTTTATTTTTATTTTATTTTTATTTTATTTTATTTTTATTTTTATTTTTATTTTATTTTTATTTTTATTTTATTTTTATTTTATTTTATTTTATATTTTTTTAACTTTTATTTTTATTTTTATTTTTATTTTTACTTTTATTTTTACTTTTATAATTATTTTTATTTATATTATTATTATCATTTTTCTTTTTATTTTTATTTTTATTTATATTTTTTCATTATTTTTATATTATTTATAATAATATTTTATAATTTATAATTTTTTTTTAAATTTTTATTTTTTATTATATTTTCCTTTAAATTATTAATAAAATCATTTATATACTTTTTTTATATATTATTAAATAATAATTTTTATTATTATTTATTAATTATTATTTAAATTATATAATATCTTTATTAACTTATATATATTTTATTTTTTATTTTTATATATATTATATAATAATAATATTTTTATTTTAATTATTTAATAAATTATGATTTTTATTTATATAAATTTATTAATTTGCTATTATAATAATTATTTATTTTTATATAGTAAACTATTTAAATTAGTTATTATATTTACTAATAGATATTTCTAAACTTTTTTATAACTTCCTAGATATTACCAAATTGGGTAATATATTACTAATTATATATTTCTAAATTTAACCATTTCTGAATAAGCCATTATATTGATAGCTGGAAATTACCAAATAAAAAGCTCTCTACATGAGCCAATATAGCGATCTTTAGATATCACTGATCATACAATTCCATTAACTACTTAATCTACTGACTATTTGATTACTCTGTTAACTAGCTCACGTAGTGACCATTAGATTTTATTAGATATAGAGTGGCCTAAACCAGGTCAAATAGTGACCACTGAATATGACTAAATTGATGGAGATAGTAAGCACTGGGTATTACGGAAAATCAAGGTCTGTATACTATCTATTATAGTAATCACAGGATATAACTTAATATGCAGCTATATAAACTAACTAAGATATCAACTGCCAAATATGTGGGAATATGGAGGGGCATGAATTAGTAGCCATATCGACCACTAAAGAGCAGTGAAGTTGGAGCTGCCTGACTAAGCAGACATATCCACTGGTGACAGAAACCCAGGTGTATTCAAGAGACAGTTAAGTTAATCTAACGCCTGATACAAATTCTGTACAAATAGCAAGAGGACATAAAGAAAAGAGAAACATAATACGTGCAATATCTGAAAAGTACCATATTGCACGGGCTACCAGATCATCACGGGCAACCGGATCAAATGGCGATTTGGTGGTTTGAGTGCAGTCTCCAACTAAATAGGCTCAAATTTTGGGAATGTTTTGTATATATATAGTAGTTTCTTGGATAAATCACACAAGGGCGCATGCATATTACTGCTCAAAATATATGGGACAAATACGTGATTGCACAGAATAGGGTTGGCCGTAGGATCTGTTAATAGAAAGGGGATATAGGGGGTTTGATTTGCAGGAATTATTACTTCCACTTTATAGTTGAGGTCTACACAAACTAGGGATGACCAATCTCTATGAAACTTTTCTCATCCTCCTGGGTCAGTTGAGGAGGGATGCCGGTGAGCAATTTCTTAGAGTATCTCAACCAAATCAGGCCGAAGTCAAGAGCCCGATGAGTCCAAATGATGTATACAGGTAGGGAGGCCATTTAGAAACTCTAGTCATGGTATCTGACTAGACCCGAGTCAGGTCGTTCGGTGAGGGCCCACTCTGGATTGGGGCAAGAGTTAAGCTAAGTGTACCAAAAGAAGGTGGTGTCAAGTGTTCGATAGCTCCAAAGAATCACCACAAGGAGGGCAATCCCTTGAACTTATTACAAGGCTGATTTACCCTAAATTGAGGTGGCTTGGCGTAGTAGCCTTATTAGGCAGAAATAACAAATCTTGGGATATGTCAATCAAGAAAAGGTTGACTGGTGGCTTCCATTACCCAAAACATTCTGCTTTTTGTGTAGATTCTTGTGAGCTATTGGGCCCTTGACCTCGGCCTGGTTTGGTTGAGATATTCCAAGAAATTGCTCACTGGCATCCCTCCTCAACTGACCTAGAGGGATGAGAAAGTTTCATAGAGATTGGTCATCCCTAGTTTGTGTAGACCTCAACTATAAAGTGGAAGCAATAATTCCTGCCAATCAAACCCCCTGTATCCCCTTTCTATTAACAGATCCTACGGCCAACCCTATTCTGTGCAATCACGTATTTTTCCCATATATTTTGAACAGTAATATGCATGCGCCCTTGTGTGATTTATCCAAGAAACTACTATATATATACAAGACATTCCCAAAATTTGAGCCTATTTGGTTGGAGATTGCACTCAAACCACCAAATCGCCATTTGATCCGGTTGCCCGTGATGATCCGGTAGCCCGTGCAGTATGGTAAGTGGCGAGCCTCGCCTCCCTCCGGAAGCCTCCCTGCCTGCACCTTAGCCTCCAGCAAGGGGGCAGTAAAAGTAGGCGAAGTATGCCCCTACCGTGTCCCACTCCTCCTCCACCCCCTGGTCTTTCTTCCCGAATACTGTGTCCAAATCCTCCCATGTCCTGGCAACTCCGATGAAAACCTGGCATTGGTGATGGTAGTAGGGGCACTGGAAGGTGATATAGTAGCCATCCTACGAGGGGTGATCACAGTTGGGGCAGGCTGAGGAGTTGACCTTGCCGATGAGGTCAAGCCAGTAGTTCTGTCGGGCCCGAGTGCTGCACAGCCAGGTGTAGGCGGGCAGGGCGTGCCTGTGCCAAAGGCACCTGTTGGCTCTAAATCAGGGTTCTGAACGTATGTCCTTCCGTCTTGCTTTGACCGCGGGCCTGGTACCCACTACGGTAGCTACCTGCTGGCTCCCTGCGGTACGGCCTACAGGTGACTCGTAAGTTACCCCCTGGCCTGCCCCTCCGCTGCCCGGTGTGAGACATATCGACCGCTGGATATCACGGAATATGAAACTGCGTGAATTAGTTAACATAGCGACCGCTGGATATTCCTGAATATAGAGCTGCCTGAATTAGCTGACATATCGACCGCTGGATTCGGGAGTGTCTGCATTAGCTAACATAGCGACCGCTAGATATCACGGACTATGGAGCTGCCTGAATAAGGTGACAAAGCGCTGTTGGATATTACTGAATTACCTGATAGGTCAACCACCGGATATTGCTGAAGCTGGAGAATCCTGAATTAGCGAACATAGCGACCGCTGCATATGCCTGAATTAGCTGCCATATCGGCCGCTGGATGTCGTCGAACCTGGAGTAGAGTGAATTAGCTAACATAGCGACCACTAGATACCAGTGAAATACCTGCCATATCAGCCGCAGGGTATCACTATAGTTGGAGACCGCTGGATGTGACTGAACTAGCTAACATAGCGACCGCGGGATATCACTGAATATGGAGCTTCCTGAACTAGGTGACATAGGGACCGCTGGATATGACTGAAGTAGCTGACATAGCGACCGCAGGATATCACTGAATACAGAGCTGCCTGAACTAGCTGACATAGCGATCGCTGGATATGACTGAAGAAGCTGACATAGTGACCGCTGGATATGACTGAATTAGCTGACATAGCGACCGCGGGATATCACTGAATATGGAGCTGCCGGAATTAGCTGACATAGCGACCGCTGGATATGACTGAATTAGCTGAAATAGCGACCGCGGGATATCACTGAATATGGAGCTACCTGAACTAGCTGATATAGCGACCGCGGGATATCACTGAATAGGTAACTGCGTGAACTAGCTAACATAGCGACCGCTGGATATCACTGAATATGGAGCTGCCTGAATTAGCTGACATAGCGACCACTGGATGTGACTGAAGTAGCTGATATAGCGACCACTGGACTCATCACTAAATTCCGAGGTGTCTGTATTAGCTGACATAGCGACCGCGGGATATCAGTAAATATGAAGCTGCCTGAACTAGCTGACATAGCGACCGCTGGATATCACTGAATATGCAACTGCATGAACTAGCTAACATAGCGACCGCTGGATATCAGTGAATATGGAGCTGCCTGAATTAGCTGACATAGCGACCGCGGGATATCACTGAATATGGAGCTTCCTGAACGAGCTGACATAGCGATCGCTGGATATGACTGAAGTAGCTGACATAGCGACCGCAGGATATCACTGAATACAGAGCTGCCTGAACTAGCTGACATAGCGATCGCTGGATATGACTGAAGAAGCTGACATAGTGACCGCTGGATGTGACTGAATTAGCTGACATAGCGACCGCGGGATATCACTGCATATGGAGCTGCCTGAAATAGCTGATATAGCGACCGGTGGATATCAGTGAATATGTAACTGCGTCAACCACGTGACATAGCGACCAGTGGATATCACGGAATTCGGGGGTGTCTGCATTCGGTGATATAGCGACCGCTGAATATCGCTGAACCTGGAGCTCCCTGAATTAGCTGATATAGTGACCGGTGGATATCACTGAATATGGAGCTGCCTGAACTAGCTGATATAGCGACCAGTGGATATCACTGAATATGTAACTGCGTGAACTAGCTAACATAGCGACCGCTGGATATCACTGAATATGGAGCTGCCTGAATTAGCTGACATAGCGACCACTGGATGTGACTGAAGTAGCTGATATAGTGACGACTGGACTCATCACTAAATTCCGAGGTGTCTGTATTAGCTGACATAGTGACCGCGGGATATCAGTAAGTATGAAGCTGCCTGAACTAGCTGACATAGCGACCGCTGGATATCCCTGAATATGGAGCTTCCTGAACGAGTTGACATAGCGATCGCTGGATATGACTGAAGTAGCTGACATAGCGACCGCAGGATATCACTGAATACAGAGCTGCCTGAACTAGCTAAAATAGCGACCGCTGGATATCAGTGAATATGGAGCTGCCTGAATTACCTGACATAGCGACCGCTGGATATGACTGAATTAGCTGACATAGCGACCGCGGGATATCACTGAATATGGAGCTGCCTGAACCAGCTGGTATAGCGATCGCTGGATATGACTGAAGTAGCTGACATAGCGACCGCAGGATATCACTGAATACGGAGCTGCCTGAACTAGCTGACATAGCGACCGCTGGATGTGACTGAATTAGCTGACATAGCGACCGCGGGATATCACTGAATATGGAGCTGCCTGAACGAGCTGACATAGCGATCGCTGGATATGACTGAAGTAGCTAACATAGTGACCGCTGGATATGACTGAATTAGCTGACAGCGACCACGGGACATCACTAAATTGCGAGGTGTCTGTATTAGCTGACATAGTGACCGCGGGATATCACTGAATATGAAGCTGCCGGAACTAGCTGATATAGCGACCGCTGGATATACTGGAATTAGCAGACATAGCGACCGCTGGATATTACTGAAGTAGCTGATATATCGACCACCGCATATCGCTGAAGCTGGAGCTACGTGATTAGTTAATATAGATACCGCTGGATATTACTGAATTAGCTGATATGTCGATCGCCGGATATCGCTGAAGCTGGAGCTGCCTGAATTAACTAACATAGGGACCGCTAGATATACCTGAATTAGCTGCCAAATCAGCCGCTGGATATCGCTGAAGCTAGAGTAGCCTGAATTAGGTGAGATATTGACCGCTGCATATCGCTGAACCTAGAGTAGACTGAATTAGCTAACATAGCGACCGCTGGATATCACTGAATTACCGGCCACATCGGCCACTGGATATGGCTGAAGCTGGAGTTGCCCAAATTAGCTGCCACATCGCCCGCCGGATATCACTGAATATGGAGGTGCCTGAATTAGGTGACATCGCGCCGTTGAATATTACTGAATTACCTGATATATCAACTACCGGATATTGCTGAAGCTGGAGCCCCCTGAATAAGCTAACATAGCGACCGCTGGATATGCCTGAATTAGCTGCCCCATCGGCCGCTGGATATCGTCGAACCTGGAGTAGAGTGAATTAGCTAACGTAGCGACGGCTGGATATCACTGAATTACCTGCCAGATCAGCCGCCGGGTATCACTGTAGCTGGAGTTGCCCGAATTAGGTGACATAGCGACCAGTAGATATAACTGAATTAGCTGCCACATCGACCGCCGGATATCACTGAAGCTGGATCTGCCTGAATTAGCTGCCCCATCGGCCGCTGGATATCGTTGAACCTGGAGTAGAGTGAATTAGCTAACATAGCGACGGCTGGATATCACTGAATTACCTGCCAGATCAGCCGCCGGGTATCACTGTAGCTGGAGTTGCCCGAATTAGGTGACATAGCGACCAGTAGATATAACTGAATTAGCTGCCACATCAACCGCCGGATATGGCTGAAGCTGGATCTGCCTGAATTAGCTGCCCCATCGGCCGCTAGATATCGTTGAACCTGGAGTAGAGTGAATTAGCTAACATAGCGACGGCTGGATATCACTGAATTACCTGCCAGATCAGCCGCTGGGTATCACTGTAGCTGGAGTTGCCCGAATTAGGTGACATAGCGACCAGTAGATATAACTGAATTAGCTGCCACATCAACCGCCGGATATGGCTGAAGCTGGATCTGCCTGAATTAGCTGCCCCATCGGCCGCTAGATATCGTTGAACCTGGAGTAGAGTGAATTAGCTAACATAGCGACGGCTGGATATCACTGAATTACCTGCCAGATCAGCCGCTGGGTATCACTGTAGCTGGAGTTGCCCGAATTAGGTGACATAGCGACCGGTAGATATAACTGAATTAGCTGCCACATCGACCGCCGGATATCGCTGAAGCTGGACCTGCCTGAATTAGCTGACATAGCGACGACTGGATATCACTGAAGTTGAAGATGCCTGAATTAGCTAACATATCGACTGCTAGATGTTCAAAGAAGCACACGTCGTGACTGAATTAGCTAACATGTCTATAGGTGGAGATTGCTGGAGTTAGAGCTATATTAGCTCAACGGTTGGCATATACTGAATACAGATAGATCGTCGAATTTAATTTAACCATGCAGAGTTTTATTCCGCCATTTTTAGCGTAGGATAACTGACGGAATTAGCCATTTGGATGGGATAACTGGAAGGTAGTATTTCCTGACCCGGGTCAGGAAATCAGGAGCCGATATCAGTGAAGCTGGAGCTAAGTGAATTAGTTAATATAGCGACCATGGGATGTCACTGTAGTAACTGACACGGCGACTGCTGGATATCAATGAATATAGAGCTGCCTGAACTAGCTGACATAGCGACTCCTGGATATGAACTAGGGGATATCGCTACCGCTGGATATAAGTGAATATGGAGCCGCGTAAACCAGGTGACATAAGAACCGTTAGATATTACTGAATAAGGAGTGTCCTAAACCAGCTAACATAGCGACCGCTGGATATTACGGAATATGGAGCTGCCTGAACAAGCTGACATAGCGACCGCGGGATATCACTGAATATGGAGCTGCCTGAACTAGCGGAGATAGCGACCGCGGGATATCACTGAATATGGAGCTGCCTGAATTAGCTGACACAGCGAACGCGGGATATCACTGAATGTGGAGCTGCCTGAACTAGCTGACATAGCGACCGCGGGATATCACTGAATATGGAGCTGCCTGGACTAGCTGACATAGCGACCGCGGGATATCACTGAATATGGAGCTGCGTGAATTAGCTGACATAGCGACCGCGGGATATCACTGAATATGGAGCTGCCTGAACTAGCTGACATAGCGACCGCAGGATATCACTGAATATGGAGCTGCCTGAACTAGCTGACATAGCGACATAGCGACGGCGGGATATCAGTGAATGTGGAGCTACCTGAATTAGCTGACATAGCGACCGCGGGATATTACTGAATATGGAGCTGCCTGAATTAGCTGACATAGTGACCGCTGGATGTGAGTGAAATAGCTGAAATAGCGACCGCGGGATATCACTGAATATGGAGCTGCCTGAACTAGCTGACATAGCGACCGCAGGATATCACTGAATATGCAACTGCGTAAAGTAGCTAACACAGCGACCGCTGGATATCACTGAATATGGAGCTGCCTGAATTAGCTGACATAGCGACCGCGGGATATCACTGAATATGGAGCTGCCTGAATTAGCTGACATAGCGACCGCGGGATATCAGTGAATATGGAGCTGCCTGAATTAGCTGAAATAGCGACCGCGGGATATCACTGAATATGGAGCTGCCTGAATTAGCTGACATAGTGACCGCTGGATGTGAGTGAAGTAACTGACATAGGGACCGCTGGATATCGCTGAATATGGAGCTGCCTGAATTAGCTGACATAGCGACCGCGGGATATCACTGAATATGCAACTGCCTGAATTAGCTGACATAGCGACCGCGGGATATCACTGAATACGAAGCTGCCTGAACGAGCTAACATAGCGACCGCTGGATATCACTGAATATGGAGCTGCCTGAACGAGCTGACATAGCGATCGCTGGATATGACTAAAGTAGCTGACATAGCGACCGCTGGATATCAGTGAATATGGAGCTGCCTGAATTACCTGACATAGCGACCGCGGGATATCAGTGAATATGGAGCTGCCTGAATTAGCTGACATAGTGACCGCTGAATGTGACTGAAGGAGCTAACATAGCGACCGCTGGATATCACTGAATATGGAGCTGCCTGAACGAGCTGACATAGCGATCGCTGGATATGACTGAAGTAGCTGACATAGCGACCGCTGGATATCAGTGAATATGGAGCTACCTGAATTAGCTGACATAGTGACCGCTGGATATGAGTGAAGTAACTGACATAGCGACCGCGGGATATCACTGAATATGGAGCTGCCTGAATTAGCTGACATAGCGACCGCGGGATATCACTGAATATGCAACTGCCTGAATTAGCTGACATAGCGACCGCGGGATATCACTGAATATGGAGCTGCCTGAACGAGCTAACATAGCGACCACTGGATATAACTGAATATGGAGCTGCCTGAACTAGCTGACATAGCGACCGCTGGATATTGGTGAATATGCAACTGTGTAAAGTAGCTAACATAGCGACCGCTGGATATCAGTGAATATAGAGCTGCCTGAACTAGCTGACATAGCGACCGCGGGATATCACTGAATATGGAGCTGCCTGAACTAGCTGACATAGTGACCGCTGGATACCACTGAATATGCAACTCCGTGAACTAGCTAACATAGCGACCGCTGGATATAAGTGAATATGGAGCTGCGAGAACCAGCTAACATAGCAACCGCTGGGTATCACTGAATTCGAAGGTGTCCGCATTGGCTGGTATAGCGACTGGTGGATATAAGTGAATATGGAACTGCGTGAACGAGCTAACATAGCGACCGCTGGATGTTGCTGAATATGGAGCTGCCGGAACTGGCTGACATAGCGAGCGCTGGATATGACTGAAGTAGCTGACATAGTGACCGCTGGATATAACTGAATTAGCTGACATAGCGGGGATATCACTGAATATGGAGCTCGCAAAGTTTGGGAACCGGGAACCGAAAGCACTATATAGGCAGGTGTCGGTGGTATGCATGAGCAGTGTGGTCGGTGATGCTAGTGTCGGTGATGTTAGTGTTGGTGATGCTAGCGTCGGTGATGGTAGCGTCGGTGATGCTAGTGTCGGTGATGCTAGCGTTGGTGATTCTAGCGTTGGTGATTCTACTGTCGGTGATGCTAGCGTCGGTGATTCTAGTGTCGGTGATGCATCCTGGTATTGGTGATACTAGCGTTGGTGATAGCAGTGTTGGTGATGCTAGTGTCGGTGATGCTAGCGTTGGTGATGCTAGCGTCGGTGATGCGCTAGCGATGGGAATAGATAAGTGGCGGTGATAGACTAGCAGTCGGTGATGCGCTAATATTGGTGTGGGCCGAGGGCGCAAATCACCGGAATTCAAAATGTATGCGAGGACGCAGGGGTCAGCCGGTGATGCGGTCGGATAGCAGAAATCACCGTCACGTAAAATTTGTATGCGATCACCCGAGGGCGGTGCGTCCTCGGGCTGAGAATAATAGTTAGATTATTTTTATATTACTTATTTTATTTAAATAGTTTTTTTTTTTCTTAACTTACAGCTGAAACTATACCCACATTCGGAGGTATAGTTTCTAGCACAATTGTATTTGCTGATAATAATCCCAAAATAGTTAGTTATCACTTACGTGCGTAACTGTTGTTCAATTACGCTTACCGTATTGGCTAATTTAGGCCACTCTAGCTTAACAATGTGCACCGATTAATATAATCCCTAATTCAGTAATATCCGGTGGTGACAATGTTTCCCCATTCATGGACATCTAGGCTCAGTAATATTCAGCAGTCGCTGTATCACGGAATGCAGAAACCCCCGAATTCCGTGATATCTACTGGTCACTATGTCAGCTACTTCATAGGGTTACATATTCAGCGATATCTACCAGTCGCTATATTAGCTAGTTCAGGCAGCTCCATATTCAGCGATATCCTACGGTCACTATGTCAGGTAATTCAGTTATATCTCGCGATCGCTATATCAGCAAATTCAGTTATATGCAGTGGTCGCTATGTTAGCTAATTCAGGCACGTCCGTATTCCCTGATATTCCAGGGTCGCTATGTTAGCTATTTCAGTTAGCTCCATATTCACTAATATCCTACGGTTGCTATGTCAGCTCCTTCAGTCATATCCAGCAATAGCTATGTCAGGTAATTCAGGCAGGTCTATATTCAGTGATATTCCGCGGTCGCTATGTCAGCTAATTCAGTGAAAATCACGCGGTCGCTATGTCAGCTAATTCAGTCAAATCCCGCGGTCGCTATGTCAGCTGATTCAGGCAGCTCCATATTCAGTGATATCCCGCGGTTGCTATATCAGCTAATTCAGTCAAATCCCACAGTCGCTATATCAGCTAATTCAGTCAAATCCCAAGGTCGCTATATCAGCTAATTCAGTCAAATCCCGCGGTCGCTATGCCAGCTAATTCAGTTAATTCCCGCGGTCGCTATGTCAGCTAATTCAGTCAAATCCCGCGGTCGCTATGTCAGCTAATTCAGGCAGCTCCATATTCAGTGATATTCCGTAGTCGCTATGTCAGCTAATTCAGTGAAAATCCCGCCGTCCCTATGTCAGCTAATTCAGTCAAATCCCGCGGTCGCTGTGTCAGCTAATTCAGTAAAATCCCGCGCTCGCTATGTCAGCTAATTCAGTCAATTCCCACGGTCGCTATGCCAGCTAATTTAGTCAATTCCCGCGGTCGCTATGCCAGCTAATTCAGTGAAATCCCGCGGTCGCTATGTCGGCTAATTCAGTCAAATCCCGCGGTCGCTATGTCAGCTAATTCATTCAAATCCCATGCTCGCTATGTCAGCTAATTCAGTTAATTCCCGCAGTCACTATGCCAGCTAATTCAGTCAATTCCCGCGGTCACTATACCAGCTAATTCAGTGAAATCCCGCGGTCACTATGTCGGCTAATTCAATCAAATCCCGCGGTCGCTATGTCAGCTAATTCATTCAAATCCTGTGCTCGCTATGTCAGCTAATTCAGTTAATTCCCGCGGTCGCTATGCCAGCTAATTCAGTGAAATCTCGCGGTCGCTATGTCGGCTAATTCAGTCAAATCTCACGGTCGCTATGTCAGCTAATTCATTCAAATCCCGCGCTCGCTATGTCAGCTAATTCAGTCAATTCCCGCGGTCACTATGCCAGCTAATTCAGTCAATTCCCGTGGTCGCTATGCCAGCTAATTCAATGAAATCCCGCGGTCGCTATGTCGGCTAATTCAGTCAAATTCCGCGGTCGCTGTCAGCTAATTCACTCATATCTCGCGGTCGCTGTATCAGCTAATTCAGTCATGACCAGTGGATATCACTAAATTAGGGATTATGTTGACCGCTAGATATTGTTAAGCTGAAGCTGCCTGAATTATCTAACATATGCAGCGTAATTATAAAAGAGTCATGCACGTAAAAGATAACTAAGCATTTTAGTGTTGTCATCAGTAAATACAACGGCGCTATGCTATATTCCTGCATGTAATCAATAAAGTATTGCATGTAATCAATAAATTATTGTATATAATCAATAATTCAAAACAGTTAGCGCAGCGCCCACCAAAAAAGTGACCGACTTTGAGTCCCAACAACATAACGAGATCGTAATGAATTAATGTCGCGCGAGTTCGCAGGTGATTATTTCGATAGTAAAGAATCAGAATTAAAAATATCGGGCACAATTGAGTTCGTGGTTGTTGTGTTGTAAGCGCGCAAAGTTTGGGAACCGGGCACTAGAGGCTGTATATAAAATAACCCTGAGTATAGACTAGAGGAATTACTAGAAATACTATACTTACCTTGGACTTGGATCTCTATAGACTGGATTAGTGAACTCCTTGAGTTTAATGGAAATATACAGATATAGGTAATCGTAGATAGATTCTCAAAGATAGTATAGCTAGTACCTGTAATGGCGTAGACTGTGGCATGGAGCATGGACGTGACTCTAAGGAGCGTATATAGGCATGGACATGGCTATAGTGTGTACTACTCAGCAGCAGACTGTAGGCAACGTGGTTGTAGGAATGGACATTGCTATGGTATGAACTGCCCAGCAGTACACCATGGGCGACGTGGTCATAGGAACATAGATTAGAGGCAATGCTTATATCAACTACCGGAAAACACATCGACAGCTTTGGACACAAGGCATTGCGAGGACACAGACTGTAGACGAGACTATGGACGAGACCATGGACATTAAGCAATGCTCGTATCAACTGCCAGAGATATAAGGCATTACAAGGATATAGACTATGGGCGAGACCGTAGACGAGACCGTAGATAAGACCATAGATGTTATGTAATGCTAGTATCAGCTGCTAGAACATGTATCAACAACTATGGACAAAAGCCATTGCAAGAACATAGACTGTGGATGAGACCATGGACAATAGGCAATGCTCGTAGCAGCTGCTGAGATACTTATTAATAGCTAGGTGAGAATATAAGGCATTGTGAGGAGGACATAGATCGATAATGTACACTCTTGGATATGCACGCAGCCGAAAACGAAGACTGGGGACAATAGGCAATGCTAGTATCGACTGCTGGAGATACCAGGTATTGCGAGGAGGACATAGGAGAGGGACAAAGAAGCACGACCTGCATGGGCTCTGCGACCACTGGTAAAGTGCAAGCAGGACGTAGACGTAAAGAATCATATTAGCAAAGCTAAAATACAAGATATTGCGTAGAGAAAGAAGAGAAGAACAGAAGAGAGAGTCAGAGGGTCTTTTATAGATACCAACTACATACTATTGCACGTATCCTAACCTCAAATGACGACAGCGACAGAAACTAATCGAACTCCTACCCTTACCAGCTATTACTTCACTTGCTATAGAAGGCCATATGGCCATTGCGTCATCTGAATGTTGATGTACACTTGATTCTGTTGCTTGGTAGTTGTTTGCTACTCACTTGCCGGCAAGCCTATCTGCTCACATTAGTACAACGAAGCCTCTCTAGTGTCGAGCCATAACAGTAGCCCTCCCTTAGGGCTAAAGTCTCCTAAGGTTTTGCATTCGTCTTGAATGGTAAGGATTATGTATAACAGCTAGAACTTAAGGCCTCGCAACGGTAGGAACAAGGGGCGTGAGACAAGACAAAGAAGAGTAGGAAGAACAATGTAGCAGCCCATAAGAAGCAGAGACAACAGTGGTAGACACCAAAGAAACATAGTATGAATACTATATGAAACCATATAGAAGTACCCGAAGGGAAGCAAGTCCTTGGAGACCATAAACTAATAGTAAATACAAAACTGAGGAGGCCCACTAAAGAAATAGTAAATAGAAATAAGGTAGAAGTACAATGATGGGCAAAAGAAGCCCCACGTCAGGCAGAAGGCAACAAAATAAGGAGAAAAGCGGGCAGAAAAGACATCAACCTATGAACATAGAGCTCAAGTCAAATTCAATATAGGTTACAATGCTACCAAGAACATAGGGAGGGGTACGACATCAGGCATAATGCCATGAGACAAGAAGCACAAAAAGGCAAAGAGACCTCAAACATATAGCTCCAGTATCATAGGAACAAGCAAGAGGCAAAAAACAAAAAGAAGAGTCTACAAGGCCAAAGAACACCAAGCAACAAAAGGAACCCGTATAGAAACAGCAGACAAGAACAAAGTAAAAAACTTTGTACCAATACAGAGGGGACGCAATATCGAACATAGAGCAGTATGAAACCTTGCACCAATACAGAGGGGACACAATATCGAACATAAAGTAGCATGAGGTAAGACCGAATACCACCTTAATATAGAGCAAGAAAAATGGCATGAAGGACACCGAGAATGATGAGACAAAAGGGTGAGAATACTGCAGAGAGAGAAACAAGTATCTCAGGAAAAAAAAACTCACTAGGCTACCAGAAGGCAATGACCTGAGACTGAAGCAGAGAGACGGCAACAAGAAAAATACAGCAGAACAAGAAACGACGTGAGAGTAGGGTACAAGAAGAGAGGCAAGAATAATAGAATGTTGAGAACAAGAAGAACATAAACAATAAAGTGAACAAAGAGAATAATAGAGACAACGGGAATAATGAAAATAAGAATATCATGACTAAGGAGGATGAGGAGAAAAGAATATATACAACGTGGACAATGCAACAAGTAGGAAAGTACAACGAGGTTGCCGAAAAACATCTCAATTTCGGCACCAAGAAGAAAAACATACGACGAGTAGAAAAGTACAAGGTTGCCGGAGACTATCTCAATATCCACACTAAATAAGAATACTATCACTAAGGACAACGATCCAAAAAGTGTACACAATATAGATAATGCTACGAGCGTGAAAACACAAGGTTGCCGAAGAATATCTCAACATCGATAGTAAGAAGACAAAAATGACAGACATATGCGATGAGCGGAAGAGTATGAAGAGGTCACTAGAGAATATCTTAACGTGGATACCAAGAAGACACACATGCGACAAGCGGAAAAGTACAATGAGGTCGCCAGAGAACATCTCAACATCAGTACAAAGAAGACAAACATGAGATAAGCGTAAAAACACAAGGGGGTCGCCAGAGAACATCTCAACGTCGGCACCAAGAAGACAAACATATGATGAGCAGGAAAGTACAAGGTCACTAAAGAACATCTCAACATCGGCACCAGGAAGACAAGCATGGGAAAGCATGAGGTCGTCGAAGAACCTCTCAATATTGACACCAAGAAGACAAATATAAGACGAGCGGGAAAGTATAGGGAAGTCGCCAAAGAACATCTCAACGATGATACTAAAAGGAGAAACATGATAGACATGTAAACCCGTGCCTAGTCAACGTCATATACTTATGTTATATTATTGGGTTTCTGTACAGTTTGCTGGTACCATACGTTCATTCCTACTCCTTAGGAAGGTCTCCTGACCTTCTCGTTATTGCATCTTGCATCATGCTAACTACCTCTATTACCAGGATAGCCAGGTTAACACCAATGTGGGACCTAGACATGGTATAATATAAGGTCTGTCAATGTGGGATAGACGATAGTAGCGACAGGGATCCATTGGCTATAATATTGCGCTCAGTAGAGTAGTGGGGATACAATATAATGTAACGGCGTGGACTATGGTATAGACCATGGACTTGATTCTACAGAGCACACATAGGCATGGACATGGCTGTGGTATGCACTACTCAGCAGCGTACCGTAGGTGACTTAGTTATGGAAATGGATATTGCTATGGTGTCCACTGCCCAGCAGTGCATTATGGACGATGTGGTTATGGAAACATAGATCAAAGGTAATGCTTGTATCACCTACCAGAAAACATATTGACAGCTTTGGACACAAGGCATTACAAGGATAGAAACTGTGGACGAGAGCATGGACGAGACCATTGTGGGGGGAATAGTATTTTCATGTGAATCAGGTTTAGTCATTTTATACATTTTGGGTTAATTTTATGCTTATGCGCAATTATGCTTGCATGCGAGTTGTTCATTTATGGGACCTGCGAGAGTCATGCCAGTTTAGGCATGACTGTCATATAAGAAAGGGTCTTTGTGATATGCAGTGATTTTTATGCTTTGGACTAGCGAGAGTCGTGCCAGTTCTGGAATGACTGTCAACTGTCATATGGGTCTCACATGCGGCTTAGTTGCGGTTCTTGGCAGAAAGGTTCCGACAGGAAAGTTCTAGCAAGTTCGAGAGTCGTCTAGGTATTTGCCGCCTGATCTAGATATTTGCCGACTATCATCACTCTGACAAAACAAATATAGGACCTAGGAAAGTTATACCAGTATCGGCACGACTGTCAGTTTGGCAAAAGGTCTTAGTGCTGTTCGTTCATTTAAAAGTACTTCGTATGTTATTATTGGAAAGGGATTTTACGGACTTCAGCTTGAAGGGAAATGCTTTGTATATATTGGCATCTACATACGATTGAGATATAGAATATTATGCTTTTTATCTTTACATATTATCAACTTTGTTATTATTCTCTAGCTCTCGCTCTTGCTGGTCTTCTTACCAGTCACACAGTGTATGTCCTCTCTGTTAGGTTAGGAATACGTTCATATTGGTCCCTTCAACCGAAGATCTAAGGAACCTTTGCAAAAAGAGAATTCAACTGATAGGGATGGCGGTGATATTGAAGAATGAGGTAAGAGGAATGGCAGTAACGTTGGTAATGTCACTCGAATGGATTCATCTTCTGTTCATATTATACTACTTCTTATGCATTTACGTCAATAGCATCATAGACGAATCACTAGTTGAAATCTTATTGCTAGTGCAATAGTAAATGATGGTAAGGTACACGCTCGTACAAGTATACAAGGACTTGTCCACGCTCTGGGAGTGGAAAGAAAGAAAGGAAGAGATAAAACAGAAGAAAGGAATATTATGATAACGCAAAGTATAGAAAATAGTATATAGTGAACGATTGAGCAGTTATTAGAGTAGATCAATATTACAAAGAAGCACATAATCTACCTTGAAGGTTAGTGTTAAGAATATCGAAGAATTACTAATAACAATGAACATATTGTTATCTAAAATGTGTCCAGAGGAAGTAAGTATGCCTCAAACTCAACCTGAGGTTGGGAAAAGCTCGAAAGCTGTAGAGAAACGTAGGGCGAAGGAGCCAGTTGCTGTTCGCGAGGTTCAAATCGGTACATTGGGCCCGGTGGTATTCTATCTATTGCCTGGCTAACCAGATGCACCTAGTGTATGCTACGGGGCGAATCGGTCTGAGTATTTAATCTTGTCAACCCGCTTCGGCAAATTGTTCGACCCGCTCCTTCTAGCAGCAACCCGCTTTGAACTCGTTTTCTGAATGGCCCGTTAAAATCCGATTACCTATTTTCTTGCCAAGTACTTGCCAAGCTAACGGGTAATCACCAAGTACCCGAAATACTAGCCAAACAGTTTGGCTCCTATATACAATACGATATCCTGTTACGAGATCCTGTCATAGGTTCTTGATTCTCTTTCTTCACTCAAGAGCCAGGGTGCCTAGAATAATATATGGCTCACAAACCAATAATAATCATATATATTCGATACCAAAAATCAATATCAATATACTAATACTATGACTTCTAACTGCTAATTGAAATACTCCATAATTCTATCATTGACATAATAGCTACGTATATATATCATAACGAAATCGATGAAACTTGACTCCTTTAATCATATAAAACCAACTACTGATTAACCCATCATACCCTTTAATTCACCAACCAAGACAGACGGAACATAAAACGAAATTAAAACACAAAACCTAAGTCTCCACCATAGTAATTCGAAACCCTGTAGATAGTTTTAAACCTGATAATTCTTTCTGATCTTCTTCCGCAAGCGCCCGTTAACTAGTGTGGTAATTACTATAAGTTCCTTGCCCTTCCGTCATTTCTTTCCATAAAGTGTCAGTGTTAATGGTTCTACAACTGATATATCTGTATTCAAGGAGCGCAAAAGTAGAGATGTCTTATTCAGGGCTTCACTCACTCCAAATGGGCTATATTAGACCTCATCATTAGAATCTTGGTCTAAGTCCGAGTCTATGTCCCTTTCACTATCATCATAAATATTATTATCCGAATCTTGAGCATGAACGAGGATCATTTTGTGCAGAAAATCTGAGTCCAGGGTACAAGCTTGAATCGCACTGCTAACATTATCTATGTCCCCTCTAGTATAAAGATCTATGAGTTTAGTATTCTTTTGACTAGTATTAGAGTCCCGCCTTTCCCAGAATTTGGCTATTACATTAGGAAAAAAAAATTGTCGTCCGGACGCTACTCATAAGCGTCCTGACGCGCATACACGTCCAAGGCATCAGGGTCGTCCCGATGTATAACAATAATAACGTTTATCTGGACAGAGCTTATTGAAGCGACCTTTATTCTAATTAGTCTAGTTAGTACAACCTCCTTCACATCGTATTATACTAATTAGATTACATCCTAATGTAGTTTTCTTCTATATACTTTGTCATGATCTAGTTTTGTTGTATAATCTCTATCCCGATATTGCTCGTCCTACAAATAGCATCTGACACAAGTTGATTCTTTAAACTCGTGGGCTTGGCATTCTGCCCCTTTCTTTTTAGCACTTCTATTGTCAATCACTTATACGTGCTAGCGACCTATTCTGCCACTACTCTCTCTCTTTATTCCCTAGGTATGCTACCCCCTCGCTGTCTTCTACACTTACTAATACTCATAGTAGAACTATGACTCCTAGTAATTCAGCTCAGCTCACCTCCTGTTTACCTCGCCTATTTTTCAGCTCACCTGCTATTGAGCTCGTCTGCTATTCACCTATTCAGCTCGCCTGCGGTCAAACCCCCTTCCTATTTAGCTATTCAGTTCGCTGCCTGTCAAACCCCCTTTATATTCAGCTGTTCAGTTCGCTGCTTGTCAAACCCTCTTCATATTCAGCTGTGCAGTTCGCTGCCTGTCAAACCCTCTTCATATTCAGCTATTCAGTTCGCTGCTTGTCAAACCCCCTTACGATTCAGCTATTCAGTTCGCTGCCTATCAAACTCCCTTCTTTATTCAGCTCGCTAGCTATTTAGCTCGCCTGCTGTCAAACTCTCTTCTTGTTAAGCTGTTGAACTCGCTGGCTAATAAACTCCCTTGCTATGCTGGTCTACGGCCCACTTGCTGTTCACCTCTTCAGCTCGCCAACTGTCAAACTCCTTTGCTATGCAGCTCGTTTGCTCGCTCGTTATTCAGCTATTCAGCTCACCTGCTGTTCAGCTCGTCTGCTGTTCACCTATTCAGCTTGCCAACAGTCAAACTCCTTTGCTATGCAGGTGTTGCGCTCGCTCGCTATTCAGCTATTCAGCTCACCTGCTGTTCAGCTTGTCTGCTGTTCACCTATTGAGCTCCCTTGCTGTCAAACCCCCTTCCTATTAAGCTGTTGAACTCGCCGGCTAACAAACTCCCTTGCTATGCTGCTCTTCAGCTCGCTTGCTCTTCACCTATTCAACTCCCTTGCTGTTAAACCCCCTTCCTGTTAAGCTATTGAACTCGCCGGCTAACAAACTCCCTTACTATGCTATTCTTTAGCTCGTTTGCTCTTCACCTATTTAGCTCCCTTGCTATCAAACCCCCTTCCTGTTAAGCTATTGAACTCGCCGGCTAACAAACTCCCTTGTTATGCTACTCTTCAGCTCGCTTTCTCTTCACCTATTCAGCTCCCTTACTGTCAAATCCCCTTCCTGTTAAGCTGTTGAACTCGCTGGCTAATAAACTCCCTTGCTATGCTGCTCTTCAGCTCACTTGCTGTTCATCTATTCAGCTCGCCTGCTGTCAAACTCGCTTCCTATTCTACTGTTGAACTCCCCGGCTAACAAACTCCCTTTCTGTTCAGTTGTTCAGCTCGCCAACTATTATACTTCCTTTCTGTTCACCTCTCCAGCTCGCCAATGGTCAAACTCTCTTGCTATACAGCTCTTTTGCTTGCTCGCTATTCAGCTATTCAGCTCACCTGCTATTAAAACTCTTTTCTGTTAAGCTGTTGAACTCGCCGGCTAACAAACCCACTTGCTATACAGCTCTTCAGCTCGCGTGCTGTTCAGGTATTCAGCTCGCCTGCTATTCACCGATTTAGCTCGCCTGCTGTTTATCTCGCCTGCTATTCAGCTCGCCTGCTATTCAGCTTGCCTGCTGTTCACCTATTTAGCTTGCCTGCTGTCAACCCCCCTTCCTATTCAGCTGTTTAGTTTACTGCCTGTCAAACTCTATTCCTGTTAAGCTGTTGCACTCCCCGGCTGTCAAACTCCCTTCTTATTCAGCTGTTTAGCTCGCCTGCTGTTCACCTATTCAGCTCGCCCACTGTCAAACTCTCTTCCTATTCACCTATTCAGCTCGTCAGCTGTCAAACTCCGTTACTGTTCTACTATTTATCTCGCTTGCCATTTAGGTTTTGTACTTACGACTATCAAACTCCCTTGCTGTTCTGCTGTTTGCCCCGCTTGCTATTTAATTCCCCTGCTGTTCAGCTGTGCAACTGTTCTGTTATGTATTTCGATTACTATTTCGGTTCTATATTGAGAATGTAAGAGTAGTATATACTTAATAATAATATCTATTGCATTTATATATAGGCACTATTAATATCTGAAAGATGTATGTGAGACTAGGTATAATATTATGGATATTATGTTGTTAAGCCATGGCGTCTGAAAGTTAATAGCATGTATCGCTGACTTCTCCAATGTGTAGAATATATGGAATACATCTGAGTATACATATGCTATAGGTAATCCGTCCGTGAAGGTACAAGTTATACATAATACATTTTAATAGTCTGGTTGCGTCCGGATACAAATTTGTTAACCCCCTGGCTTTGTGATCTTCAGTTTGTGTCTAGGGCGTCTAGGGCATCTGAGGCATCAGACACTAATTAGATTTTTTGCTGATGTAGCAGATCTTGCATCATTTATCCGCTAAGACAATTCCTTCGATATAGTATTATATCCCTGGCGCAACTAAAGAATCTCTCTACAGATACTGATGCGATTGGTATGCTTAAGATGTCGCATGCCATACGTCCTAGTGTTGGAAACTCATTGCTATTTGACTTCCACTAAAACAATAGGTCTCCATAAGGAAGTAGTACCGGGGCTGAGTTCAGATAATATACAACTTCAGTTGTATCCTAATCACTATAAGACTGTCGAGCTTGCAGTCTCCGCATGATGTAAGACTCTTCCACTGTATCGGATCCTTGGACTACTGGTTCATCTTGGCTTTTAAGGAAATGTCGATAATTGCTTTTATAAAAGTCCTCGAATTAGGTTCTGTTGAATGTTAGTGACTAGAGTTTATCACAAGGTCGTTCTTTTTGTCATGGGTTTGTCATGGGAATAAAAAACTTTGGCTCACCTATAGAAATCCGTGTATGATACTGTACTAGTCATACCAGGTTGCATCGAGGGATCCTGGATCTATACAATACCCCATGAATCATACATAGACAATTTTTTGGAGAGGTCTAGTACGGTCACAATATTGTAGATAAATCACCGCCGTGTAGTGTCTAAGTGATACTTCTGAAAAACCTTTCTGCTAGCCTTCGATGCCTCCAATAAGCCAGTTATCTATGGGGTATCTGGTAGTTTTCGGACCTCTCGCCATTGTCAGGCAATGTACTCGAAAATATTATTATAGATAAAATAAGCATTATGTATTGTCGCCTTCTTGCTAGTAGAAATCTCATTTGTATAGTCAGCAAAGGGTTTCAGGAAAGTAATGGCTCGATCAACTTGTCACTATTCCGCTTCTCTAAATTGAAAAGGAGTGAATTTATCATCCTCGCCAATCCATTGTTCTATAACTGGCTTGAGTCTACATGCTCTTACAAGCATGTCAAATGTTGAATTCCAACATGTTTTCACATGTTGCAGTAAACCAACAGGCTGTTTTTGGCTAGTATCCGGGAGCAATTTTAATTGTGCCAGGCGAGGAGGACTAGCAGTAATAGCTTTAGATATCTCTCGAACCTAGTATTATTAGTATACCGACCTATTGTCATACAAGCCTATAGACTTACTTTGAAAATAGCACAGCTGAATGAACCAGTAGGGAATTGGTGCAGGATGTTGACCGAGACATCTAGATTGCTCAGATTATGGTCAAAGGTTTCATTAGTTGGTTGTGACTTAAGGTTTTCTATGAAGGCTTTACTAGCCAATGCTAGCAAGTGAGCCACACATGGTAAATGGTATTGATCTGGCTGCCATTTGGAACTAAGTGCAGTTTTTTGTAGTTCCCTAGCCATAACAGAGTTAGACTATGCATTATTAGTAACTAGACAAAGCATTCGCTGCCCTAGGTCAAATTGGCCTAGGATTTCAGCCAATTTCTGTGCCAAAAATTTCCCGGTATGAGATACACCTCTTAATGCTTGAAATCCTATTACCTCCTGACACAGATTCTAATAGGAATCTAGGAAATGCATGGTCGTTCCTGCAAATGCTAGTCCATTAGGTGAAGTCCAAGTATCTGTCACAATGTGGACTTGAATATTTTGAGGGATTATATCTTTGAGCTCTGAAATAATATTTTGAGTGTAGTTGTGAACTACACAACGGATCGTACTTGGTGATGGAACAATAACATTTAGATGCAGGACATTAATTAGCCTATGAAATTGTGTATTCTCGACTATTCAAAATGGTAAATTGGCGGTAATTATAGTCCTGACCAATTCACATTTAAAAGCTTCGGCTGAAAATCCAGGGATAGGATCTTTAGCAGATTTGCCCTACAAGAGAAAGGTTAGCTAAGTCTTAACTTAGTATCTTTTTAAATTAACCTTGGTCAGTATTTGTTGGATAGTCGTGCTTGGCCTACCAGTTGTGTTACGACATTTGGCTAACTTTAGATAACTTGTAAGGTGTGAAGTTCCTATCCCAAACCCCCGTGGATGTTGTAAAACTACATTACATCCCAAATAATATACAAAAGATTTTCCATCCCAACGATAGCCACCTTGACCATAGTATTCCCATTGGTTGGCTTGATGAGTATTAGAAGTCCACTGAAGATTTAAGAATTTATTAGTGTGAGCTATGACCTCCTTATTAAGATTATGGCGCATTGCTTCAGCCCAGTCCATTGTCTCCCACTAAGTGAGGAATTCTGTGGGGGCTTCAGGGTCAAACCCGGTAGGTGCTTCCTTTGAGTATTAGTGTCAAGGAGAGTAGGACAATATTTGATAATTGAACTGTGGATTCCATACTGACATATAATAATAGTAATAGATAAAGTTGTCTAATATATGAGCTATGGAAGTTTTTGGGGTACTCGCAGAGTTTATATTGGCTAACTAGATGAAAGTCCAGTAGGAAAAACATATTGTCAGAGGTCTAAGATCTAATAGTTTTGCCTATTATAGTAATTAATCGATTTTCAAGTGAATACTTCAACAATAAGTGTTACGAATCGTTCTCGGCGAATCACCTGCGACGCGGGTGAACTGTTTTATCTGGCACTCTAGTGAGCGGTTATACAGGCGTCGCACTCGTAGGGGTATTACGTGTGTGATCGAGGTAGCGGGAGACTCGGGCGAAACCTGAGTCGACAAGGAACGGAGGAGCGGGATAGTCTGGACTACACTCAAGTAGGAGGTGAACGGGAATATTATTTCTAGGTATAAGGAGGAGAACAAGTTGTTGCATGAAGAAGGAAATACATAGCAGAAATCAGCCCTTTTTATAGACAATTCGGTTTCCTTCTTGAGAGTCGTGCCACTGGCTGGCACGACTGTCAAAGTATCCCAATTCGAGTCATAACGGAAGGACGCGCAAGCAATACTCGAGAGGCGTACTAATAAGGTTCCCGGAGTGCAAATTCTTCAACACTAATGAGAAGGGGCGTAGGAAAACAGTGAATAAGGGTAGTGCAAGAGGATCGATTTCTTATTTGAGAGTCGTGCCAGTACTGGCACGACTCTCGCGGTTCAAGGGAAGTGAGGGTATCCGACTAGACTATTCTAGTCGATTCCCTAGTTAAGCGAGTACTTAGTTTGGACTTCCAGGATGCGGTCGGTAGCTGAACTAGTCCAGAACAGGGATTGGGTGCGAGAATGATCGACGAGCGTCAGTTCCAGGGAATCGGGTCTTGGCTAGTGTGCTTATGCCGGCAAGTATATAGGTTGCCGATATGTGACAGGGGCTGGGGATTGATAAGGTCGGGTTTGTAACAGTAGCCCCCTCTCTAAGGATGAGCTCCTGCGAGTCATGGTCGAGGTATTTGGTTCTACTTATTTTGGTAGAGTTCGAGGTTAGGGTTTTGAGGGGTACGAAACATGGAACTTTTTCACAGCGCTAGGTGCGTTCAAAAACAAGGCAGTGGGTTCCTAGGTAAGTTCGTCGTAACCTACCCATTGGGCGAGATATTCAAGGGATCGACCTCGGAAGCGCGAGTCGACTATTTTATCGACTTCCCACTCGGGTTCGTCTTCGATGATAACAGGGGGTGGGGGTGGCTGAGTTTGGCCAGATAGGAGGTCCGTGGAGGTGGGTTCAAGGAGCGAGACGTGGAAAACAGGGTGGATTTTCATCAAGGCAGGGAGATCAAGCTTATAAGCATGAGACGAGATCTTCTGGATGATTCGAAACTTACCGAGTTTCTTGAAATCCAACTTAGTTGAGGGGCGTATTGTCTTGACATGCCGGCGGAGGAGCCATACTTCATCGCCGACGTCCAGCTTAGGTAGGGGAATGCCAGATTTGTTAGCTTGTTCTGAGTAGGTTGCCTGGGCCCAGATCATTTCGGATCTGAGATCAGCATCGAGTTCTGCAAGACGGTCTGCATATTCCTTAATGACGGTGGGTGCTGGGAGTTTTACTGTAGGGTTCGGGTTGATCTGATAGCGAGGGTTCTCGCCATACATAGCTTGAAAGGCCGTGATGCCAAGGGTGGTAGACAGGGTGTTGTTGTACGAGAATTTGGCCATGGTGATTAGTTCAGACCAGTTACCTTGTTGGTAATTACAGTAAGCTCGTAAATATTGTTCTACAATTGTATTGATTCTCTCAGTTTGGCCATCAGTTTGGGGGTGGAAGGTGGTAGAAACTTTTTGCTGAATACCAATAAGCGATGTGAGGGAACGAATGAATTCGGAGACAAATTGGGTACCACGGTCGGAGACGATTGAATCAGGAATTCCATGAAGTCGGAAGATATTGTCAAAGAAGAGCTTGGCAATCTATTTGGAAGTGACATCAGTTGTAGTAGGAATATAGTGAGCCATCTTGGAAAGTCGATCAACTACTACGAGTAAGGCGTCAAATCTTTTAGAGATAGGGAGTCCTGTGACAAGGTCAAGGGAAACGGATGACCATTTTCGAAAGGGAACTTGCAGGGGTTTCAGGAGGCCGTAAGGGGCATGGCGAGCAGGCTTAATCCGGACACATGTATCGCAGTTTCAGATGTATTGAGCGATAGTTTGGCGCATTTTTGGCCACCAGTAGTCCTGTGAAACAAGCTCATAGGTTGCCGCAAGACCAGGATGTCCAGCAGCGGAGTGATCGTGACAGTTGCGAAGGATTCGGAGATGAATATCTGGTGAGTTGGGAATATAGACAAGATCGTTGATGAGGATAAGTCCATCGGAGATCTTGCACTCGAATAAAGGGACCACGGAGTGTTTCTTGACCTTTGTCTCAAGAGCAAGAATAATTTCTTTAGCGAGTTTGTCAGATTTCAGGGCAGCGAGAATATCCTCATTATTTGCAACCGAGGCTGCAGAAAGGGAGAATTTTTCAGGGGGTATAAGGGCTTACATTGGGCGACCGCGTTCATCCCCCTCTTCAGGGAGATCTCCAGATCGTCTTGTTAGTGCATCGGCTTTTGTTTTCTGGCTACTGGGCCGGAAGATAATCTTAAAGTCATATTGGGCTAATTTTTGTGTCTATCATGCTTGTCGCCGTGAAAAGAGAGCTTTGGAGGTGAATGTTTGTAGATTGTGGTGGTCAGTAATGATGGTGAAGGGGCATGGGAGTTGGTGAAGGTAGATATGCCATTTCTCAAGGGCCAAGATAATTGCAAGGAGTTCTTCATCCCCAATTCCGTAGTTACATTCAGCGGGGGACATTTTTTCAGAGATAAAGGCAACAGGGTGAAGTACAAGTTTCTCGTTTTCTAGGTGCTTCTAGGAAAGTATCCCGGAAGTGACGTAGTCCGAAGCATCGGTTTCTATGAGGGTTTCAAGGTCAGGGTCAAAATGTCAGAGGACAGGGGCAGAGGTAAAGGCCTTTTTGAGAAGGCTGAAATCCTCCTCACATGCGGCGTCCCAAGCATAGGGGACATCCTTTCGGAGCAGGTTAAAGAGGGGTTGGCAGAGGTGCGAGTATTTGTTGATGAAGCGCCAGTAGAAGTTGGCGAATCCGAGGAAACACTGAACGTCCTTCACTGATTTCGGGGTTTCCCAATTGAGAACAGCGTTGACTTTCTCGGGGTCCATTTCTAGGCCTTGTTCGGAGATAATAAAACCAAGGAATGTGGTTTTATTGACGGAGAATTCATATTTCTCTGGTTTGATGAATAGTCCAGCCTCTTTCAGCTTTTGTAGGACTTTCCGTACCTGTTCCTTATGCTCTTTCAAGGATTTTGAGTAGATCAGGATATCGTCTATATAGCAAACACAAAAGACATTAAGGTATTCTCGGAGTATGTCGTTCATAAACCTTTGGGCCGTAGCTGGGGCATTAGTTAATCCGAAAGGCATAACGAGGAATTCAAAGAGTCCGTAGCGGGTTCTGAAAGCGGTCTTCCATTCGTCACCTTCCCTGATCTGGATCTGGTTGAAGCAGGCTCGGAGGTCGAAACGGGTGAAGTATTTGTAGCCACGAATTTGGTGAAGGGTTTATTCAATTCGTGGTAGGGGGTTTCGGTCCTTGATTGTAATATCGTTGAGGGCCCGGTAATCGACACAAAGACGGAGGGAACCGTCTTTTTTCTTGACAAAGAGGATAGGAGACGCTGCAGAAGAAGAACTGGCTCGGATAAAGGATTTGGAGAGATTTTCATTAATCCATTCCCTGACCTCCTTTAATTCGGCATCTGATATAGAATACATTCGTCCAAATGGAGGTTTGGCTCCTTCTTGAAGTGGAATTGCATGGTCGACATATTGGTGAAGGGGTAAAATTCGAGCTTCTTTTTCAGAGAAAAGGTTCAGATAGTCATGGTGTTCGGGGGGGACAAGTTTGGTAGCTAGTTCTGGGTCATCATCATCATCATCTTCTGGAGATACGTAAATTGCAGCAATGCATAACCGAGACTCTGGGTCTTTGATAGCTACTCGAAAGGCAGCTCGAGAGATAACCGAGATTCGGCGGGGGTTTAGGCTGTTTCTGGGAGGTTCTCGGTGGGTCGGTGTTCGAGTAGGCAGGCAATGAGCGTGGCAATACCCTGAGGCAAAGGCGATGGTATTGCAAGTCCAGTCGATTGAGGGATTGTGAAGTCGGAGCCATGGTTTCCCAACGATCAGGTTCCAACCGGCTAGTTTAGTGACGTGAAAGGTCAGAACCTCCAGATGCTGGTCGATCATGAGTTTTAGAGTACAGGTGTGGGTGATTTGCCCCACTAGGGAGCGTTTGCCATCAGCAAGTACAAGATCCTTAGGTTTCGGCTTCAAGTTCAAAGGCAAGTTCATATTCAAGGCAAAGTCAAGGTCGATAAACTAGGAGCTTGCTCCCGAGTCTACCATGTAAGTGGCTGAATGGTTTTCATTAACCAGGTAAGGCAAGATAAGTGGATCCTCGGATCCCAAGTCATGAGTAATAGAAATTGTGGAAACGATTAAAGCAGGAGCAAGGCGGCATCGTCGAGCAAGTCATCGACGAGTCTTATGAGAAACAATAGGTAGAACATAACCGGTTCCTTGGAGATGAACCTTTTCTAGAGCAGAAAATGAATTCGGACTAACAAAAGAAACAAGATCAGGAGTGATGGCACCAGGAAGCATCTTGGCGCTCTTCGAACTGCCATTGTTATTCGAAGAGGGCACTAGTTTTTTGGCACCTCAAAAAGGGCCTGGGGGCCGAAAGTTGTAATATCCGGTGGAGGAGTAGTACTAGCAGTGGCTAGCTTCTTGCTTTTTGCGGAGATAGGGCAATCAGTGGCCCAATGACCTAGTCCTCCGCAATACATGCAGAGTTTGTTATCTCGTCAGTATTTGCGGATTTCTTCCGTAAGGGGGCCACGTTTGCGAGAAATGGAAAGGTCCATAGGTCCAGGAGCGGTTCTAGTGGAGGTTGAAGTGGCCGGTTTTGGTGCAGAGGATTGTTGTCCGGATCTTGTGGTCTTAGGAGAGTCTCGTGATTGGAGTAGTTTGGCACGGTTATCTAACTTAATACAAAGTCGGACGAATTCATCAAAATCTTCAGGAGGAGAGGCTTGGTAAGAGAGAGCTGTCTTGAGGCTGTGATTAGCTCCGTTAGTGAAGAATGAAATTTTCGTTCGGTGGTCTAGGTTGAGAATTGCAGCATAAGTGGCAAATTCGGCATGGTAAGCAGAGCAGTCTTTGCCTCCTTGCTTAAGAGCAAGGAGCTTTCGCTCTGCTATAGCTTTTGCATCCGGATCGTCATAGGCATTTTTCAATGCTATTGTAAATTCGTTATAAGTGTCGAAGTCGATAGTTCCTCGGGTCCGGTCGAGGTGTGGTTCGAACCAGTCTGCAGCGGAGCCTGTTAAGTAGGAGGCTGCATAGGTGATTTTTGCTGCATCATTAGCGTAGCGTATAGGGTCGGAGGAAAAGACTAGCACTAGCTTGGTCATGAATCTGGTGAACTTAGACCTGGTACCGTCAAAGTTCTCTGGTTCATGGAGCTTGGCAGCATGAGAAGAGGATTGCGTTGAAGTGGCTGTCTGTGGAGTCAAGCTAGGGGCGGTTACTCCATACTCGTATCCCCTATTGTAGTAGGCCCAACAGCATTCTGCCGTTGTTGAGGTGTTGGTTGTGGGAATATTGAAGATAGTCGGTATTCCACGACCGGAGCATATTCCAGCTCCAAAGGCTTCATGGATGGGTGAATAAAGGGATGTCGGGGTCCCCGGAGGTATAGTAGGGAAAACAGAGGGAGGTGGAGGAGGGGCATTTCGAAGGGTACCTGCTAGAGTTCGCCATTCGTTATCTTTGGAAGGTAGAGCTGTCTGAGTGGAAGATGCCATGGTGTGTAGTAGAGACTATAGGTCACGCAATAAAGTATTACGAATCATTCTCGGAGAATCACCTGCGACGCGAGTGAAGTGTTTTATCCGGCACTCTAGTGAGCGGTTACACAGGCGTCGCATTCGTAAGGGTATTACGTGTGTGATCGAGGTAGTGGGAGACTCGGGCGAAACCTGAGTCGACAAAGAACGGAGGAGAGGGGTAGTCTGGACTACACTCAAGTAGGGGGTGAACGGGATATTGTTTCTAGGTACAAGGAGGAGAACAAGTTGTTGCGTGAAGAAGGAAATACATAGCAGAAATCAGCCCTTTTTATAGACAATTCGGTTTCCTTCTTGAGAGTCGTGCTACTGGCTGGCACGACTGTCAAAGTATCCCAATTCGAGTCATAACGGAAGGACGTGCAATCAATACTCGAGAAGCGCACTAATAAGGTTCCTGAAGTGCAAATTCTTCAACACTAATGAGAAGGGGCGTAGGAAAACAGTGAATAAGGGTAGTGCAAGAGGATCGATTTCTTATTTGAGAGTCGTGCCAGTACTGGCACGACTCTCGCGGTTCAAGGGAAGTGAGGGTATCCGACTAGACTATTCTAGTCGATTCCCTAGTTAAGCGAGTACTTAGTTTGGACTTCCAGGATGCGGTCGGTAGCCGAACTAGTCCAGAATAGGGATCGGGTGCGAGAATGATCAACGAGCGTCAGTTCCAGGGAATCGGGTCTTGGCTAGTGTGCTTATGCCGGTAAGTATGCAGGTTGCCGATATGCAATAGGGGCCAGGGATTGACAAGGTCGGGTTTGTAACAATAAGCTGAGTCATATCCCTCTCCGGAGGAAGTTTGTTAGAGGGTAATATTACCTAATAGCATTTAGTATGTGTTCCATATCTTATCTTGTCAAGAATGATATTTGACACTAGAGAATATTATCCTGTCACAGGATAAATATTACCAAATAAGTACAGCTAGGTTCCATATATTATCTTGTCACGGGAGGAGGTTTGGTATAGGACGAGGTTTGTTACAGGAGGAGGTTTGTTACAGGATAATAATACCAAATATATTCTATGTCTTATCTTGTCATAGGCATTCAGCCTTGCATTCTCTATGTCTTGTCTTGTCATGGGTATTTCGGTCTTGTATTCTCTATGTCTTGTCTTGTCACAGGCATGCGGTCTTACATTCTCTATGTCGTGTCTTGTTATGGGTATGTGGTCTTGCATTCTCTATGTCTTATCTTATCACTGGTATTCGGTCTTGTATTCTCTATATCTTGTTTTATTACAGGCATTCGGTCTTACATTCTCTATATGTTTTCGCAAGAAAGAAGTGTTTGGTTGATTATTAGTTATATTATGGGAAGATGTTGAGAGTATATAAATATATATAACCTGTTGTCAGATTGTATGGAGAACTATAACTATAGCTGCAGCAATGAATGGACTTTAATACCTTGACAATTGCAACACTGAACAATCAGATACTGAGGCATCTATCATTGACACATCAACCAACTTTGATGAGACTACTCAAGCGAGGTTCGAAATGTAGATCGATTGAATATCTGCAACTCTGATGATATTCAGCGAGCAGCCATACGTTTGGTGCACATACATTTCGAGTAAGGCACTGAACGTAGAGAGATCTATAAGATTCTTAGTCTCGTGTGGATTGGGTGGGATATTTTGATAGCACATAATTTATCTGACTCCTAAGAAAATCACTAATGCTACCTACGAGACCATTCAGAAAATCCTCTTTGGAATGTGACTAACTTAGATGATTATACCTTATATGATCTCTTATGGATTAGTTTGTTTAGTAACTTCCTAATGTGGTATCAGGGTTAACAATCAAACACTAGTCTAGTTGGCACACCAAATACTGATATGCTTTCGCTATATTGGGGTGTCTATGATATGTTAATGCCAAGTTCGGTAAATGCTTGGTAAGATAATATAGTACCAATCCTAAGACTATCTAATCCATTATTAACAGGTATTGACCTCTTACTGAAGGATCCCTCAGATGGATAGGATGCTGGAGGGTATCTACATCCCACAGTTATGGTATCCAAATCTACAAATACATGTCAATTGTTATGGTGAACTTATTAAGATAGTTGGATCGCTAAGGTATAACCTATTAATATACCCGACAAGTATCTTTGCTAAATATTATAGACTTAGAGATATCCGGGTACTCACAGTAAATCCAAACTAGCCCTTACACTACACTCTACTGCATGTAGATCTCACCAACCTTTCGGATGGCACTGAGTCTATTATTTCAGATAGCACCGAGTCTATTTTTGCTGGATATCTGGCATGCAATAGATTTGGACACACCATCGAAGATTGCCAGAACTCCTCCCTGTTTGCATATACTCTGGAGGATATCACTCATGATGGCCTGAACTCTGACCAATTACCTTGAGAACCTAGCTATCATGCAAAAGAACATTCTGACATTAGCGTACTCGATGAAGATACTAGTGCCCATACAAGTATCTAAGAGAATTGCCAATGGTACCCTTGGCAGGTGCCAACCAGACTACCCTTGTGGATGGTCAAATTGGATTGGAATTGGATATGGACTATGATAAATCGTATAGCAGAGATCCGTGGTTGATTACTAGGTTTATTTATCTTGATGGGTTTTTATTTGCTTACGTTTACTGCCTTGAGCTTTTTTTATTCCTGTTAGATTCTTATTAGATATTGTCTTTATTAATCTAATATTCTTTATTGAATTTGTGGTTTCTATACCTAGGAAAACTGGTAAATAAGGGACCATATAGGTTTTTAAGACATTTCTAATTACAAAGCGTACTAATACTAATTCTACCTAAATCCATTGCTTAGACAGGGGGCTACAGGACTTTTGGAGCATCTTGAGTTTAAACTCTCTTGTATATGACTTTCTTTTGCTACTCCGTAACCTCCAGTTCAGAGAATTGACACTCCTAGGTTGTAGAGCAGTAGATTTGTCCTTAGGCTCTGGTTGGGTAGACTTCATAGGTAAGCCTAGAATTATTGACATTATTAGGTATTGGAATATTGAACTTTAATCCGATAATCTCGATAATTCATACCTAAATTTTTCCTTTTCTTCCTACTGTATTGACTGTGTTGCCAACTTGTCATATTAAGATCTTACCTAGTTGCATAGTGGCTTGCAGATGTCTCAAAAACCGACATGGTCCCTTATTCACCAGTTTTCCCGGCTATTATAATCAATTTACGACATAGACTATGGATAGTGGTCTCTGTTTAGCTTAGTTGGGTATCTATTCGCGAAGGTGTATTAGCGAATGTCTGCATTTCTTTGTCTAACCAAATTGTTAGCCAATCGAAAGAAGACATAAATAATTTAGTTTACTCCATCAGGCTTTTCTCAGTACGAAATCACCAAACTAACCTCCGTGCTGAACTGTCACGGCCACTCTTATTCTTACGAGGTTACACTGTGTCACAGGTATCTAATTGTCATAAGCATACTATCACAGGCATAAATACCGCACGAGAGCTTCCAAATATGCCACCTAAAAAAACCTCTAGGAAATCTGGACTGCTGAAACTCAATAGACTACTAGAGAACAAGAAAAACCGAGTCCGAGTATCTTGGGAGAGACAGTTCGATCTAAAGGTGGAGTTTGGTGGGGGAATTTGTATCTACAAAACATCAACGAATACTAAGACAATGTACAATAGGTCAGGAATGTTACGAATCGTTCTCGAAGAATCACTTGCGATGCGGGTGAAGAGTTTTATCCGGCACTCTAGTGAGCGGTTACACAGGCGTCACACTCATAGGGGTATTACATATATGATCAAGGTAGTGGGAGACTCGGGTGAAATCTGAGTCGACAAGGAACGGAGGAGCGGGGTAGTCTGGACTATACTCAAGTAGGGGGTGAACGGGATATTATTTCTAGGTACAAGGAGGAGAATAAGTTGTTGCGTGAAGAAGGAAATACATAGCAGAAATCAGCCCTTTTTATAGACAATTCAGTTTCCTTCTTGAGAGTCATGCCACTGGCTGGCACAACTATCAAAGTATCCCAATTCGAGTTATAACGGAAGGACGTGCAAGCAATACTCGAGAGGCGCATTAATAAGGTTCCCGGAGTGCAAATTCTTCAACACTAATGAGAAGGGGCGTAGGAAAACAGTGAATAAGGGTAGTGTAAGAGGATTGATTTCTTATTTGAGAGTCATCTTAGTACTGGCACAACTCTCGCAGTTCAAGGGAAGTGAGGGTATCCGACTAGACTATTCTAGTCGATTCCCTAGTTAAGCAAGTACTTAGTTTGGACTTCCGGGATGTGGTCGGTAGCCGAACTAGTCCAGAACAGGGATCGGATGCGAGAATGATCGATGAGCGTCAGTTCCAAGGAATCGGGTCTTAGCTAGTATACTTATGCCAGCAAGTATGCAGGTTGCCGATATACGATAGGGGCCAGGGATTGACAAGGTCAGGTTTGTAACAAGGAAAAACTAGTTTGAGAGGCCCGCCTTTAGCTCTAGCTTGCCTCAAAGATACACTGAGCCAGGAGAAATCGAGGGCACAGTGGGGAGGAATTACTACTCAAGAGGTTGCGGATATTGTCAAACGTCCTGTTGGTACAGGGTGGAGTGAACTTACTCTCACAGAATAGGCTAAGTACAAGGAAATACGCAATGAATATAAGACGATCAGATTATATTGTCAGAATATTTATATCCTAAACCTATAGAAGGCATTGGATGAAGGTACTCAACACCGGCTGATAGATATTGGTGCAGACGATAATATACCTAGTTTTGCAATGACGCGAGGGGAAATCGAGAAGGCATGGCCTAGCCGGATCTCTTGGGAAGTTCGAATAATTAATCCTCCCTACCTTGGTTTTGATCGAAACCAATACATTCCTATATTTTCGGCTGTTTCTGCAACAGATACCATGGCAATTTATTCGGCAGATGTAACCGACATAATAGATGATTCAGACCCTGCTAAAACAATCTTGAATAGTAGTAGTGACCCATGCACGGAAGAGGAGCCTGTGAGCTTACACCTACTATATTGAGTAGACCCCTATTATACTACAACCAGGCTAATCTTAGCACGATGCATAACTCAGAATACAGATAACATAAAATACCTAGCATATAATACTACCGACGATGAGAAAAATAATGCTTCAGATTCCAGCTCTGTTCCTGCCAGTTCTACGGATAGAGACAATAGTGATCATGTTGACACTGACAATAAGGGTATCAAGAATGAGGAGGATCATGCCCAAGCTTCCAGATTATATCGCCAAACCTTGGACGAGATTTTTGCTAACCCAGACACAGAAGAGGTTGATAAGATATTAGGAGACTTAAATGACGACGAAGACGATGAAGATTATGCTGGGATAACGTCCAGCCAAATAGTGTATTAATATTCCCAAATACTCAGAGAAAGGAAAGGAAAAGGGATAGCTAAAGGGATAGTAAAAGGCAAACAGCCTCTTTCGACGAAATGTTAATGTCACGGGAGTCATTACGGAAGTTGTCATGGGAGAATATTGCAAACTCGGCCTTGCTATGTATATTTTCCATTGTTTCTTCCCCTGAATGCCTTAATTTTTATATTATGCATTGATATCTCTAATGCAGCTATTGTAGTCACCTCCGTTTATTCCTTTGTGAACGTCCTCTAGATTTGATCCCTTTGTCAACATCATCTTAATTTGATTCCTTTACCAACATCCTCTTGATTTGATTCCTTTGTCAATATCTTTTTGATTTGATTCCTTTGTCAACATTCCTTTATCTACCTTGCAGAGTATGGGTTATTGGTCATTATTATTATCTGGCATGCAACTTACTATCTTCATTTATGATATAGACTATAGGACGTTAGTTGTTTGCTAGCTAGTGGTAATAAAACCCAATTGACAGATATACCTTCTGTTCCCTAAACCTAACATACTCATATTCTAAGTACGGACTACTCATGATATACAAACCAAACAGATCACTAAAAAGACAATAGTCAGGGCTTAGAGGAAGTCCCAGGTGCCGCAACAAATAGCCCTAATAAAAACTAGTGTTAGGCGGCCCAAAGCCCGGCAAGAGTAGGCAAATCATAGGTCTACACTTTAGAAATATATACTCAGACCTAATATGCAATATAAGAAACTTCTGAGCCGAAGTCAAAAAATACCAGATGTAGACAGGATTTCTGATCCCTCACCTACCCTTTAGCCGAGTATGGCTCGAGATCGTTCATTACATAAGCATTCATAATGTACAAAATGTCCCAGGAGTTGAACCAGTAATGTGGATATCCCCAGATATAGTCCATGCCTTGTAAACTAAGGCAGAAAACTATATCATGATATATCTTTCTAGTACGTAATAATACAACATCTGGGATTGACCAAGGAGGAATTAAACGTGTTATAGGTACGAATTATCTTGCTATACATGGGAAACGCTCGACAATAAAGATCGAGGACTTCCAAACTCTGGAACGAATTCTGACCATACAAAGATACAATAGGTCCCCGTAGTACAAACAGACTGGCAGGAGGCCTTATAACTACAAGGACGTGCCCAGTCGAGAAAGGTAGCTCCAATGAGGTAAGCAGAGAAAGGCATGAATGGGGGTCTAGATGTGGGGTATAACATGGCAGGTAATGGAGTTTGATTATGATTTGGTTTAGGTTGGGATGTTAGTATAGGGTGGAAGGTGAATAGGATGGGATATTAGTATATGGAGGGATAGTTAGGATTGCGTATTATTTAAGTAGGAGTGAAGATAAATATATGTTGCCTGTGACAGGCAATATATAGAGAGGAATCCCATGACAAAGAAAGACAATCCTGTGACAGAAAGATGTTGGTATAAGTCGAGTTTGCGGTGAGCTTGGCAGAAATTTGGGTTCTAGGCGAATAATCAAGTAACTTGGCAAAAATACGGGTTCTTGGCGAATACTCGTTAATAAATAAAGCGGGGCAAGTGAGTTAGAAGCAAAAGCAAGCCATTCTGAGTCAGGTAAAGAGTTAAGTAACTCATTTAATGAATCGGGTTTTCCTGAGTCGGGTCGGGTTGAAATCGGCCCGTGGCGCACACTAGGCGCACCTTATTGTGACGGAATAGATGCATCAGAGTTTATTGCACAGTGAGAGAATTTAACAAGTGAATGGATGGATGAACAGAAGGTAAAAAGGATCATTCAATATAGTGAAAGGTCGATAGGTAAGTATCTGAAAACAATCAGGGCGTATAGGGATAATGAATGGGAGAAGTTCAAATAGCAACTTCTCAAGGACTTCCAACCTAGTGACTTGGAACTGAAGCGAATTACGGTGAAAGATCTTCGACGAATAGTGGCGGAGATGAAAAAGAAAGAGAACCTTAGTCCTGGAGATTATCATTATTTTATCATCGAATATAGTGAACGTTCTGAATTATTGCTAGAAAAGAGAAGAATGGATGAATGGACTCGCATAACCCTCTTTTTGCGTACTTTCAAGATTCAGGCGGGAAACAAGATCTATAAAAAGTGTCGAATCGATCTGGAAGACCCAGATACATTTCAAGACAAATAGGAATCCATCAAGCAAGCAGCCTTAGATTGGTCAGAAGATGAAGGATCACAAATGACACGATTCTTCAGGGAAGAAGAGGAAGATTCAAAGGGTGAGGAAGTTGCTCCACTGGTGAAAATATTAAAAAATAACTATAGACAGTAGGATAAGATTAAAGAAGGATCAAAAAAGGGTGGAACGGATCCAATAGATAAGATAGTGAATCAGTTGAAGGAGCTGAAGCTGTAGCATGTAGAGACATAGTGGGTAGCTAGGGAAAAAGCTCAAAAATAAGATCAAGAGATTGCAGAACTAAGAAGGTTGGCTACGAAGCCATAGCCATCTCAGTCATTATACAATCCTAACCAGTTCGGTGGGAGGGGTTATTAGCAAAATAGTAGCAATCGAGGATCGGCGAATATACCCAGAGTGCAAGGATGTTATTAGGATGAGGGAATGCATCGTCGAGAAGAATGTCAGTCTTTGAAGAAAGCAATTGAGCACAGGGACGTTCACTATCATAGGATATAGTTATACCTAGGAGAAGAAGGCACCGAAGGTGGTATTCGAGTACCATTCCCTATTATGGAAGAGGATGGGCAGGTACATGAGTGGTAGCAGGATTGGGTTAGGAAGGCGCTCCAGACAAAAGAATCTAAAATGAAAAAGATTTAATCTAGTTCGAGTACTATTACGTTAGACGAACTTGCATAGAAAGGGGCAATAGCGGGGTGTGAAAGGGAAGGATATGTCTGTAGAACAATGAATAGTCAACCAGTCATCTATAAGCCTGTGCTGGTTCAATGTAATAAGCCTACGCTAGTTCAATGCGATTTTGGGAATGCACACGAAGGAGGGATCCGTAAGGAAGAGGCGGAAAAGATGAAATTGTAGCCGCCTCGTGATATAATAATACCGCAAGCTCCAAAAGAGGTGCTCCCAAAGCACCAAAAAGAACCAGAAGTCACAGTGGAAGATGAGATCATGAGAGATATCGAGGAACTGAAGGACTTCGAGCCAAAGCAAAGACATGGAAGGGGCAAGCAGGAGGAAAAGGGGAAAGATGAAGAGGAAGAAGCAAAGAATATTCCCATGTGGATGAGGATGAGAGAGAATCTGGACTTAGAAACCCTCATATATGAGCTAATGAGTGGGGAGGGTTTAAATACGGAAGAAGTACTAGCAGTGGTAGGCCCAGAGCTAGTGCAATAGTATACGGGCATGAAACGAGTGCCGTGAATTTCGGAAGTGCAACATAGAGTGGAAAAAAAGATGGATGCCATAGTGTCACGAATTTATTGAAATGAAGCGGACAAGGAACTCTACGCTGCAGCATGTCTTATATGCGTAGTAGCACTGAATGACAATATAGAAGAGCCGCTAGAGATTTTAATTGATAGAGGATCCGAACTAAATCTATTGAAAGAAGACGTCCTCAGGGAATATAATGTCCCGATCGACATTAAGGTCAATTAGTCAGTTGGGGGAGCTACAGGACATAGTGTCTAGGTAGTTGGAGTATGTCACCAGATAACCGTTATGATTGGAGGGGTTGTTACTTGTAGGAGATTCTTTATGATGGCTAATTTGATGAGGGAGGTAATTTTGTCCCAGCCTTGAGTGAGATCTGTCTGGCTAAAAGAGAATAACCGAGAGGACAGAAACTGCTACATCATAATCACAGGTATCCACGGCGATGAGGTAATGTTTTGTACAGTCCCTGCCAACCACGAGTAAAATAGGGATAAAGCAAAATTTATAACCATAAAGAGAAACGGCATAAGTCAATGAACTGCCTAAGGGTGATTGACCTTACAGTAAGGCTGGGTATGAGAGGAAAGGGTGAGATGGAAGGTGAGTATAGGGACTTTGGATTTGGCATTAATAAAGAAGATGGATTTGGTATTAATGAGGAAGATATTCATGAGTTTTATAGTAAAAGTTTGTTTTCTAGCATTTTAAATGAATCGGATCGAGCAGGAAGAGAGAGGGAATGTTTCAAGGAAAAAGCGAGAAGTTTTACATTGTATAAAAGAAAAGCAGACAAGATAAGACCAATAAATAAACTTCATATAGACAGAGGAAAACCAGCTGGCGATAAGGATTAGTGAGAGAAACACCTCAAGTAGGAATAATCTTTATTTGACAGTCATACTGATACTGGCACAACTCTCGATTCTTAAATCGATCTTATCTTATATCGAGACGGCTGGCTCATACCGAAGTTTTCTGATATTCCGAAGGGTTCATGATTGACAAAGGAAATGGTATCACACCTTCAAATTGGGGACACCATCTTGGCACAAGAAAGAGAGGTTTTACTGAAGGTCTTATTCAATAGAGAAGCAGCAATAGCATTTAATTTTACCCAAAAAGGAGTTTTCATGGCAGAGGTTGAACCCCCGCATCATATACTGACTATTCCGTATAAGCTATGGCAAGTTCCAGGATTTCATGTACCTAGGGTGTTACTTTCAGAAGTAGTCAAGATCTGTGAAGATAAGATGAGCTGTAGCACCTTAGAGTATAGTTTCGATCCATACCGAAACCCATGGTTTTTGGTGAAGAAGAAAAATGGGAGGTACTGATTAATTAATACCGCAATTCATCTAAACGCAGTTATGATTAAAGATCCATCTCTGTTTTTTTTTTTTTTTTGAAGTCTATACGTCTATGAAGCCTAAGACTATGAGACGGCCCTATTCCCTTACCTTAAAAGGCTCAGTTTACCCACGGAACAACGGGATGCTTAAATGCCCAGCCTTCCGACCCAAAGAGATCAATACTACCGAAATAACCCCTCCTCTGCCGCCACGCCCCTGCCGGCCCATCTCCAATATATAAGCCCCCTTCCCCGCCACACTCCTAACGGCCCTCCCCTCGTTACCTCTCCCTCCACTCAGGTCAGATCAAGGTTAGAAAAGAACGTCTCCACCAGGTCTACCATATATACTTCCCCTCCGTCCTTAACCTTCTTTGCCCATTTCTTCCGCTTATCCATCTCCTCCTAATTGCTCCACCTTCGTCCAATCTCCTCTCCACGTGGACAGACCAAGGCTACGTGCCCGCCTGTTTCTACATGTCTACCACATATCCGGCATGTAGGATCGACTGTATCGTCCAGCTTTGCACGCCAGGATTGGAGATTCCCTTTCCCAGTCCTGCAGTGGACGTAGTTAAGCCTTGCCTTCCTTCCCCACCTAACCACTCTACCCCCCCCCATCCCAGCCACTTTTCTCTCCGCCTCTCACATTCTCTTCCATTTCTGTCTGAGTCCTCCTTCTGTGATTTGGGGTTCTTCAGGGTAAGGTTTCTCCGCCCCCTCTTTCGCCAGTACGTCCGCTCGCTCATTGCCGGGGATACCTACATGGGCTTTTACCTAGCCTAGCCTTACTGCCCCTGCTCCTAGCTTCTCTTACCTCTCCTTGATACTAGCCACCGCCATCCGCAAGTCCCCCGTTCTTGCAATTCCCCTCTTCCCTGCTTTCCTAAGTGCCCTGATCACTGCCATCGAGTCCGTCAGGATCAGAACCTTCCAATCCAAGGGTGTCCTCTCTAGGGCCTTTCTAATGCCAGCCACCTCACCATCCCACACCGGATCCATCTCTGTAACTCAATGTTGATGAATTTAGTGAAGACTTTTCAAGGTACCCATTGGTTTCGTTAATGGATTTGTTTTCAGGTTATAATCAGTATGCATTGGCTGAAGAGTCTCATGATTTAACAACTTTTATGATGCCTTTTGGATTGTTATACATAACAACTTTGCTACAAGGATATACCAATAGAGTTCAAGTATTTAATCGAGTTATTCGGAAGGCTATTAAGGTGGAAATTGGGCATGAGCTAGCAGTACTATTCGTTGATGATATTGTGTCAAAAGCTAGCTCACGGAGTAAATATTTATTGGAAGATGGGACTTTTGAAGAGATTATTCCTGGTATTAGGCGATTTGTTTTAGAGGCAATTTATACTATTGATCAGACATTAGCAGATCTTGAGAGAGCAGGAGCTACCATAGCAGGAGAAAAGAGTGAGTTTTTAAAGGATGGACTAAAGCTTATCTCCTTTATCTGTAGGTTCGAAGGCAGGACTCCGGTGCAAGAAAAAGTCCGGAAGATCATAGATTGGCCTCCATGTCGAAATGTAACTGAGATTAAGGCGTTTTTGGGAACTTGTATGTATTATAGAATTTGGGTTGAAAAGTTTGCGTGAATAGCGGAACCTCTATATAGGCTGACAAGAAGCAAGGAGGAATTTATCTGGGAGCAAGAGCAAGAGAAAGCAATGGAGACGCTAAAAGAGAAATTGACGAGTCCCCCAGTATTGAAGCCAATTAATTATGAGCCTGTGTAAGGCAGAATCATTCTTTCGGTGGACTCCTCATTGTTAGGATGGGGAGCTATTCTCAAACGAACTGAGGTGGGAGATGAGTGGAAAAGGTATCCCTTGAGATATGAAAATAGAGTCTAGAAAAGAGCAGAGAAGTGATATGACTTGGAAAAGCTGGAATGCTATGGGTTACTAAAGACATTAAAGAAAACACGCAACTATCTCTACAGTGTACGATTTCTGGTCGAAATAGATACACAGACATTAGTGCATTAGTTCAATCAACCTGCATCAGATTTACCTGGCTCAGTCATTAACAGGTGTCTAATATACACCATAGGGTAAATTGGTCTGAGTTATCTAGGTCGTTAACCTACTTCGCAACTCATTCGACCCGTCCCTTCCTATGGCAAATCTGCTTCGGACTTGTTCACCGAATAACCCGAAAAAATCCAATTACTTGATTTTTGGCCAAGAACCCATAAAGCCACTAGGTAATTGCCAAGTAACCTGAAACTCAATGAATTATATGTATGTAATTATGCAAATAGAGATCAATTGTATTATACCTTTATTATCTAGTTCACAATGGATAGGTTATTAACTTTCTTGTAATAGAGGCTTACTACATGCAAGGAATAAACAGATAGGTTCGGTATAGTACACATGGTACAAGGTACATAAACAATTACATATTATGAATGCAAATAAAATATCTATGTATACAAATGCTATCATCTCTGAGACACACACATAACTGTACTATCATAAACCAAACCTGCGCCCACCTCCCCATATCGCTCAATAAGCTTAACTGATGTATAACATATTCCTGAACCAAACATTACTATACCTGTTGCAAATGTAGACCTGGGAATAATAGTCCCAAATCTCCACCCGAATAGCCTAGCTACTGTCAATTGCGGCCAATCAAGTGATAGAGGTTAGCCACGCGAGGTCCACATCAGAGGTATAGCATGGTTTGGTCAAAGATGAGGCAGTAACAACTTCAGAAGGTAGCAGTGCTCAGTATGCAGGCATGTCAGTATCGACAGTAGAGGCGTGGCAGTGTCGACAGCAGAGGCATAGGAGGGTCGACATAGGAGGCAGAGCAATGTCGACAGTGGAGGCATGGCAATGTCGACAGCAGAGGCATGGCAATATCGACAACGAAGGCATAGCAATATCGATAGCGGAGGCATGGGAGTGTCGATAGCAGAGGCATAGCAGTGTCGACAGTGGAGGCATGGGAGTATTGATAGTGGAGGCATGGTAATGACAACATAAGAGGCATGGCAGTGTCGACAACAGAGGCATATGAGTATTGACATAGTAGGTATAGCAGTGTCGACAACAGAGGCATGCGAGTGTCGACATAGGAAGTATAGTAGTATCGACAATAGAGGCATCCGAGTGTTGATATAGGAGGCATGGCAGTGTTGACAACGGAGGCATGCGAGTATTGACATAGGAGGTATGGCAGTGTCGACAACGGAGGCAAGGCAATGCTCACCTCGGAGGCATGCCCATATCGACATAGTAGGCATAGCAGTATTGAGAGCAGAGGTATAGCAGGGTCGATAACGGAGCATGGGAGTGTCGATATAGGAAGCATAGCAGTGCCGGCATGGGAGGCATGGCAGTGTTGACATAGGAGGTATAGTAGTATCACCACTGGAAGTATGGCAATATCGACAGCAGAGGCATGGCAGTATCAACAGCGGAGGCATGGCAGTGTCGACAGCGGAGGCATAGGAATGTCAACATGAGAAGCATGGCAATATCAATATAGGAGACATAGCAGCCTCGATAGTAGAGGTATGAGAGTGTCGACATAGGAAGTATGGCAGGCTCGATATAGGAGGCATGGCAGTATCAACAGTGGAGGCATGGCAGTGTCGACATAGTAGGCATAGCTGTGTCAACAGCAGAGGCATCGCAATACTCACCTCAGAGGCATAGCGGTGTCGACAGCAGAGGCATAGCAATACTCACCTCCAAGGTATAGTAGTGTCGACATAGAATAGAAGGCAATGCTCACCTCGGAGATATAGGAGTGTCGGCAGCGGAGGTATGGCAGTATCAACATAAGAAGCATCGCAATGTTGACATAGGAGGTATAGCAGTATTGACAGCGGTGGCATGGGAGTGTCGATATAGGAAGCGTGGCAGTCTCGACATAGGAGGCATAGGAGTATCAACAGCACAGGCATCAGAGTGTCGACAGCACAGGCATAGTAATGCTCATCTCAAAGGCATGGCAATGTCGATAGAGGAGGCATGGTAATGTCGATAGAGGAGGCATGGCAATGTCGACAGAGGAGGCATGGGAGTGTCAATAGCGGAGGCATAGGAGTATCGACAGCTGAGGCATGGGAGTATCGACAGCTGAAGCATGGGAGTGTCAACAGCAGAGGCATAGCAATATCAACACAGGAGGCATAGCAATGATGACATAGAAGGCATGGCAGCGTCGACACAGGAGGCATGGCAGTGTCGACATGGGAGGCATGGCATTGTCGATATTAGAGGCATGCCAGTATCGAAATGGGAGGCATGGGAATACTCATCTCGGAGGCATAGCAGTATCGGCATAGTAGGTATACTAGTGTAGACATTGGAGGCATTGCAATGCTGACCTCTGAGGCATGGAATATCGATATCGAAGGTATGGTAATGCTTGCCTCGGAGGCATGGCAATGTCGACTTCAGAGGCATGGTAATATTTACCTTGGAGGTATGGCAATGTTGACTTCGGAGGCATGGCAATGTCGACTTCGGAGGCATGGTAATATCGACTTCGGAGGCATAGCAGTGTCGACTTTAGAAGCATGGCAGTATCGACTTCGGAGGCATGGCAGTGTCGACTTCGGAGGTATAGTAGTGTCGACTTTGGAGACATAATAGTATCGACATTGCAAGTCAGGCAGTGCTCATGTGGAAGGCATGATAACCCTCTTACTTATGCAAACCGAACTTGCCGGGTTGCCTGGACAATCCTGTAAGAAAGGTCAGCTATATATGTATATATTGAAGTACTGGCAATGCTCGCACCTAGATCGCGGTTCTTCACTTTCATTGACTTGAGTTGTAGATGTATATCTCAAATACCCTGACTTGTATTGTAGATGAATATCCCAAATGCCCTTGAGATGTGTAGTTACTGTCACTGTGGCAGCTGCCGTATAGCGATGGTAGGGAAATATGAGGTGCCCTAGTCTACCAGCCTAACTAGGTATGATCAACACTGCCCTTGCATAGCGGCTCGGTAGTACCAGCTTAGACTGGCAATACCTACTAGTATAGTTGCATAGCTTAGGATATGCTATACCTATACAGGTCATAGTCACGTTTGGTATAAGTAAAATGTTACTTCTACCTCTATCTTTGTGTGGGTATGTGGTAAGTACGAAACTCATCCTTTTGTGACTTTAATATTTAACCATTTGCAACACCTTTGTAGCTCCCACATATAGTATAAATTGGTATATTGGTGGCCATAATATATAGTAGGAATTATATATTTGCGACTGACCTATGTTACTGGAATTCATGTATTTGCCACTATTATATATCTAGGGAATTTATGCATTTGTCACTATGTGTATACCATAAGGTCACTATACTATATATTCACTTCCTACTATATATCTTAGCTACTAATGTATGAATTTCAGATATATATTAGTTGCGAAACGATGAGTTTCGTACTTACCACATGCCTATACAAAGACAGAAGTAGAAGTAATGTTCAGCTTATACCAAATGTGACTATTACCTGTACAGGCATAGCCCATCCTGGGCTGTGCAACTATAGTAGCAGGTATTGCCAGTCTAAGCTAGTACTACCAAGCCATTATATAAGGGCGGTGTTGATCATACCTAGTCAGGCCAGTAGACTAGTGCACCTCGTATTTCCCTGCCACCACCATACGGCAGCTACTACTGTGATGGTAACCACACATCTTAAAGGCATTTGAGATATTGATCTACAACACAAGTTAGGGTATTTAGGATATACATCTACAACTCAAGTCAATGAAAGTAAAGAACTGCGATCTGGGTGTGAGCATTGACAGGCCTTCGATATGTGCATACATCGCTGACCTTTCTTATAGGATTATCCAAGCAACCCGGCAGGTTCGGTTCGCATAGGTAGGAGGGTTGTCATGCCTTCCACATGAGTACTGCTTGACTTCCGATGTCGACACTGCTATGCCTCCGAAGTCGACACTGACATACCTCTGAAGTCAATACTGCCATACCTGCGAAGTCGACACTGCCATACCTTCAAAGTAGACACTGCCATACCTCCGAAGTCGACACTGCCATGTCTCCGAAGTTGACACTGCTATACCTCCGAAGTTGACACTGCCATACCTCTGAAGTCAATACTGCCATGCCTCTGAAGTCGACACTGCCATGCCTCCGAAGTCGACACTGCCATACCTCCGAAGTCGACACTACCATGCCTGCGAAGTCGACACTGCCATGCCTCCGAAGTCGATATTGCCATGTCTCCGAAGCTAATACTGCCAAGCCTCTGAAGTCGACACTGCCATACCTCCGAAGTCGACACTGCTATGCCTCCGAAGTCAATAATACCATGCCTCTGAATTTAACATTGCCATACTTCCGCAGTCAATATTACTATGCCTCCAAGGTAAGTATTACTATACCTCCAATATCGATATTACCATGCCTCTAAGGTAAGCATTACAATACCTCCAATGTCCACACTGGTATGCCTGCCATGTCGACACTGCCATAGCTCTGAGGTGAGCATTCTCATGCCTCCCATTTCGACACTGATATACCTCCAATATCGACAATGCCATACCTACCATGTCGACATTGCTATACCTGCTATGTTGATATTACCATACCTCCTATGTCGACACTGGCGTGCCTCCAATGTCGATAATGCCATGCCTCCTATATCGATATTACCATACCTGCTATGTCGATATTACGATACCTCCTATATCGATACTGCTATGCCTCCTATGTGGACATTGCCATGCCTTCGATGTCAGTACGGCTATCCCTCCAATATTAATATTACCATGCCTTTGTGGGGAGTAACACCATGCTTACTATTTTGACACTGCTATGCTTCTTGTATCGTACTGCCATGCCTCCAAGGTGAGGATTGCTATGCCTTCCATGCCTCTGCTCCGACACCTCCCATGTCGACGCTATCATGCCTCCCATATTGTCATTGCCATACCTCTGCTGTCGACATTGCCATGCCTCTGCTGTCAACACTGCTATGCCTCTACTATCGACACTTCCATGCCTCCATTGTCAATACTCCCATATCTCTACTGTCGATACTCTCATGCTTCCACAATCGATACTCCTATGCCTCCGCTATCGACATTGCCATACCTCTGCTGTCGACATTGCCATGCCTCCGCTGTCGATATTGCCATGCCTCCGCTGTCGATATTGCCATGCCTCCACTGTCGACATTGCCATGCCTCCACTATCGACATTGCCATACCTCCGTTATCGACATTACTATACATCTGCTGTCGACATTGCTATACCTCCACTATCGACATTGCCATGCTTCCACTGTCGACATTGCTATGCCTCAGTTGTCGACATTGCCATGCCTCTATTATCGACATTACTATGCTTCTACTATTGATATTGCTATGCCTCCGCTGTCGATATTGCCATGCCTCTCCTGTCGATATTGCCATACCTCTGCTGTCGACATTGCCATGCCTCCACTGTCGATATTGCCATGCCTCCACTGTCGGCATTGCCATGCCTCCGTTGTCGACATTACCATACCTTCGCTGTCGACATTGCCATACCTCCACTGTCGACATTGCCATACCTCCACTATCGACATTGCCATGCTTCCACTGTCGATATTGCTATGCCTCAGTTATCGACATTGCCATACCTCTATTGTCGACATTACCATGCCTCCACTGTTGATATTGCTATGCCTCTGCTGTCGCCATTGCCATGCCTCTGCTGTCGACATTGCCATGCTGGCACTGTCGACACTTCAATGGCTCTGAGGTAAGTATTGCCATACCTCCGCTGTCGATATTGTCATGCCTCTATTATCGATATTACTATGCCAGTGCTGTCAATACTCCAATGGCTCCGAGGTGAGCATTGCCATCCGTCCTATATTGACACTACCATACCTCGGAGGTGAGCCTTGCCATGCCTCCAAGGTAAGCATTTCTATCCCTCCTATGTCGACACTGCCATACCTCGGAAGTGAGCATTACCCTGCCTCCCATTTCGACACTCCTATCCCTCTGAGATGAGCATTGTCATGCCTTCACTGCCAATGCGGCCACACCTCCACTGTCGATACGGCCATGCTGGCACTGTTGACACTACAATGGCTTCGAGGTGAGTATTACCATGCCTCCGCTGTCGACATTGCCATGCCTCTGTTGTCGACATTACCATGTCGGTGCTGTCGATACTCCAATGGCTCCAAGGTGAGCATTGCCATCCGTCCTATGTCGACACTGCCATACCTCGGAGGTGAGCCTTGCTATGCCTCCGAGGTGAGTATTTCCATCCCTCCTATATCGACACTGCCATACCTCGAAGGTGAGCATTACTCTGCCTCTGCTGTCGACACTGCCATCCTTCTGAGGTGAGCATTGCCATGCCTCCACTACTGACACGGCCACGCCTCCACTGTCGACACGGCTATTCCTACTATGTCGATACTGCCATACCTGCCATGTCGAGATTGCCATGCTTCCTATGTCGATACTTCCATGCCTCCGGCGTTGACACACCTATACCTGTGCTGTTGACATTGCCATATCTTTTATGTCGACATTCCTATGCCCACTATCGAAACTGGCATGCCTCCGCTGTTGATACTCCCATGCCTGCGCGGTCGACATTGCCATGCCTACTATGTTGACCCTCTTATGCCTCCGAGGTGAGCATTGCCGTCCCTCCTACATTGACACTGCCATGTTTCCTATGTCTACACTACCATGCCTCCTATGTCGAGACTGCCATGCTTTCCATATCGACACTTCCATACCTCCACTGTCAACACTGCCATGCCTCCGGCATCGACTCACCCATGCCTATGCTCTCAACATTGCCATGCCTCCTATGTCGATACTCCTATACCTCCGCTATCGAAAAGGGGATATCTCCGCTATAGATACTCCTATACCTGTACAGTCAATATTGCTGTGCCTGCTATGTCGACACTCCTATGCTTCTGTTGTTGACATTGCTATGTCTCTTATATTGACACTCCTATGCCTCCACTGTTAACATTGCCATGCCTCTGCTGTCAACAGTGGCATACCTCCTATGTCAACACTGCCATGCCTCCGCTGTTGATACTGACATGCCTCCGTATTGAGCACTGCTATCCCTCTGATACTAATACTACTATGTCTCTGATGGGTACAGTACTATGCCTTTGATGTAGACCCCATGTGGCTAATGTCTATTACAGAATTGGCTCACAATTGTTAGTAGCCTGGCTGGTCTAGGTGGTAGTGTTGGGACTATTATTCCTAGGTCTACAGTCACGGTAGGCTGATATATGGTTCAGGAATACATTACACATCAGCTAAGGTTGACTAGCAATATGGGGATGTGGGTATAGGTTTAGTTCATAATAGTACAGTTATGTGTGTGTCTCGAAGATTATTAGCTTTTATGTACATAGAACATTTTGAAATACTATTGGTATTCATTATACTAAATTGTCTATGCCTTGTACCATACGTATCATACTGAACCCTTCTGTTTATTCCTTGCTTGTAGTATGCCTCTACTATAGGAAAGCAATAACCTATCCATTGTAAACTAAATACTTAAGGTATAATACCAATTGACCTATTGGCACTACCATATCTATATAGTTCACGGGTTTTCGGGTTACTTGGCAATTACTCAGTAGTGTTACGGGTTCTTGGCGAGTACTCGGATTTTAACGAAGCGGGGCGAGTTGGGCCAGTGAGCAGGCAACCCGTAACGGGTCGGGTTGACAGCTTGACAACTCGCCCAATGAATCAGGTTTTCACGAGTCATATCGGGTTGAAATTGGCCCATAGTATATACTACAGGTAGCTAGCATGGATACGACTATTCAATTTCGACGTGAAATATGTGTTTGAGGTAAAGCATGGAGGACCTAATGGCTAATCGCGAAGGGAAAGGGGAAAGAATTCTCTAGAGGAGATAGCTCCTGAAGAGTTTGATAGTACTCTTAATATCGACTTAGAAGCCATAAATGTAGAACTATGGGAATTTCACTCGGGAGGATCGCCGATATGTATATTACCAGTGCAAGTTATAGCAACGGAAGCGAAATGGTATGGTGACATTATTGCCTATCTTACTACAATGCGCTGACTATAGGATATTTCAAATAGGGAGTTTCGGAAGATTAGGTATCTAGCAACACAGTATCTGATTCGAGATGGACATTTGTACCGACATATGAAAAGGAATCTTCCACCAGTGCGAGTCATTTAGGAAGAAAGAGAAAAATAACAAATTCTGTAGGAATTACATAATGAGAGTGGACATCAGGGAAGAACTGGAACATACGAAAAGGTCAAACTGCGGTATTGGTGGGCGAATCTGTATCAGGATGTACTAGACTACATTCAGACATGCGATATATGTTAGCGTAGACAACTGAAGCAGTTTGACAAAGAATTACAACTGACACTCTATAGTACAATGTGGAGAAAGGTAGGACTAGATATTATCCACATACTCAAGGACGCTGGATATGGATATATTATTGTTATGCAAGATGATTTAACTGGGTGGATAGAAGGGAAGGCAATTTGAAGTGCAAACGCTAAAACTGTAGCAGCCTTTGTATTAGAATGGATTACTCGATTCGGAGTGCCTGTACAAATTGTGTGTGACAATGGTTCTGAAAATAAAGGTAAAGTGCAGGAAATCCTTCGTCAGTTTAATATTGTCAACATAGCTATTATGGTTTATCATCCACAATCAAATGCACTGGTTGAATGAGAGCACCAGCAGATTATTGATGCACTCACTAAACTTGGTAAGAACTGGACAAAAAATTTGCCATTTGTGTTGTGGGCTGATCATATAACCACCCGTGTTTCTGCTAGCTACCCGCCTTTTACGCTTATCTTTGGCCAAGAATGTATTCTACTGATTGAGCTCATAGCTATGTCATGGGCGATGGTAGATTGGAATCATGTTGGAACAAGGGAACAGCTATTAGCAACTCGTGCTAAGCAGCTGGAAAGAAGGAAGGAGAATTTGGATATTACTGCAGAAAGAATAGCCACAAATCAATAGGGGAATAAAGAATTCTTTGATCACAATAGATGGTAGAGAAAAGATGAACTGGATGTTGGAGACTTGGTTTTGCTGTATAATTCAGTACTGACAAAGCAGTGGTCTAAGAAGCTAGACAATCGATGGTTGGGTCTATATCAAATTAGGGAATTGTGTAGAAATCGGGATACCTATATGTTGGAAGAACTAGATGGTACCCAAATAAAGCTGCCATACCTAGGAGAAAGGCTGAAAAGGTTCCACCTGTAAACTGGGGTAGATTGTAAAGAATACGGGCTACTGCAGGAAGAAGTAGATAGCAGAGATGAAATGCAAGAATGAATTTATTCCCGCGGATCGCTTTGATTATATTCTTTTGGGCCAAGCATGGATGACCCTGGTAACAAACCCTTTGTTGGCTGCGGCCTTGTTTGATATAAAAGGAGGGGTAGTAGTTGCTACGTTCTAGCGCAATCAGAATACTAGAAGGACCTACTACGTCTACTATTACTATGACTACTACTACTAACTATTCAATCACTCCCTACATATCAGTATCGTACTAATGGCAGGATCATCAGAAACATCGCAATCGAGCATAGCAATAAGGAAAGGGGAAGCAATGCCTTCCGCAATAATACCGACTCGTTCAATATCACCACCTCAGACGACACAAAAGATACAGTCCGTGACACGACATATATGGACCCTTGCAGAAAGAACTCTAGATAGAAACTTTGACCGAGCAGAGATCAAGGAAAAATTCATCGATCTCATAGCTAACGAGGACTATATCAAAACACAATTCACCGGAATTTTGTCCTTGATCCCAAGTACTAAGAACCAATAGAGATTTCTTAAGGGCATCGGTCGGATGATTCGGGAAGCTAGGGAAAGAGTTGGAGCGCTAGCCGACACTCAAGTGCAAATCATTGAGCAGGCTATGGATAGTGAGTTGGCATCCTAGGGCATAATAAGAGAGGAAGCTAAGGATGAGCTTCGATATGACAAGCTAGAACGACTAGGGAGGATTTACAAGTCCACTATTGTAAAACAGCAAAAAAACAATATCACAACCGAGAAGTATTGGGGCCCCAGTTGGATAAAGAATTTCGGGGAAGTATACCCACCTTAGCCTTCCGTTGAATTCACCAGGATATGTATGCGGGTTTCCATAGTACTTTCCTTCGATAAGGGCCTCGACTTGCTAACGAACATCCTCCCATACTTCTGTACAGAGATCCAAGTATACATCAATATGCCTAGGACGAGTAAGAAAAGATAGGTGATGGTAGAGGATCTTAAGTGGGTGCTCGAGTAGGATGATCTCCCACCAAACCTCCCCCTTGACGAACACAAATATCATCCTGAGTATAATGCTCTTATAGTCTTGGTTGGACAGAGGATAGGAGGAGAAAATGTGGTGTCAATGTTGGCGAATATGGAGGCAAGGGAATAAGACGGGAGACTCTTGGAGGACGATGAAGTAGCTGCAGGTGGTACTTCAATAGAAAACCCCCTCCACTCATTACTATCACCACCACCACCAAGAAGATCAGCAAAGGTTATGTGAACAAAGGCGAAAGCTATCAGACTGGCAAAAAGGCAAAGGATAAGGTCACCATCTCTAGACCTCAATATTCCGGCCTACTGCCGATATCGCATTGAATACATGAATGATACCCAGTGCGATAGTGAAATTCTCGATCTCCTAGACAATCCAACTCTAGACAAATATACTAAGCTGGAGCCCGAAGTGGTGGAGGATCTCATAGTGGACAAAATCTAAGACCTCCTATACGAATGGGAAGGGATGGATAAAGATAGTTACGAAATCCTGCCAGATACTAGGATAATCCGCGCCTCAACATGGTGTTAAACGGCGAGTGCCTCATGGTTCGTCTAGTTCCCCGAAATATAATACTACCGCCTGCATTGACAAAACTCCACACAATCTCACTGAAGGAGTATGAAAAAGAAGAGGATGACAAGGAAGAAGATGATGAGGAGGAAGATGAGGAGGAGGACTAGGTTTACCTTCTTTTGATTTTTTCTTTTATTTTCTTATATGTATAAGTACCAGTGGGATGAGATTTGGGTTTTTCCTTCTGGTTTTATGTTTTAAGTGGTCATTAGGTTTTTTGTTTTTGGTTTTATATTTAAGTAGTTACTAAGTTTGTTTTTCTGAGTTACAATACATTGTTTCTATTCTTTTTTCATTTTCCTTTTTGTTTTTATGAATATGGGAATAAAGTAAGTTAACGAGGACATCAACTTTTAAAAAGGGGGATAGATGTGGGAGGAATGGTATTTTCACGTGAACCGGGATTAGTCATTTTATGCATTTTGGGTTAATTTTATACTTATGTATAGTTATGCTTGCATATGAGTTGTTTATTTGTGGGACCCACGAGAGTTGTGCTAGTTTCGGCATAACTGTCATGTGAGAAAGAGTCTTCGTGATATGTAGTGATCTTTGTGCTTTAGACTAGTGAGAGTTATACTAGTTTTGGCACGACTGTCAACTGTCATATAGGTCTTACACATAGCTTAGTTGTGGTTCTCGGCAGAAAAGTTACAACAGGAAAGTTCTAGTAGGTTCAAGAGTCGTTTAGGTGTTTGCTGACTGATCTAAATATTCGCCGACTATCGTCAGTCTAACAAAACGGATATGAAACCCACGAGAGTCATGCCAGTATTGGCACGACTGTCAATTTGGCAGAAGGTCTTAGTGCTGTTCATTCATTTAAAAGTGCTTCGTATGTTATTATTGGAAAGGGATTTTACGGACTTTAGCTTGAAAAGAAATACTTTGTATATATTGGCACGTACATACGATTGAGACATAGAATATTATGGTTTTTATCTTCACATATCATCGACTCTGTTATTATTCTCTACTTCTCGCTCTTGTTGGTCTTCTTACTAGTCACATAGTGTATGTTCTCTCCATTAGGTTAGGAATACCTTCATACCATGGCCATTAAGTAATACTCGTATCGACTGTCAGGGATACAAGGTATTGTAAGGAAATAGACTGTGGGCGAGACCGTGGATGAGACCGTAGATGAGACCATAGACGTTATGCAATGCTAGTATCAGCTGCTGGAATATGTATCAACAACTATAGATACAAGGCATTGCGGGGAAATAGACTGTGGACGAGACCATGGATAATAGGCAATGTTCATAGTAGCTGCTGAGATACTTATCAATAGCTGGGTGAGAACATGAGGCATTGCAAGAAGGATATAGATCGACAATGTGCACTCTTGGATGTACACGCAGCCAAAAACGAAGACTGGGGATAATAGGCAATGCTAGTATCGACTGCTGGGGATACAAGGCATTGCGAGGAGGATATAGAAGAGGGACAAAGAAGTACGACCTATATGGGCTCTGCGACCGCTGGTAAAGCACAAGAAAGACGTGGACATGAAGAATCGTATTAGCAAAGCTAAAATATAAGACGTTGTATTGGAAAAGAAGAGAAGAATAGAAGAGAGAGTCAGAGGGTCTTTTATAGACACTAACTGCACACTATTGCACATATTCTAACCTTAAATAACAACAGTGATAGAAACTGATCGAACTCCTACCCTTGCCAGCCATTACTCCGCTTGCCATAGAACACCATATAGCTATTTCGTCATCTGAACATTGGCGTGCACTTAATTCTGTCATTTGGTAATCGTTTGCCACTCGCTTGCCAGTAAGCCTATCCGTTCGTATTGCTATAATGAAACCTCCCTAGTATCAAGCTGTGATAGTACCCCTCTCTACTAATACTATGGTAAAAGATCATACTAAACTATTCCTTACATATGTTTGATGCTACCATGGCCTCTTTGATGATATTATCTTGAACTGAGATAGTAAAATTACTTCCCACTACTGGTAAGAACTGATAGATAGTTTAAGGATTATAAGTAAACTCTCGACTACTTTTCACTCAGAAACAAATAGATAAATAGAACGAATAAATCAGATACTTGAAGAGTACCTCTGCCACTATTGTTTGTAGAAGCAGGATGATTGGGCAGAGTTACTACCCCTAGTAGAATTCACTATCAACTTAGTATCCTCGGAAACTATTGGAATATCACTATTTGAAGCGAACTATAGATTCTTACTATAGCAGTCTTGGAAACTTTAGGGAAAGGTGACTCATGCAAATCCAGCTAGCTAGTTATTGAAAAGAGTTTAGAAAGGAATATGGGAAAGGCTATAAGAGAGGGTTTTAAAGACAAGAATTAAGATGACTAGATGGCATAATACTAATAGAGTTCAACAACTATAGTTTAAAGTAGGAGATATAGTTATACTTGATAGTTAGAATATCCTAACATAATAACCGAGCTGGAAAGTGGATCATGAGAAAATCGCTCCCTTACGAATAACTCAATTAATAGGAACACGAGCTTATAAATTAGAGTTACCAGCAAATTCGAAGATATACCTAGTATTCTATACCAGCCTCCTCGAACCCTACCACCAAAGTACAGATCCTATTTGGAGAATTGAACTCCCTTCAGTCATATTATTAAGAGGAGAAGTAAATTTGGTACTTAGAAAAATAGTTGAAAGATAGAGGAATAGCTAGAGAAGAGAATGTCTAGTAGAATATTTAGTTTTATAGATAGGTTATCCTAACGAGGATACTATATAGGAATCCTATAAATATATGAAGGGAACGGCAGAAAGGATTCTAAAGAAGTTCCATAGGAAGAACTCTGAGACAGTACGGGATAATAGAATTAGGATATAAATGTATATTTTAGATTTCTATATATAAGTTCTTAAGGACAAGAAGCCTAGAAGAGGAGTAGTATCATGGATATTAATATATACCTAGAATACCCTTTAGAATAAGAAACTACAGGCTAGTAGAGTAGCTCCCTAAGTACTAATAGTAGACTATACTAAAGAGGGAAGTATTATGTAAGTTATCTAATAATAGGTAATATGACAATATTATCTAGAGACTAGATAATATACTAGAGATAGTAAAGGACCTTCTTAAATTGAAAGGCTATATATACTATCAAGTATGAGATGAGATAGTTAGGTCGTGAGTGGCTAAGGTGAGTGGGGGTAACTAACTACAATATAGTCGATCAGTCAATAATCGAGGGAATCGACTTAGTACCTACACCTATAGAAAGCCTTCCAGAGGAGGTTCTAGTATTCTGAAGTAGGTATTTAACCATACCTGCTGAAGATGAAATTCTATTTTCATGGACATTATATAGAATAGTATAAAGTAATTCCTTAATATTATTTCATACTTATGAATAATATCTTATAACTTTACTCTATAGCTGGGACTAAATACTTTTATCATATATATACAGAATAGGAGTTAGTAGGTCATTTGTTCCTAGTAGTCTAGATTGTTCAATATAAATAGGGCTCTAAGTAGGGATAGGTAGTATTAAAGATATAATAAGTATCATTATAGTATTACAATGTTTCTTGTAATAGTGACTATCGAACTATATTATATAAGAGCCAAAATAGATAGAATCATGATATAGTACTAGCTAAGGGATCTCTAAGATAATAGAATATTAGAGTTTGGTAATAAATAAAGAAAGTATCTCAATATAATTCTAAATATTAGTAAAGTGGCAAGCGATGTCTATAATATCTCCAGATAATATGGGTAACCTATTGATAATATCTATGATATGAGGAGTTTTTAAAGAGAATGTTGGTATGGTATAAGTATTAATAAAGTCTTTATTACTAAATATAATTCTAGTGGCTCTATAGTTTATTAAAGCTAAAGTGGAAATTATCTTTCTATTAAATAAGATTATTATAGGTATAATAAGATAATAACTAGATAGAAGAGATTCGTTCAAAGTTATAGAGCTAACTAAAAATACAAAAATAGAAAATGACTCTTGAGTAGGTCCCTTAATTATATTAGTAATTAAGTAAGAGACTTACTATTTCCTAATTCTATAAGGACTTCAGTAGTAGTATGAGCAGTAAGGGGATAAGAGTGGTAGATTGTATAGTTCACTATGAAATAGTCTAGTTTCCTATAGATAATACATATTTCTTCTGCTTGGTAGTGATTCCCTTTAGCCTAGGAAAGGTAAGAGTATCTGGAGGAGAGGTTTATGAAGGTAGAACCTCCAAGAAGGAAAAAGGTATATGCTAGTTTATTAAAGGAGGGTAGAGTATGTAAGTAAGGAGCTAGAACTATAGTAGTAGTAGTGGTAATAACTTATAGGACATGGGTACTATTTTAAAGGCAAAAGAACTTTTACTTGACTCTACTGGCTTAGTCAATTAATTGCTTGAGAGTAGGGATATCTACATAGTATATCAAAGCTTACTTAAGTTTATATGAGAGGCCATCCTGGAACTAATCTAGCTTAGCTTGAATATCCTAGAGGATTACAGTAGTAAGGCATAAGAATTTAGTAACATAGGTAGAGAGATAGATATTTTATTATTTGAGAGTACAAAGTACTTAAGTGTTAGTTCCTATTAGGTCTAGGTTTTCAAAGGCATGGTCAAAAATAGCAAATAGAGAGGTAATATCTACCAACTTGATATCAGTAGCTAATAAGTAAGGCTGTACCTAGTCCATCGCTTTCTCTTCTAGCAAACCATATATATATATGAACTGATATTAGATACTAGGGAATTTAGCTATATTCCTATTCAGCTTAATACTAATAGAGTTTTTCTAAAAATTTAGGTGAAGATAGTTACCATTAAATTTTAGTGAAATAGAAAGGTCCTAGGTCTTTAGTAAGGTTAGGGCTAGAAGCTTTGAGGCCATGATAGCTAAAGTATAGTTTAGGGTTCGTATAGTTAAGTATTCATTATGCAACTTTTCTTAGAGGAGAGTAATCTCATTATTAGAGGCTTACAGCTAATCTTATATATTCTGCAGAATTTGTTAAATGAGGATGAGGTCATCTTCGAGCTCCCTACTAATAACATCAATAGCTAGGAAGATATTAATAATATTGTAGTAGTAGACAGTTACTATAATATTGTCAGTAGGAATTGAAAGGGCCTGCTAGGCCTCAAATCTAGGTTCAGAGGGAGCCAGGGGTGCTGGAAAAGTCAGAAGAGCTAGAGAGGTCATAAAAGCTAGAAGAACTAGGGGAACTAGAGAGGCTAGGGGAGCCAGAGGAGCTAAGGGGGTAACAAACTTGGTTTAGGAGTTCATTATTTGTGAGTATACCAGTTGATCAAGTAAGATCTAATGGAGTATAATGGGGAGGGTATAGGAAAGTGATCAAGGGGTATAGTGGAGACATAGGAGGCTGTCATAAAAGGGTATCATAGAGATAGGGCTATTATAGAAGGAGAGACAACTGCTATAGATATCTTAGAGTATAAGAAGAGAACAAGATATTAGGTAAAGAAACAAGAAGAAAAAAGAGAAAAAAAGAGGGAAAGATAAGCTATTTAATAATTAAGAGTTATGCTAATATTATTATTATTCTAAAGATGAGAAATATAACTTGTGATAACCATAACTTATAATAACCACAACCTATAATAACTATAACCCAAAGAAAATACAATATGAGATAATCATAATATAAGATAAGATATTATACTTAAGAGTAATAAGGAGAAGACAGAAGGTAATAAAAGAGATTAAACTCAAAATAGTTACAAAAAATAGCATAAGGTAATACTTATATAGTAGCTTCTATGTAAGTATTAGGTAGATAGAATCATAGTTATAACAAGAAGCTACTCTAAGTAAATATTAAAGTTAAAGCTATTACAGTAAGTTGATTTAGTATATTTAATAATATATTTTAACTAAACTATATAATAATATCTTAGTAATACTATAGTTTAAGCTACTATTGTTAATAGAAATAAGTTTTTGTATATTTCATATAATATATTTATGTATATTATATACTAATATTGAGAATTTAAATAAACTTATAGAAAGTCTTACTAGTTATAATGAAAATAAAGCTATTAGCTATAATGAAGATAAAGCTACTATTATTAACTACTTTCTTTATTATAAATGGATTATCCTTATAAATATTATACTTTCTTTTATATAATAATAAATAAAACTAACCAAAACTATTAGGATATAGCTATTAATTAATCTAAGTTACTAGTTATCTATAAGATAATAAGCTGCAAAATACTTTTTTTTCTCTTCTAATTCCCATAGTTATTTCTTAGACTTTTTACTTATGAAATTCAATCTAGCTATTATGAATAATAATATAAATACTATTTAGAAGATATAAGATGATAAGGATAAAAAAACTTAAGAAAATATAGAAATTACTACTCAAGTAGTTACTATCTTACTTACTAATAGTTTTAATAATAAAGTTTCTATCTTATAAGAATAAATCCTTACAAAGCTTTAATACCTTTTACATATATTAGTAAAATCTCTACTTTTTATATTAATTCAAAAAGGTATACAAAACTTATACTTATGTTTTCTACTTATTAAACTTTTCTTAAAATTATTATAGTTACTATAGATGAAAACAAAGATAAGAATGAGAATATAGATAAGAATAAAAATACAGATAAGGATAAGAATATAGATAAAAAAAATACTAATGAGGAAAATACTAATAAAAAGAATACAGGTAAGCATGAGTATACTGATAAAGAGTAGAATACTATTAAGGAGCAAAATACTAATATGGCATAGAATGCTAATACAAATAAGAATATAGATAAGAATACCAATAAGAATTCTAATAAGAATATAGTAAATAAGAATAATGTAGATAAGAATACTATAGATTAGAGTATAACAGATAAGAATATAGTAGATAAGAATACTTTGGAGATTATGGAGAAGTATAATATAAGAAAATTTAGAGGAATATAAGGTAGAGATTAAATAAGCAACTAAGATATAATATAGGTCTCTTTATATAGCTTTTAATCTTTTTCTTTTTAGTTATAACCTTATTTATTTTTTTTTTATTATTTTTTTATTTATAAATTTTGTCCTTTTAAATAGTATTTTAATATTAATACTAAACTTTATCTCTATACTTTGCAACTATGAATACTAAACTTTATCCTTATACTTTGTAGCTATGAAGTGCTTGGTAGGAACTATATAGGTTAAGAATTATACTAATTAGATATAATTAAATCAATTAGCTCCTATTCTTTAAAAGTATAACTAACCTCTCTAGTATCTTACTAGGTCCCTACTTGGAGAGTAAGTATATTTATTCTTAACTATTCTTTCATAGATTTATACTATAGAATATTCATTCAAGTTAGTAGAAAGATGCTTAAGTAGAATAGAAAAGAGCTTTATAATTAATCTAATATTAAACTAAGAAAGAAAGGCTAAGTTAGTAGAAATATATGTTAGACTTATATAAGGATCTTATATGTATCAAGTATTTAGAGTTTAGGTTAGAGACTAAGAAATATATAGTATTAGTTTATCTAATAAGAGAATAGTTATAAAGGAGGTAGACTATATAGAAGTAGACAGATAATAGAAAGGTATAGATATGAAAAGAGAAGAGAAAAGATAAAGAAATTATAATAGACTAGGTAAAAGAAGAGGAAAAGTCTTTAAAGATAAGGAAATATGAGAAAATATAAGAGAATATAAGAAAATGAGGAATAGAAGAGTTATATTAAATGATTTTGAAAAAAAAAAATAAAAAAAAGTTATATTAAGAAAATAAAATAGAATTGTGGCCATATAATTTTTAGCTAGCTTGACTATATATATATAGATATTATATAGACTAAAAATATTACTATTCTAATAATAACTTATATCTATAAGGAACTATTATATTTTAGTTAAGAAGTAATAGTAATAGTACCTTCAATATTATAGTATAATAAGTTAGTAAAACCAAAAGAAAAAAAATAAAAATAAAAGTCTAAAAATAAAGACTATAAGGAAAAGAAGAAGTAACTTAATACTATTATCTCACTATGGTTATACTATATATAAGAATTAAATTAAAAAAAAAAAAAAACTCTAATACTAAAATATAAAAAAACTTAAAAATGGAAATAAAATTTTAATAAAAACTAAGTTTATAGAAGAGACTTAAGTTTATTGCTTCTAATAAAGATTAATTCTAGGTTTAGTAATTGAATTATTATTTTGATGTCTATTTAAGTAAAGTAGTAAAGTATTAGAATTATACTATTTCTAATTATATACTTTTTAAAGGTCTCGTCACTACTATTTGCTCTAGACCTCTATACAATTAAATATCTTTTCAGAAGTTTGATTACCTTATAGTAAAGAGATATAAAGAAATTAATGTTTTAATTAAGATAAGAATAAAATTAATATTTACTACCTTTTAAGAGAGTTTAAGAGTATATTAAAATTAAAGGTATACTAAACTTTAGAAGATTACTTAATTGAAAACTATTTCTTTATTATTATATTTGGCTAAACTAAGTATTGCTGAATAAAGAATTTATATAATTCTTCATAATACTATAACCAGTTATAAGATTCCATATATATATTCTATTATAAAACTATCTTTTGATATATTAAGTTATAAGATTTCTTATACTAAGATTACCATTTCATCTTATTATTAAATTCCTATAAATATTGAAGTCTTTTTAATATGGTTTTTGACTTATTTTGTCTATTCAAAATTGCCTATACTAATTAGATATTAGTTTTTATAATAGGATCTAATCTACTCATAGAAAAGTATAGATTAGTAGGCTACTATCTATTTTTTGGGATTGTTTCTATATTTATATCTATTTAATATATAGTTAGTACTTCCTTTTGAAACTTTCAAACTAGATTTTCAATAGTTTACTTCCATATTTTTTATAAAGCTTGAGAAGTTCTTTAACTATCAGTATTAATAGGATATTATTTTCCAAACCAGTTGAAAAGTTTATAGTAATCTCTATCAAAGACAAAAATAGATGTAATCTTTTAATAGGATTTAGCATATAGCTTATGAAACTGCTAAATACTAAAAATATTATTTTTGTAAGATAAGAATAAAATTTCTATACCTTCTATAAAACTTTATTAAAGATAAAAAAACTATAGCTGAAGTTTTTGATTATATTTTTTAAACCCATACTCTATAGTAGATCTTAAAGGTCTAGCTTTTTAAGCTCTTCTATATCCTTTATCTCTTTCTCCTTAGTAATATTAATCTAAAAGCAATTATGTTACTTCAATAGATAACCTTAATAATATACTCTAAACATATTAAAAATATTAAAACTATTTAAAATAATTCTAAAAATATAACTTTTCAACTATCTTTAATAAAGGAGTATTCAAAGCTAAATGCAAACTTGACTATATTAGCTTATAAGTAATTAATTATTGAAGTTGTTAAAGCTAAATAAAAGAGAAAATAAGTAAGATAAAGTTTAATTAGTAGATTAACAATCTAATATGCTTTTAGTTATTTTCTAATTTGTAAAAATAGAGTCATTAAAAGCTAATACTTTTCTCACGTACTATATAACTTAAGTTTAGTATATCTCTAAGCTTTAGAAATCTTTATCTTTCTAGTAATATATACCTATTATACTTTTCTAGCATTCTAGGTTTTTCCATAAAAAGTAACTATAGGATCCTATATTTTATAAAAGCTTTAATCAATAGCTAAACTCTCTAAACTATGATTATATTAAGAGTATATTTTAGCTATATTAAAGATTTCTTTAGTTGATAAGTAAAACTAAGACTATACTAAGCCTACATATTATAGTAGATATCTCTTTCCTAGCTCTAGAGCTATAGTATAAATATCTTCTATTAGTACTTAGTTATAGAATTCTGCTTTAATACTATCATAAAGTATATTTATTTTAATCTTATTATAAATACTAATTAGATAAGATTTTTACTATAAGTATATATAATATATCTTAGTACTCAAAGTATTATTTGTAGTAGAATTATTATAAGCACTTTTACTATTTGCCTTTTTATTATCAGATAATTCTATATTAAGAGGTATATCTTAAAAATATATAATATAAATAGTTTCTTACTTAAAGTCTACTTAGGTACTAGATAGGCTTAAATGTTGATACTATTTTTTTTAATATTTATATAGTTCCAATTATAAGATATCCTTTATATATTATTTTTAATCAGGATATTCTTTTTATATTATTATACTTCTAAAATTGAGTTTGAAAGATTAGAATTAAATTAGAACTATCTACTATATAATACTCTTATATAAATAGCTAATTTGAGATTATAAATAAGAAAATCTTATAAGTAGTAAAAGTATATAAAGTTAAAAGATCTAACTAACTATATAAATTACTTAAGATTTAATAGTACTAGAAAAAGTAGTCCTTTTACTACTTTACTAAGATTTAGTATATACTAAGGAGCTTTTCTATTACCTTATCCTATCAATACATTTGTACTAGCAAATGAATATTATAATAATATTTCATGAGAACTTTATAATACTAAGAAGATATGAGTAATATAAATAAATAAATATTATAATAGAATTAAGTTCTTAATTGGATAATAGATTATGCTATCTTCAAAAAATATAAACTTACTAAATATTTCAGCTAAGTTAAAACCTCAATAGTTAGGTACTTTTTTAATTATATCTACTAATTATACTTAAAATAATTATAATCTAAACTTATCTTCTCAATATGACCTCAATTTTATATATAATACTTTTTATATTTCAAAACTTAAACTATATTATTAAATCGATTATACTTAATTCCCTAATAAATAATCTTTCAAATTAGAACCAATTAATGAGGATTAATATAAAGTTAAAAAGGTATTAAAATTTAGGATAGAAATATATTCTAGTAAAGATTAATATAAAGTTAGATAGTTGGGATATACTCTAGAATATAATTTTTAGGTAAATACTAAAGATATTACAACTAAAATTTTTTAAGATTTTCAGATCAAAAAATGTATAAAAAATACCTTTAAGAGATAATCTACTAAAAGAGAAAAATAAAAATATCAAATAAAAGATGAAACTTTAGCTTTTATTCAATAAGAATAGAACTATATTATAAACAAAACTTCTAATAATAAATATATTAATATAAATATACTTCAACTATCCTTCAAGATAGGATTTGTAGGCTAGCATTATAGAATGAAAATACTAATATAGTAAATTTATTCTAAGTAAAGAAGTGTAATAAAAGATATTATTTCCTATTATTTTATTTTATCTTATATTTTCTATATTTAGTATACTTTATAACTACTAAATCTAGTAGTTAGTTATTTTAATAGAACTTACCATCTCGTATATATCTTTAAGAGTATTATATAGACCTAACATAACTCTATATAATATGATTTATATGATAGTTTTTTATAACTTATATAGTACTACCCTATAGTAAGTATTATACTTTATATATTTTGATTTATCAAGATATATTATTTAATAAGTATAAAAGAAGTATAAATTTCCTTTGGAATTTCCTTTTCAGACTATTTAAAATATAAATAATAACTTACAACAAATTAGTTAGTTAGTAAATAATTTAAGTAGAGATTATACTTGTTAATTAATATTCCTAATAGAACTCCTCATGTAATGATAACTACCCTTCTAAAATAATCTCTTAATAAAACTAGTATATATAAATATCTATTTAAGTAGATATAGATTATATAAATAGTACTAAATTATTACTATTGAGTATTATTTATTATAAAAGTGGATTAATAGGAAGTTATAAAGCTATTTAATCTAATATTTAAATACTAGTATAATACTATTATATTTAAGATAATATCCCCTTCTTTTAAACTACCTTATGAGATATATAATAACTATCATAGTATTTATCTTTAGGTCAAAATAAATAGTATATGTAGTTATATAAGTATTACTCATATAATAACTATTATAGTATCTATCTCTAGGTTAAAGAATATAATATATCTAGTTATATAAGTATCAAGTAGATAATATTATTAAGATATATATTTCTATATTAGAATAAATAGTAAGCTAATATATATAAGTATTAAAAATAAATTATTATTAGAGTTAGTAAAGTTAGCTAATTAAGATTCTCTCTAGTAGAGAAAAAGTAATATTATAGCTAAGATTATATAAACTAAGCTAGTAGTATCTAATAGTTAGTAGCTGGAAGTGACCTATATTTTTATAATATATATATATATATCTTATATCTAGTTATTATTTTATAAGACTTAACTATAGTTTTATATTATTAGATTATTTTACTTTATTAAATAAATAACTCTATATTCTTTATATTTTTAGTCTAGTTAGGTCTAAGCCTAGTAATTATACTTTCATAAGATCTATATATAGATATTTTAATAAATATCACTATTATTACTAGCTCACCTCTAATATCTTAGAAATAGAAATAGGAATCCTATATAAAATATTATATTATATTTAGTAGAGAATAATAGTATAGATAAGAAAATATAGAAAAATAGTATAATATTATAGATAGACTATAATTATAAGAATACTTTAATAAAGAGTTAGTAGAAAGAAATATAAATATAATAATAACTGAAATATAATTACAAAATAAATAAAAATAAATCTATATAGACTTAAAATATTATTTATAGCTTATTTTTATTAATTATCTAAGTCTCTTAGTTTATATAATAAACTTAATTTAATAAGAATATTATTAGATTAAAGTATTTTTTTTTAAGTAAAATAACTATACTAATATAATTACTACTTGATTAAGGAACTATTTTTTAATATAAGTATATATATAGATTCAATAATAATATATAATAAGTTTAATAATAAATAATAGTCTATAAATATTAGACTACAGAAAGTAATAAAATTATAGTAAAGAGAATATATATATAAAATAATATATTAAAAGATATATACTTCTATGTAATAATATTATTAATAATTAACTAAATACTTTACTATATCTATATAAATAATTAAGCTAGTATAGTTAGTAGCTATAAAAAGATATTAGTTCTATTATAGCTATAAGTCTTTTATTTAAGCTATAATAGAATAATAATAATAGCTTTATATATATATAATTATTTTTATCTATAATATTTATTTTAATATAAATCTTTTTTATTATATCTATAAGCTTCTTATATATATAATATTTAAAATAATATTACTTATATTATAAGTAATAAAAATATTATTATAGACTATTATTTATATTAAATAATCTATAATAATTTATAATAGTCTATAATAATCTATAATAAACTAGAAGTTACTATTTTAAAATATAAAAAAAAATAGTATATGAATAATATATTAATAATAGTACTACTAGTACTAATAAGCTATATTTATTATTACAATTTATAATTCTTCTAAAATTTATAATACTATTTTCAACTAATATAATTAGGTAGGAATTATGAATTCTAAATTATGTTAACTTATAAAATATAATAATTATAAGTGATTATATTAATTATATAACTAATAAAGCTAACAAAATCTATAAATTCTAAAAATAGCTAAATGATGATAAATATCATAAAATGAAAGATATCTAGATATCTACTTATATTAATTTTATAGATCTTAAAGGAGTTTAGTAAGTATAGGATTAACTTATATAAAGTTATAAATAAGTTGTTCTAGATTAATTAGCTAAAGTAGTTATTATATGAGTCTTATAAGATAATTGAGCTCCTATTCTCTTTTATTTAACTATAGTATATTGTAAATAAAATTATATTTATTAGATTTTATAATTCTAATAGTAATTATAAAGTTACTATTTTTCAATTATATTCTAGCTATATTTGGTATAATATTAATATTATTAAAGCTACTATTTATATTCTATTTTTTTTTTTAAATTTTAAAGTAATAACCTCTATTATAATATTCTATAATATATTTATTATCCTTTTTTTTAATATTATTATATATTTATTTATTTAATATTTCTTTTATATAATTATTTATATTAATCAAAATATATTTTAAAATATTAATATATTAAATATTATTATTATAACTTTTATTTATAATTATAAATATTTTATAATAAATATATTATAATATTATAAATAATTTTATATTTTTATTAGATTTATTAATTAAAAATTTTAAAAATAAAATTTTATTCTTATTATTTAATTAGTTTCTATTTATACTAAATCCTTTATTTTTATTTTTTTTAATTTTATTATATTTAATTAATTTATTTATATAATTTTATCTATTATTTAAATAATTATATTATTTTTTTATTTTTATAATTTATATTAATATTATTTTATTATATTCTAAATAAATATTTTACTTATTTTATTTATTATATATTTTTAAATTATTTTATTTTTAAATATTAAATTAATAATTTTTAAATAAATATTTTTTAATATTAATATATTATTAATAATCTTTATTTAATATATTATAATTATATTTTATTTAATATTAAACTTTATTTTAAATTATCTTTTTATTTTAATTAATTTATATAATTATTTTTTTATATTTTTAACTTTTTATATTTTAATCATATTATAAATATAATTATTTATTAAAAATATATTAAATCAATTTTTTAATTATTTATATACTATATATAAATAAATAAATATTATAAATTTAATATTTATTTATTAATTAATTATAAATAAAATATTTACTATAATATATTAATTATATTAAACTTAATATATAAATCTAAATTCAAAATATTATATATTTAATTTTTTTTATATAAAATATTTATATATTATTTATATATTTATTCTATATATATACATATATATATTTTTATTTACATATTTATTTTTTATAGTTATATATTTTATAAAGTTTTTTATTTTTTATTTTATTTTTTATTTTATTTTTCATTTTGTTAATTATATTATTTTAAAAAAATTTAAATATTTATATTATTTTTTATTTTTTTATTTTTTTCATTTTTTTATTTTTTAATTATTAATTATTATTTTATTTTATTTTTTTTATTTTATTTAATTATTTTTAAATTTTAAACTTCTAATATATTTATTGTATATTATTATATTATAATATTTTACATATATATTCTTTCTTCTAAATATATTAAATATAAGTATATTTTCTTAGTTTTAATTATTAAACTCTCATTATTTAAATTTTCTAATATTCTTATATTTCTGCCTTAGTCACTACTCATGCCTGTATCTATCGTCGTACTAAACCCTAAACAGTAGCTTATTGATAAACAATGACCCCGCTCTGGCCACGGAAATACTCCACTATGGATTTGCTACACCACACGGCGTCGCTATAGAAAGAACAATGGTTTCTCCTCCAATTCCTCTATAACTCCGCAGGCCAGCGGTTCAGTGACCAACTATCAGGACAGATGCGGAAGAACATCCTATGACGAGATACTCGGCGACACATCAAACCCTGTTTTGTATCGGAGAAACATTACGTGGGTCCCGCCGCCGCCTCCTCCTAATGTATCTATTCTCCTTTCATGTCTATATATTGCTTGCATACTGTAATACGATTGCTTATACTCTTTCCTACCCCTGGCTGGTGTTATTCCATAGTTATCCATTTTCTCCCTTCATCAGAATATATTGGTTACAAGCATATTTCCTCTGGTCTGGATGACATCCCTGTATCGAGAGGTCTCTGTACTAGGCAACAGCTTGGAATCACTAGAAATGCCGCCTTGGCCCAGGCATGGTGTATTAATCCACATGATTTACGATATGATTACGAATATATAGGAACCACGTTTTTTTTTATCAATTGCAATATAACTGCATATCACTCTCTCCTCTCATTAAGCCCTTGTCCTATCACTGGTGAGCAGTCAGCACTTTGATGAGCCCCTGCTAGTCACCATAGCTCAACACTCGTCCTTATGCGGCTTCCTCCCAACCACAAACCATCTGTGTCCCGGGAAGAGTTAGTACAATCCCCGCAACACACACGGTCTGTTTGGATTTGTATATAGAACTCACGCTTGGCTGTAGTATTTCTTCTTTCCCTTCGTCAACTCCCAAATAGTCTCATCACACAGCTTTTTCACATCAGCATCCGTCCATCCATCCCGCCCTAACAGCATCGAAGCATATGGATACACTGAATCAATACATCCCATTAAAGCCCATTTTCCGATTTCCTTTAAATGCGGATCTTTTGGCCACGGAGACAATGGCCAGAGTTTCTTTTCCACCTTAATATCGACAAATCCAGCTTCAGTGAAGTATCCGGCCATGTGTCTTGCAACGATAAGCGGACGACCGAATTTTTCAGCGGCAGCGGCGATTAGGCCAAACCAGCGCCCTGTAGCAGGCATTGTTTCTGGTGAATAGCTAGCCAGGGGCGTTCCGTCGTGTAGAAAACTTTCGCAGCTATAGTCCTGGAATTCAATGTACCCACCGGGAGCAAGTGTCCTTTGATATCACGCGGAAGTATTAGAAATATTGGGATCTACATTATCTTGTTGGAGAAATCCCCGGCGATCCGGATTTTAAATGACATTACCTGTACGCTTCGTGCAGCAGCTTTTTCCAATCCGCAATGCTGCCACACAAGCTCCTCATATGAATATAGTCGAATGAATCATTCCGATACGTCCACACCTCCTCCACATCATCCACCTCAAACCTCACATTCGGCGGGACCCAGTTCGGCTGGATTGGGTTGATATCATTCCCCACGACCTCCGCTTCGGGATGCATATCTGCAATATCCACCGCCCAGATCCCCGTCCCTGTTCCAATATCCAGGACTCGGTGAAGTGCAAGTTTATCTAACGGCGCGGTGTAAAGGCGACCACTGAGCAGCATGAGGAATATGTGGTGGTAGAGATCAAGCCGCTCTTGCTCGATCTCGTCATTAGGCATATAGTAGTCACGTCCGGCCTTGTTAAAACGAGGGGAAGGGTATCGCCGTCCGTTGGCGTAAGTGAAATCGAAGACCGAGGCGGCTATAGAGGTGGTTTCAGAGGAGTTGCCGCTGCTGAACGTGGAGTCACTATCAGACTGAGAGTCAAAGCTAGCCTGTGGCCATGAGGAATTAGCCGGAGCTATCAGAATATGAAATAGGGGATTATTCTGTAAAAGTTAACATACATCGATTTCCACATGAGGTACTGGTACTGCCGTTGGTAACCCAGCAGCTGAAGCAGCCGCAGGTGAGCTTGATATTTGATCCGCCATTATGAAATTATTGTTTGGTGAGGTTTACTCGGAGGATTTAGTGCGTACACTACCGAAATAAAGGGGACGGGGAAAGCGGGGAACCGGCTATAGATGAAATACACGTGTGTATCGCGGTATGCAGTCGCTGGGCTTCCCAGCTTAAATTGTCGTGGTCTCCTGAGATTGAACAACCTGGGTGACACATACCCCCTGTTACCTATCCCCCAGATGATCTTAGCAGCAAAACGGTGATGGCTTGCGCACGTACACTGGCATGGCGATTAGAAGTTATGTGACGTGATCATGATCAACTAGTCGCAATACATAGTCCAATCCAAATCGGCGAAATTTTCTTTGTCTTTAATGTCATTATTTCTTTATCGCGTGATTTACCGTGAGAGAAAATCAATTTGCAGTACAGCACTAGTCTGGTTGCACAGCCTCGGAAGGCGCTCAAGCAGAACACGCTAATAATTTTACCATCCTATAAAGGAAAAGCAGCAGCTTAGACTACTCAATGTAACCTGTACATGATTAGCCTATTCTTCCATTCGTTGATTTTGTACTGTATTGTCGTCTAGGTTAAGCTGATCCATCAATTCATATGCTGCTCAAAGCTTTCCCGTACCCGACTAATAATATTTGCCCTAGCATTCCACCCACTACCCTCATATTTCTGAACACGTACTGTACCATAAGCTTGCAGCAGCTCTTGCTGAAGCTTTGAATAAACCAAATCCACATATGGCCATATCTCGTCAAATATTTGGGGGGATATGTAACTGGTTTGCTGAGCTCAAACAATATAGTGCGGTAGTGTCGAGAATCAGCAGAGATTGGCATCATGGCTTCCGTAGACATTTTGATTTGATGGTGTTCACGGTGATATTGTATTGCAGTAGATATTGTATTGCAGTCTCTGTAGATTGCGGTAGATATTGTATTGCGGTGATAAGGTGTATGGTGACACCTCGTCATGACGAGCCCCTTTTCTGCATTCTAAAACAGCTAGATATCGAAGCTGCTGCTTTTCCTTTATAGGATGGTAAAATTATTAGCGTGTTCTGCCTGAGCGCCTTCCCACAACGAGTACAGCACTAAAAGTCATTTCCTCCATCCAATGTACGGGCTTGGCGCCAAGATAAACATTTAAGCGCGATTATTATTAAACATAGCCGCCTACGTTAAGTGGAGAGATTTACGGCAAATTGAATTCCCCTCAACCAGATTAGATTTCCACCAGCGTTTTCTTTCATTTTTTTGAACTTAGTACTCATATACACAACCTTAACAGTCGTATGATGAGCCACTCCGGAAGCCTGGATGGATTCAAAGTATGTATAAGTTAATCTGCACGACCGGCAGAGAGAGAGTGGTACCCTAATTTCCGACAGTAAAAACATCCACCTTTCTTTGCTAGATCAGCCTTTTCTTCAGGGGTGAGCTTCTTAAAATGGACTCTATAGTCCCGCAAAAACAAAATATAACTGCTCATAGATAATTCTACCAGCGTTTGTTTTTTTGTTTTTTTGAACTTAGTACTCGTATGCACAACCTTAACAGTTGTATGACGAGCCACTCCGGAAGCCTGGATGGATTCAAAGTATGTACAGTTACAACTTGCTAAACCGGACTGCATAAATCCCTAGAATCCCGTCCGGTTTAGACTAGCGTCCGGTATAACCAAATTTGCGGGCGGGGCAACAAGAGCACCTCATCACACCGCAACACGAGCAGATCAAAGGAAAGAAGCATATTGGAAGGCACAGACATAATTCTATAGTTAATAAGTAAGATCCATAACGTTCTGACAGTGTAAGGAGGTCGCTAATAATATTATAGGATGGGTGTTAAGCGGGCATTCTCTTTGAGAGAGAAATATGAGATCTGTCTGGAGCGGGAGAAACAAGTAAAGGCAGGGAAGAAGATGCGATTGGATGAATTCGGGCTTCTATTCCCAGATTGAAGTGGCAAAGGAATCCCAAAGTCTACACTAAGTGATATATTAGCTATGTCAGATGAGATTTTGTAGAATCCACCGGTGGATGGAGCACATAAGAAGAAGAAGAGAGCACCGGTCTATCCAATATTTGAGGCATTGTTGGCAGAGTGGATTGAACGTGCTCATGCAGTTCGAGTTCCAATTAATGATGCTATTATACAAACTCAAGCACGTTAAGGTTCAAGCATCACTTAAGGACTTCTGGGTTCCAACTTCCGCTTCCTCAGATACCCCATCCGGTTCTGCTAATTAATTTTCTATGTATATACTTTTTTTATTCTTGAGATTGCTTGTCCGGTCCGGTTTACTATTTGTCCGGTATAGCCAATAAAATTTTGCGCTGTAGTTCCAAAACCGCCAAAGCCCGTCCGTAATAGCAAGTTTTCCGGTTAAAGGCGTTCCGGTTTAGCAAGTTGTAACTGTATGTTAATCTGCACAACCGGCAGAGAGAGAGTGGTACCCTAATTTCCGACAGTAAAAATATCCACCTTTTTTTGCTAGATCAGCCTTTTCTTCAGGGGTGAGTTTCTTAAAATGGATCCTATAGTCCCGCAAACACAAAATATAACTGCTCATAGATGTGGCTGTCAACTATTCCAGAACCCTCTTGATGCTCGTAGGTGGAACTAAACAAAACCACTCACAGGTAAAAACATAAAAGAAAACAAACACAAAAACAACTTATAGGTATGTGTCTCCTCCGGCATGTAGTGGCGTTATTCTCTACCTACCCTTTCCCTTCTCTGTTGTCGGTCTGTTTCAGTCTTTCTTACTCCGACATCCTGGAACGCCTTCTGCCCATCTACAAAGTCCCGCAGCTGATGTCTATGTTGTGGGATAAGTAGATGACCAGTAACGATACCAGTTTCCCAACTCTTCTTTGTTCCCCGAGTAACCAGTGTATTCCTAGAATTTGGGTGTTCTCGTTGTCCTCCTCGATCCATTGGCGCAGGGGACGAGGCTTATACTTCGATGGGGCTGCATGTACGACCGCCTGCCTTAGAGGTGTCTGTATGCTAGGGGGTGAATTCAACAAGCGATCACTTTATGGACCCTGTTCAAAGATTATATTCTTTCTCTCTGTCATCCCCAAATATTTGATTGGTTGATGTCCAGTATCACTAAGGTACTACAGTCTCAAAATCCTTTATTATGACCCAATATCTATTAATAACCTCGATATAGCCCATCCATTTTAATGCAATAAAAGAATATCATAATAAATACTAACACTACCAGCAAACGAATTGAGGTCGTACTGTAGCTACAGCACAGAACTTTGGCCTTTCCATACCAATCAGCACTCTCATATCCCAAGATGGCTTTTACTAAAGTTCAACTTGTTACTACTTGTCTTTCCTGTCTCTACCCCCCTGGCATATTGCAGGAATCTCCCCCTTCCACTAGCCCCTCCCCACCAACCAGAATTGTAATCAGTAAACCAACTCTTCTTGCTTCCAACACCACAATGCAAACCATGACACTGCACTCTATTTCCTTTCCTGCACTAGAACTTACTCATACTCCTCTCCTAACGGCGCCCTTTACGGAGGCCGCCTACACTGACAAGGTAACCGTAGGGGAAGTATCTGGGTGTTACCAAACCGGTGTCTTAAGAGTATGAATTTGGGTTTACAGGAATGTAACCAATTTCCTTAGACCACGAGAGAGCGAGATTCTGCCGGAGTCGCAAGTGTAGGAGGTGGTGTAAGTACATGTATTGCAGATACCCAGGGAATGAAGAGGAGACTGGGAAGTAGAATTGGAACCCCTCTAGTTATCCTGGTGACCAGAAAAAGATATCTGATGTAGGATTTGTCATGGTGTAAGTAATTAATTTGGTATTAATTTGGTTTAATTTAGGGATTGCTATTATTTCGATGCTACGCACTGCCTTGCTTAAACTACGTTAGGGTCGCGGTTGCAATTTTAGGGGTGAAATTAAAGGTAGAGAGTCATGAGAATCATAGTAAAAAAGGATATGACACCCCAAATTACAACACGAGGGCCCTGTGAATAACTTTTCTATGGCTTCTTGGAATGACATGGACTGAAAGTTATCCGGCGGGTACAGTATTAAGGTACCACTATAAAGGTGTAAGTCGAATGTGATACTACAAAACCTGTTGGAGAAGAATTCCTTGACTATGAAAGAAGGGCATGTATCGCAGATACTTCAATAAGCTAACTAACTAATGGATTAACTAGTCAGTCTCAGAAGCGTAGTTTTTGCCAATAGCTAGGGCGTTAATGTCAGGAGACAGCAGTCGGTAGAGTCAGGAGCCACATAGGCATCCCAGGCAACGAAAGGGCAAACAAGAGGGCAGCGTACGAGTCAGCTCTGGGACGCATTGCCGGGAGTCAGCAGGTGGCTACAGCATCGGGAATCAGGACGGCAGCCAAGGCTAGGCGGAAAGACTTGCGTTCGGAGCCAGGATTCGGAGCGAACAGATGCCTATGGCACAGACACGCCCTGTCAGCCTACACCTGGCTGCGCACTAACAGCGGCCCACAGTACTACTGGCTCCACTTCATCCGCAAGGTCGACTCTCCAGCCTGCCCCAACTGCGATCACACCTCGCAGGACGGCTACCATATCACCTTCGATTGCCCCCATCACCATCAGCAACGCCAGGAGTTTATCGGAGATGCCAGGACATGGGAAGACTTTTACACACCAATTTGGAATAAAGAAGAGGAGGAGGAGTGGGACGCGGTGGAGGCGTACTTCCCCTACCTCTACCGCCCCCTTGCTGGACGCTAAGGCGCAGGCAGGGAGGCTCCAGGAGGGGGGTGAGGCTCGCCGCTCACTCGTCGGATATTGCGCACATTTTGGTTTCTCTTTACTTTGCGTCCTCTTGCTATTTGTACATAGTTCGCGCAGGGCGTCAGACTAACTTGACTGTCCCTTGAATCCACCCGGGTTTCCGGGTGGCTCGTCATACGACCCTTAAGGTTGTGCATACGAGTACTGAGTTCCAAAAAAAACAAAAATAAAGGGCGTTAATGTCGCAGTTGGGAACGACTCCGAGCTCAATATCCTTATATTTGAAAGTGTACTTGAAGAAGTAGCCTCTCCTAAAAACTGGCAAAATGGAGGAGTATTCGGAGAGATAATATTGCTAGCACTAGCAACTAAGGCTTTACCACCTTGTCAGCAGCAATTTCATATACGTGCAATGCGTCAATTCCTCTTTCCTTTCTTGTTTGCGAGCAAAATCTTAACGCCGAAGTAGTACAGTTGTACCTGTGAATTCGTATCCACTGACGATGTATTATTCCGCAGCTATACATAGTAAGCTCCATGCCTAATGCGTGAGCATGCCCACGCCGTCTCCCTCAGTCCATTACAACACGGCCAGATAAGGCAACACTCGGGTACTTTATATATCGCAACGGTTTGACATCGGAATTGGATCGTAGAGGGCCCAAACGAGACTTACAGGTGTAGAGAATTATCCTTCTAATAGGGAAGCTTTTGAGTCGCTCTACACTCCAACTTGAACTTTGTTTTATAAATTTGTCTCACCTTCCCCGCAGAAACATTACATGCATGCCCTACATTCTGCGTCAGGCTCCCCTTCCAGTTGAGATCCGAGTTCAACTGCCCACAGAGCTGGGTACTTTGACCTTGGCTGTCTGTTTGGCCAGTTATGGTAGGTCGCTCCAGTGGTTTCCCAGGCCCCCATAAGACAGCTCTGCCGACTTGGCTACTTTTAGGTGGAAGGCGTGGATTGGGCCTGTGAAGTTGTCGTAATCGTAGGCAAATATCCGTGAACCATCATGCCAGAGTTCTTTGCCTGGAGCTGTCTCGTTGAGATCGCTCCTGATGGCCTGGCATCGATGCGTTATATACACAAGAATGGATGGACGAATCGAATATATATGTACGCCTGGGCACGAGCCGAGCCGGCTCGAGCTTCGGCTCGAGCCCGATGATCCTTCGGGCCGCCAAAACCCGCAGATATCCAGGTGTGGGAGCAAGGGTAATATCGCTGAATATAGTGGCTTCCCCCCATCCAATTCAATTTATTTTCTGTACTTCTTCAGCAACCTGCAGCACTTGCAACTTCTACAATGTCGATATCACGCCCTACCCCCGCAGTGCAAGATTTTATTAATTCACTTGCCGGTCGATATGAAGAACTACAAGATTCACGTATAGTTTCGGGTGAAGCATCACGGCGATTTAATAACTATATATATTTCCGCAAGCTACTTATCCGAAAATCAGTAGAAGATGATCCAGGCTAGAAGAGCCAGTCGAAGGGCGAAAGGTATGCTTTCTACTTCGTTGATTAATTGGTTCCAATGCTTACTGGCTATTTAGGTAGATCCAATTGAGTGGTGGCGAACGTATGCATCAAAGTTTCCGCATTTATCACTTATGGCCCGAGATTTTCTTGCAGTACCAGCAACCAGCGTTCCCTCAGAGCGAATGTTTTCAATTGCCGGTCAGATTCTCACCAAGCGCCGAAGCTCCCTAAGTGAGAACATGATGAGTGCATTGATGTGTAGTAAAAACTGGTTGGGCTTCCCAGAGGTTACGCCGGAGGAATTGACTGCAGAGCGGGAGCTGCTGGATCGGCTTCAAGAGCTCAGTGTAGATGGTGATATTTCGGGGTTTCCTGCGGAAAGTTTGGATGAGGATGATTAGGAATTGGCCTTTGCATTTAGTTCATGTATATATATTTTGTTACCTCGCTTGTAAGAAAGCTCGAGCTTTTTGGGCTCGAGCCTACCCCTCGGGCTCGACTCGAGCCAGCTCGTGCCCAGGCGTATAATAATAATATATGGGATGGCAACTGGGGGCTACATCTCAAAAATTGGAGTATCTTAAACTTGCGATATTATCTGATGTCTGAGACCACGCGCTGGATCGAGACAGTGGTGTTGGGAGGCAGGAGACGAGGGGATTATACGGCTAAGAAGACTTGTAGCTCTAGGCCGCAGGATGGCGGGCGCACGCACAAGCTTAATGCTGTGACGCTGGCTGGTTCCGGAGAAGCCTTAACAGCTGAGTCAAGCAACCACGGGCCACAGTCTCCTGTTGGCCTATCTATATCGCTAGGTCCCTCAAGAAAATAGACCAGAAGCTCGCAAAACAGTTGATGGCAGAGGACGGAGGGACAGCAATGAGGGTGTAAGGGCACTGTTAAAAAGCCTTCCGAATGGGGTGGAAGTCGAATTTTTTTGTTTTGAACTCAGTACCCGTATGCACAACCTTAAGGGTCGTATGACGAAGGGTGGAAGTCGGAGCAGGTGAGCTGGAGCCGGGAGAGTCTAAAGGGTGTCATATACATCGTGCTGGAGTCCCATGCGGTGGCGGACGGCAAGGGCCGTCAATGGTAGAAGATATGGGTCGACACGGCGTGATTCGAATCGCTGGTGACCACGGTCATCAACCTAGAGGGTGCTCATGATCGCCTGCAAATCGACTCACAATCCCCCACATTTTACCTTCCATTACTATCGGCAAGGATCAAACGAAATGGTCATGGTCATAGAGCTACAGAAGCTTACCTAGTTACGAGATGTTCCATAACCTCCACTACGAATCCAGACGAGGCAGGTCAGCCATCGGTGCCATCTTACGATCGACAAAGCCAAAAGAGAGCGGAGGGGAAGCAGAGAGGATATCAGCTCAGCATGCGAAAATACTCTTTGACAGGATTATTTAACTCCTTCCCGACTGGAGCGGGGAGCGAAGGGTCCGGCTCCTGAAAAACTTTGTAGGAGAAAGGCATCTTTTTTTTTTTTTTTTTTTTGAACTCAGTACTCGTGTGCACAACCTTAAGGGTCGTATGACGAGCCACCCGGAAATCCGAGTGGTTTCAAGGGACAGTCAAGTTAATCTGCGCCTGGGCAAGCTTCTTCCCTGCCTTTACTTGTTTCTCCCACTCCAGACAGATCTCACATTTCTCTCTCAGAGAGAATGCCCGCTTAACACCCATCCTATAATATTATTAGCGACTCCTTACACTGTCAGAACGTTATAGATCTTACTTATTAACTATAGAATTATGTCTATGCCTTCCAATATGCTTCTTTCCTTTGATCTGCTCGTGTTGCGGTGTGATGAGGTGCTCTTGTTGCCCCGCCCGCAAATTTGGTTATACCGGACGCTAGTCTAAACCAGACGAGATTCTAGGGATTTATACAGTCCGGTTTAGCAAGTTGTAACTGTACCACCTTAGGCGTATAATCGGCGAAAGACTGGATAGTTAGTGCTCGATTCACAGATTGGAAAGAAGCTAGTTTAATATCGACGTGAATATGAGCTTGGGAAGATTTCTATTATCGTAACGTAATGTGTCAAAGGCAAGAAGTTCAAAATTTGCGGTGGCAAAAGGCTCAAGTGCTGTTTGTGACAGAGCGCTCGTAATTGATCTCCCCCTGACAGTAGAACTGCGAACCTAGTTGGAAATGCAAATTCCTTCCCTGCCAGTTGCGTGTTCGAACTCGCACTCTATATACCATGATAGCACCACTAAAACCCATTGAGACCTGCTACCGCAAAACTCGGAAGTAAAACCCCTTGTCAAACTATGTGGGATTGCTATGTACGCAAGGAACTAAATCTAATTCTTCTCGCCATGGAAATATCTATATGCGAGTATTGAATAAAAAAAAAATCTAATTCTATCTAGGCTAGCATCTGTAGCAGTGGATATCGACCAACCACACAATGCAACCAAATCATCAGAGAACAAGTAAATAGATGACGAGCTGTAAACATCGGTAGGTAGTATTGTACTGTAAGCCTCTACTATAATTCAATTGTCGGTACGCAATGCTATTTCACAACGGCTGCCGGTATGGTGTGAGTATGCCCAGGGCCCAAACCAAAGCGGAAAGCTCAACACCTTGAAGCCACATCTTTTTAATGTCCACCAGACACCGAGAAACACACACAAATCCTATACTAGAGAGTTTAAATTATAACATTATGTATGATAGAACAAACTCGAGAGGATGAGCATGGAGAGACTGTCCGAGTAGAGATTGCATGGGTTTCTAAGCAGTTAACTTAGGAGTTTTCAAAAGATGTTGCCAGAGTAGTCAAAACAAGAGGGAGAGGAGGAGGAGTGGGGATGCGGTAGAGGCATACTTCGCCTACCTCTACCGCCCCCTCGCTGGACGATAGGGGTGTAGGCATATTGAATATTTGCGGCTTTGCTTTGTTTTATTCTTTCGCGTCGTCATTTTGTACGTAGCTTGCCCAGGGCGTCAGATTAACATGACTGTCCCTTGAATCCACCTGGGTTTCCGGGTGGCTCGTCATACGACCCTTAAGGTTGTGCATACGAGTACTGAGTTAAAAAAAAAAAAAAAAAAAAAAAAAGTGGTCAAAACAAGAGGAGGCAATAGTAGCATCTGGTGGTGGATCTCCGCAGGTGGACTAAGTAAAAACCGCACGATGGGAAGACATGTGAATGTAATTGTATGACAAGTTTCAAGTGACACGGTCTCTAGGCAAGCCAGTAGGACAGCGATAGTTAAAGTAGAAGGAAAGTATATATTTTCAAGGTGTATATTCTAACGCTATAGAGAGCTCGACAGGTCAATGTGCATTCTCTATAGGATAGTTTCGCAGAGTTTGTGAGGGATTCAACATATCCTGGTGATTAAGCATCAAGGCAGCACTAGAGTCTCCTAAAGCGAAAGAAAGAAGTGATTCATGTTGCACAGATATTTTTTTTTATTTTTTTTAAATCAATACTTATATGCAGCATGACTATAGCAAGGTTTAGGTGGGCCTAATACTCTATGCCCCCTATTCCTAAGGCACAACTAATCACTGTAGTTTATTAGTTAATATAGGTACCCATAGTAAACTTAATTAAAAGTTTCAATTTTAGTCCAAGTTTAGGTCTAAGTCACAAGTTTTCGGCCAAGTTAGACCTGCTAAAGCTTAGAGGTGAAACCTTTGAATCAAAGTGAGACCTTTCAAGTAAATTGAGACTTTCAAAAATACTAAAGAGATTTTAGAGAGGCTTTAGCTAAATTGTAAGACCCTATTAAGGTTTTCTTCTCTACAGAGACTCTATTAAGGTTTCATTTTCTGTAGAGATCTTCTACCACCTCTATAAGTCTCATTATGAAAGATTGTTTCTTCATTTTAAGAGAAACTAGTCTTTAATATATTTAATTGATAACTCATATACATTAGTATTTAGGTATATAAGCAACAAAAAATAGGTAAAATATCAAGGAAGTAAGATAGTTTCAAGTATTATAAAGAATTTGTCTTGATCTTTATACACAATACCGAATAATTCCTAAATATGTTCTATTGGGACATAAGTATGGCTTCCACTAGTAGTAATTTGGCGAATACATCTAGGAATTAATACTGTCTAATACTCCTTAATATACTCGAGTTCATAGACTTTCCTTATGAAAGGAATACTGACCAACTGAAGAAGCTGTCTAAAATATAATTGAACTCGAGATTCATTTAAATCAATGGCCCACTAAGGATATTCTTTCAGCAGGTGATTAATCTTATAACATATATAAGATATATCCCATGTGGCTTGGTTGGTCAAATGTATAGATACAAGTTGAATAACCTATAAATAATCTTGAGTAATATATGATACCTATAATAATATATACCTTTTTAATTTGTAGATATTGACATTAATATATGGTCCTATATCTTCCTAACGAGGCAGTGAGGTAGTGTCTAAGTCTAAGTACTGGACTAATATAAGGTATTGAGAGAAGTACTATTTGAGTTTAATTAATTCCCTAGTTGAGAGATTTAGAGGTCTTAAAAGCCTATTCAGTCCAAAAATAGCTTCATCAGCTTGCTTGCATCTATACTTCTTCTTCTGTATTATTAATTGTTTTAAACAGATTGACCACAAAGTAGCATCTAGTTCATCTATAATAAAAGATATTATTTCTTATTATTTTATTTATCTTATATTTTCTATATCTATTATCATTCCATAACTGCTAAATTTAGTAGTTAGTTATTCAGTGGAACTTGCTGTCTCGTGTACACCCTCGAGGATATAGCATAGCCCTGGCATAGCTCCATTTCCTATGACTCATATATTTCCTATAACTTATATATTTCCTATGACTCATATATTTTCTATGACTTATATCTCCTATAACTCATACAGTATTGCCTTATAGTAAGTGCTGTATTCTATGTATTCTGAACTGTCAGATACATTATTGAACAAGTATAAAAGGAGTACGAATTCCTTTCTGGAATCTCCTCCTCAAACTACTCAGACTACTCAGACAAACAACAATTGACTACAGATCAGTTAGTTAGCAAATAATCTAAGTGGAGATTACATCTGTTAATTAACCTTCCTAATAGAACTCCCTACTTGACAACTACTACTCTTCTGAGGTAATCCCTCAGAAGAACTAGTATACACATATATCTGTTCTAGTGGATATAGATTATATAAACGGTACTAAATAACTACTATCTTATATCATTTATTATTTTTTTTTTAACATCTAAAGTTAATCTCTACTATTTATAACCCTTGATCTCAAGGTCTGATCAACCTTGACGATACTCTTTTATACTTTTTAATGTAATACATCTTGAATATAATAATAATGTTATAAATTCAGCTAGCTATAACAACAACTAACAAGACATTAGACTCTTAACTGCAGTATAACTACAAGACTTAGAAACAAGTTAAGTAAGCTCTAATGCATAGTGGTTCCCTACATAAAAGTATCCTACCCCCGTTCCAGATACTTTTTCCAGTACCCTGGATAAAGAAACTTGCACTCTTGATAATCTTTAATACTATACTAGAAATGAAAAACATAGTATATAAATAAAAAATCAGTACCATAGGTCCCAGGAATAATCAGCGCAACAAGGAAACGATTCTCATCCCATGGCTCAGGAACTGCCTCCTCCATATTAGATAATATCTCAATAAAAGTCTCAACACCTTCAATATCTACTTCAATATTATAATTAGAAAATGAAATACTCTTGCTAGATGACTTAGAAGTAGGAGACGAATCAGGTCCATAAAATATATTCAGACTCTGCCAAGCCGCCGTACCATTATCACAATCAACCGAGCCAATATTATCCTCAGTCGAGCAGATATCTAATAAATCTTCTTCAACAACACCGCCAGAATAATAAAGTACTAAAGCGGAAAAGTAACTTGAAGATCGAATTTGTCGATCTAAACCAATAGGTTGTGGAGCAATAATCGACATCGAAATGAGCCTAAAACAAGAATTAGTATTAGACAGAATAGTATCTGCAGCAGGAAAACGGACTAAGAGGTCAAGACATTTGACTATGTTACTTGAAGCAATTCAAGAATTAGTCAAATATACTCCAAAAAAGACTAGAATCATCGATCCTGCCACAAAAGGAGTAATAGACCTAAGTTATAAGGAAAAAATAACTCTGGAATATACGTCTGATTATACATCAGAGTATGAAATCATATTTGAAATAGTTCTTTCCTAAGCAACAAAAATATTTTTTGACGAACATATACCCTATATATATGAAATCTTAAAATATACACAAATCCTTAGAGTAATATAGGAATATTATCCTGCGGATACTGGACTCTTAATGGAAGTAGCAGTAAGACATTATCTATAGCAAACACCATATCCATTTAGAGAAAAAGATTTAGAATTGCAAGCATTTCTTAAAGAAAAACTAATAAAACTATTAGTAGGACTTTTAAAATAGAAGTATTAGCTTATAGAAAATTGGGATAAATTAATAGTCTTCATGCTAAGTGGGATTCACTTGGAAGAAATTCCTACTTCAGTAGAAGATTAGTTTAAGCCAATCCCAGGATTACCTGAAATATTTACTCGAACCCCAATGAAGGATAAAGGCAAAGGTAAAGAGTCTACTCAGAAGAATACTATATTAGCACAAGAAGCAGAAAGCTCTAAAACTCCTCTACCTCCTCCAAACAAAACACAGGAACCAGACGACGATAAAGAAGATAAAGATAATAATAGTAATAGTAGAGAAAATAAAAATACCGGTCAACAACAATAACAATTTAGAGCATAAACCAGACTAGACGATAATGATCTAAGTGATAGCTCTGATTTAGATGATAATATTTCATCAGTAGCCAGTATACCCAAATCTAAAAAGACTCAATAAAGAAAATTAGTAGAATATCAATAATAGGAATCTACCACTAGAATAATTTTGGTAAACAATCTTACTTTATTCAAAAAAATAAAAGGAATCAAAATTGATTTACTAGAGAAACTAGATGGCACTGACAAGAAGTAGCAAGACTCATAATATTTTGACTCTTGGGCTATAGCAATCCAACGTTGGTTGAAGATAAAAGGAATTAATCTAGAGAAGACCAAAGCATTAGAAATTCTAGGATTTCTATTTCAAGGAAGTGCACTCATAACCTATAATCAATATCTAAGAGATAAAAGAAAGAAAGTGAAATTCTTTAGCTTTATAATGATACTTAGAGATTTTTTGATACCGTCTACCAGTAAAGACATTTTATGGAAGCAATAGGAAACTGCCACACTTTACAAGGATGGACGACATATGGGCATCAAATAATTCGCTAACTGGCTCACCAAAATGCAGATTAAATTGATTGAGACTAAGGGTAAATAATCAATATCAGAAGAAGTCAAAAGAAGGAAGTTTCTTAATTACCTACCTGTATACATATCGATGACATTAATTCCCTTAATTAAAGATGAATAGATATATGACCAACTCGTATATTAAGCAGAGTCATATGAAGTATTAAAGAAACAAATTGCCCTACCATATATACTAACTGGACCTTGCCAATAAAATTAAAAATCAACTAATCAAAATCAAAATCAATGAAAAGACTATAATTGACATAGATCAAATCACAGTAATGATAACAAACCCTTCTTCAAAACCAATCATGATAAACAAAAGGAATCTGATTGAGATACCATTACAAAAAAATTAGATAATAAGACAAGGATACAATTGATAAGAGATAAGAAATGTCTATAGTGTTAGAACCCCAGATATTCTTATAAGGATTGTAGGAAGTCATAAAATAAGGTACCCTTATGAACCATAGTATCGAAAGTTAACAAAGATAAAATTAAGGAACAACTCCTGTCAACACAACTAATTAACTATAATAAAGTTTATATTAGAATGAACGATCAACCAGCTCTAGTATTGATAGATCTCCAAACTAAAGGAGGAGATTTGATCAATTCTGCATTTATACACTTGTACAAAATACTAACAAAGAGTATTGAGAAAATATTTTTAAATATAGCCATGAAAGGATCTAAAGCAATAATTGATAAGACGTGTATAATTAAGTTAGATTAGATAGAATATGTAGAAGAATATACTTTCTATGTAATATACCTTAATAACTGGGATATGATTCTCAAGGAACCTATACTTACCAAAGTTCGTACTATAATCCCTGTAGGTCAGGAACTAGTTACTATCTAGCTTGAAAATATTGCTTATTTTCCATTGAAAACGTGGAAAAGTTCTAGAACTACTGAAAGTAGAATTAGAACTGTATACTTAAAAGTAACTTATAAGACAGTTATAGATTATAGTAAATCAGATGACTGGGACACTATTAGCGATGTAGAAGATACTGATATAGAAGCAGATATTATAACTCTAGTCTCATCTATGCAAGAGCAATTTAATCCAATAATGGAATTTCCCAAATTATTGCTAAAAGAAATTCTACGGAACTTACTGCCTCTTAAAAAAGTCAACCACTACATCTAACCAAAACCTTGAGCAATATGGATACCACGATGGAGACCATCAGGCCACCGATTCAGACAACAAATCCATAACAGAATTACTGGAGACGAAAAGACAGGATGAATCTACTAAGCAGAAAACGATACTAATACAGTTACTATATTTACTATTCCTAAAAGAGATAAACTAGAAGAAGCTAGATTTGTCAATGACTATCGAGACTATAATCTCATAGTCGAACCAGATCATATACCACTACCGCATATTAATGAATTAATTAAACTAGTAGTAACAAATTCCGTTTGGTCAAAATTAGACCTAGCAGATAGCTACCACAATATCAGAATCGATCCAAAATTAAAAAAATACTCTACATTCTTAATGTACTTAAGATATTATAGAAGTAGAGTTATGCAATAAGGAGACTATAATGTACTAGCTACTATAGTTCGAGTAATACATGAAGTATTTAAAGACAGACTCTATAAGGATTTAATAGTCTATATTAATGATATTATTATCTTTACAGAGACCGTATGAATAGTATATTGCTACTCTCATGATAGTATTGTAACGCTTACAAGATGAAGGATTCTTTCTGAAAATAAGCAAATATTAATGCTTTACAGATAGACTGGAAATTTTAGGTTATATTTTGGCTTCAGATGGACTACATATTAATCCTGTAAAGAGAACGACAATATTAACCTTTCCTACTCCTAAGAAGAAGAAAGACCTCTGAGGCTTTCTTAGAATGATAAATTATCTTAGTCGTTTTATTCCTAGCTTAGCATCTTATACAAGTACACTATCAGAATTACTAGAAGAAACTAAAAAATGCGAATGGACAGATATGCATAATGTAGCATTTGAAAAATTGAAAGAACTTATGAATTCTCCTTATATTTTAAAATCCAGGAATAATACATCTACTAAACCCAAATATTTAATTTGTGATACTAGTGATATAGGTTTAGGATCTTGGATTAGTCAAAACCCCTTTACCCACATTAAACTATCATACTTCCACTTCAGAAAATTTAATCTAGTTCAATTAAACTATCTAATCTTCTAAAAGGAATTATTGGCAATTATTGACTCATTAAAATTTTTTGAAGTGCAACTCAGAGGTTATAAGTTCATTATCCTTATAGATCATAAACCATTGGTTACCTTTCGTACTCAGAAACCTGTAAGCCAAAAACTCAGACAATGGCAAGAAGTTCTTATGGAATTTGATTGCAATATTCAGCATACAGTAGGAAAGGAGAATTTTATAGCAAATGCTTTATCAAGAAAGCATAAATACTCGAATGTTCCCACTACTGAGGATGATTATATTCCTACCAGTATTGACCATCCTTCTCATCTTTATACTAACGCCTTAACTTCTTCTCCATACCCCCAAACTTTATTATCTAAAATGGTTTCTCGTAGAGTCATCAATTTCTAGCATATCAACTGTTACTATAACAAGTACAATAGAAGAGCCATAGAGCTCGGACACCATGTCTCTTGCCCCTACTATGAAGCTAAAGGTAAAGTAAAAGATAACTATGAGTATGAAGTACTCAGCTATAAGTTGGAAGCCTCCAATGAAAAATCCTTCACCTCTATCAATACTAAACTATTCAATGGGTACCAGCCCAACAATACTGAAAAACCCAAGGTGGAACCCGTTTAGCAAGAAGCAACTAAGAATAAAGAAAAGGAGCCTTTGACTCCTCCATCAATACTAACTTCTATTGACATCACTCTCATCCATACCAACTATTAGCAACATAAGTATATGCATTAGTCTACATGCCAAGATTTTTACTGTCCCGTATATAGCAGTTCTCACATGATGTGCAACCATGCATTATAGTTGATATTTGTGCCATCTGCAATACTCTGAGACATGGCAGCCTTAACTATACCCTCATGGATTCAGTTCTTCAGAAGGAGAAGGAATTTCTTAAGAACCGTTTGGACAACCTTAATGTAGTCCAAGATTGTTACAAGAAAATAGCTGAATCAGTTTCTGCTCCTCCTCTTATTAACTCTCGTGAAGAAGTACTCAACAACTATATAAGAGAAATCTGCCAAAACGCACCAATCGTACTTCAACAACTATGGAACCTTGTACTAATCTCTTCTAGAAGCAATAATGACAGTGTCTTCCAGATTGCAGCAGTCACCACTTGTTCCTAAAAGCGAGTAGCAGTCGATGAAACTCCTACCATTATTCCTGCTGAGTCGTCTCGATCCTCTAGATGCCATTACAATTTCGGTAAATGACTAGGATACAACGCTGCTACTTATAAAAAGAAGAAACCTATAGTTATTGATTTTAACCAGTAAATCGAACCAACTCTTAACAGGCTTATCAACAATAAATATATTATAGACGGTTAGGAAGACAATAAGGATTTCTTTATCATACAATAGTTAGATCTTGGAGATGGAATAATAGAAGTATACCAAACATATATGAAGGTATATCCTATCTGGAAGGATTACTATGATACCTCGGAACAGAGCAAGGATTATAGGATCAGTGATGGATTCTTGTATATTAGGAACATATATGGATAATGGAGATTAGTCTTGCTCAGCACTTTCAATATTTAAGGTAAGAACTATCTCGAGTAAGTAATCAATGAAGTATATGAAGTGACAACTCATAGTAGAATTGAGAAAACCATAAAATATCTTACTGACTAATACTAATACCAGTCCTTCTCTAAGTCAGTCAAGGAGTACATCAGAAGTTGCGATACTTGTCAATGGACAAAGTATTCCAACAAACTACCTCTCGGAATTGTCACTCCTTTATATGTACCAGAAAGACCTTAGTCGGATATTTCGATGGATTTCCTTAAGTTAGCTCCTGTCTTCATCAAATGTTCTCTTTTGTATCTGAATATTCCTACTGATGAAGAACATATTGTCTGTATTTCATGCCTTTAGATGATTATCGATAGACAATCAGGATTTGAGTTTCTTATCCCTATTCCTGATAATTTTATAGTAGAACAATGTACCGCTTCTTTTGATATTCATATAGTCCCAATTATGGGATATTCTTTATATATTGTTTTTGATCGTGACACACTCTTTATATCATTACACTTCCAGGATTGTGTTACGGCGTAGACTGTGACGTGAACTATGGACGTGACTCTAGGGAGCGCACGTAGACTTGGGGACAATAGCGTGGTCGTAGACAATGGCGTAGACTGTGGACAATAGCGTAGACGTGGACAATAGCGTTGGACAATAGCGTAGACGTGGGCAATAGCGTTGGGCAATAGCGTAGACGTGGTCAATAGCGTAGACGTGAGGCAGCTTGTATTGCGAACTAGAATATACAAGACATTGCGTACGTAGCCGAGGACGAAGACTGTGGACAATAGGCAATACTAGTATCGACTGCTAGGCAGCTAAGGATACAAGGCATTGCAAGGACATAGACTGTGGACGAGACTGTGGACGTAGATCGTCAACGTGCGCTCTTGGATGCGCACGTAGCCGAGGACGAAGACTGTGGACAATAGGCAATGCTAGTATCAACTGCTAGGCAGCTAAGGATACAAGGCATTGCGAGGACATAGACTGTGGACATAGACTGTGGACATAGACTGTGGACGAAGACTGTGGACGAGATCGTGGACATTAAGCAATGCTTGTATCGACTGCCAGCGACACAAGGCATTGCGAGGACATAGACTGTGGACGAAGGGAGCACGACCTGTAACCGCTGCCAGAGCGCGAACAGGACGTGGACGTAAAGAATCGTATTAGCCAAGCTAAAGTACAAGACGTTGCGTGAAGAGCAAGAACAAAGAATGGAAGCGACGGCCTCCTATATATACAATTATCCTTGCCCGTGATACTCACTTTGATACAAGTTCTTTTCGTCACATGCGTAAGAAAGCTTATGCGTGTGATACTCCATGATGTCACCTGCGACGTAGGTGATAGTTCGTAGCACGTGTGTATCACCTGCGACGCAGGTGATAGTCCGTGACAGTCCGTGACAATCCGTGACAGTCCGTGACAGGAACCGTGACATTATCCCCTCCTAAGGGCCGAAGTCCCTTGAGGCTTAGTCAGAGTCAGGTGGTTTCCGGGCAAAAACAACAGCCAGAACATAAGAGCTCGCAAGGGCCAAAAACAAGAAGCATGAGGCAAGAACGATGCAGCGGGCCATGAGAAGCAGAGGCAACAGTAGCAGACACTAAAGACACATGGCGTAAATACCATATGAAACCGTGCAGAACCACTCCTCAGAGGCCGTGAACCAAAAGCCGAAGTAGAAGTCCATAGGGCCGAAGAACACCAAGGAACCGAAGCAACCCATGCAAAAACAGCAGACAAGAAGAACAAGGCCAGAAACCTTGCACCAATACTGAGTGGATGCGATATCGACACAGAATCGAACACAGATCAGCACGAGGTGGGACAGAACACCACCTTGAGATAGAGCAAGAAAAACGGCATGCAGAAGGTCACCGAGAACAGCGAAAATAGCTAAGAAGAGCGAGACAGAAGGGCGAGAACACTGCGAAGAGAAAAACAAGTATCTCGGGAGAAACTTGCCGGGCTGCCGGAAGGCATCAATGTCGACTCCATAAAGTTCCGGTCTCGTGAGCCATGCTGGAGGGGCTCGCTGGGCTGCCGGAAGGCATCAATGTCGACTCCATAAGTTCCGGTCTCATGAGCCATTCTGGAGGGGCTCGCTGGGCTGCCGGAAGGCATCAACGTCGACTGCTTGAAGTTCCAGTCGCAAGAAAAACGGCATGAAGGAGGACACCAAGAACAGCGAGACAGAAGGGCGAGAACGCTGTGAAGAGAACAACAAGCATCTCGGGAGAAATTCGCCGGGCTGCCGGAAAGCGCCGGGCTGTAGCGCCGGGCTGTCGGAAAGCATCAACCTCGGACCCGAGAAGAGAGACGGTAACCAGGAAAACACGGCAGAACAAGAAACGACGTGAAGGTAGCGCACAAGAAGGGAGCCAAGAACAATAGGAGAACAACGAGAACAAGAACATGAACAATGTGAACAAAGGGAACAATAGGAACAACGGGAACAATGAAAATAAGAACACCATGACCAAGGAGGACAACGATCCAAAAAGTGTGCACAACGTGGATAACGCAACGAGCGGGAAAGCACAACGAGGTCGCCGAAGAAGATCTCAACGTCGGCGCCGAGAGTGCACAATGTGGACAGTGCGACGAGCGGGAAAGCACAATGAGGTCGCCGGAGAACATCTCAACGTCGGCGCCGAGAGTGCACAATGTGGACAGTGCGACGAGCGGGAAAGCACGATGAGGTCGCCAGAGAACATCTCAACGTCGGCGCCAAGAAGACAAACATGACAGACATGTGCGAAGAGTGGGAAAGCACGAGGAGGTCGCCGGAGAACATCTCAACGTCGGCGCCAAGAAGACAAACATGACAGACAGCGCCAAGAAGACAAACATGACAGACATGTGCGACCTGTACCTGGTCGACTACATATACTTTAGGTTACGGGGTCGTGGTTATGGGGTTTCTGTAGGGCTTGCTGTCTTGCTGGTACCATACGTTCATACCCCCTCCTTAGGAAGGTCTCCTGACCTTCTCGTTGTTGCATGAGGCTGACTATATAGCCAGGATAACAGCGATGTGGGACTTGGACATGGTATAACATAGGGTCTGTCGATGCGGGACAGACGATGGTGGCCACATGGATTCGTTGGCTATATTGTACTTCTAGCATCCTTGCTACATTCGATACCAGTATACAGGTTTGTCGACGGTGGGTCCGAACAGGCCCTACTAGTAAAGAATAGCAAGGAGAGCGAAAGGTTATGTGACAGGACGCATAGGACGCAGCTCCCCGCATGAGTTTCTGTGGCTGTTGATAGGGTAGCAGACGGGGTTGATAATACAGTAGGGGTATTAGCACGAGGGGTTGGACCAGAAGTTGGTGACCCGAGGCGATTGCCGAATTGTGACTGCAGAGCTCGTCGCCGGGTATCAGGATGGTGACAGAGAGCGATAAATTCATCGAAGGTAGTTGATTCAGGATGGGACGTAGGTTACTTAGGTCATTGCCCGTGAATTTTTCTGAGTTGGGAATCTTCTCAATTCGATTCCCCCCCCCTGGTTGGTTTCTAGCTAGGGCAGCACCAATGTCTCGCGTATCTTGTAATTGGGCACGCAAATAATTGATGACTCCTTCCTGGGGGTCTACCTGATCTCTAGCTTCCTGTAAAGCATTGATAGTTGGTCGTTCATTGAGTTGTCGTTGTAGGTCAGTAACTTTGGTCTGCAATGCAGTGATGTCTATACTTGGAGGCTAGGCCGGCCTTCAGGGCACCTAAGCTACGGATAGTTTGTTGAACATTAGTAGTGTAATCGTTGATGGCGTTTTAGCAAGGTCCACTTCTGCTGGCAACCAGGCGAGCAGATTTGGAAGAGACATGGTAATCGTAGGACAAAATTGCGCTCGGTAGAGTGGTGGGGACGCAACGTAATGTTACGGCGTAGACTGTGACGTGAACTATGGACGTGACTCTAGGGAGCGCACGTAGACTTGGGGACAATAGCGTGGTCGTAGACAATGGCGTAGACTGTGGACAATAGCGTAGACGTGGACAATAGCGTTGGACAATAGCGTAGACGTGGGCAATAGCGTTGGGCAATAGCGTAGACGTGGTCAATAGCGTAGACGTGAGGCAGCTTGTATTGCGAACTAGAATATACAAGACATTGCGTACGTAGCCGAGGACGAAGACTGTGGACAATAGGCAATACTAGTATCGACTGCTAGGCAGCTAAGGATACAAGGCATTGCAAGGACATAGACTGTGGACGAGACTGTGGACGTAGATCGTCAACGTGCGCTCTTGGATGCGCACGTAGCCGAGGACGAAGACTGTGGACAATAGGCAATGCTAGTATCAACTGCTAGGCAGCTAAGGATACAAGGCATTGCGAGGACATAGACTGTGGACATAGACTGTGGACATAGACTGTGGACGAAGACTGTGGACGAGATCGTGGACATTAAGCAATGCTTGTATCGACTGCCAGCGACACAAGGCATTGCGAGGACATAGACTGTGGACGAAGGGAGCACGACCTGTAACCGCTGCCAGAGCGCGAACAGGACGTGGACGTAAAGAATCGTATTAGCCAAGCTAAAGTACAAGACGTTGCGTGAAGAGCAAGAACAAAGAATGGAAGCGACGGCCTCCTATATATACAATTATCCTTGCCCGTGATACTCACTTTGATACAAGTTCTTTTCGTCACATGCGTAAGAAAGCTTATGCGTGTGATACTCCATGATGTCACCTGCGACGTAGGTGATAGTTCGTAGCACGTGTGTATCACCTGCGACGCAGGTGATAGTCCGTGACAGTCCGTGACAATCCGTGACAGTCCGTGACAGGAACCGTGACAGATTGGACTAGGAAGAATGAAATCAAATTGGAACTATCTACTGCGTATCACCCTCATATAGACAGACAATCTAAGATTATGAATAAGGAAATCTTATAAGTAGCAAGAGTATGTAAAGTAGAAAGATCTGACTAGCTACATAAATTACCTGAGATTCAGTTAAAGCTGAACTCTAGATATAATAGTACCAGAAAAAGTAGTCTCTTCACAACTTTACTAGGAATTAGCGCACATCAAATAGCCTCTTTGCTACCTTGTCCTATCAACATATTTGCATTGGTAATTGAATATTACAATAATACTTCATAGGTACTCTGTGACGCCAAAAAGATATAAGCGACACAAGCGAACAAACATTATAACACAGTTAAGTTCTCAGTTAGAAAACAAGTCATGCTATCCTCAGAAAATATAAACATACCAAATATTTTACCTAAATTAAAACCTCGATAGTTAGGCCCTTTCTTGATCATATCTGCTAATCATGCTTGAAATAATTACAGTCTGGACTTATCCCCTTAACCTGACCTTCATCTTATATATAATACCTTTCATATTTCAAAACTCAAATCGTATTATCAAAATAATCATACTCAGTTCCCTAATAGATGATCTCTGGAACTGGGACTAATTAATGATGATAAATATAAAGTTGAAAAGGTATTAGAATTTAGAACGGTACTACAATCTGGTGAACATTAATATAAGGTCAGATAGTTAGGATATACTCCATAATATAATTCCTAGGTAAACCTCAAAGATATTACTACTAAAATCCTTTAAGATTTCTAGATCAGAGGAAGTCTAGAAAATATCTTCAAGAGACAACGTACCAAAAGAAGAAAACAAGAACCTCGGACAAAAGATGTAACTAGAGCTTTTATTCAATAAGAATACAATTGTGTTATGAATGAATCCCTTAACAATAAATATATCAATACTAATGTACTTCAACTATCCCTCAAGATAGGACTCGTGGAAGCTAGGATTGCAGAATAGAATTACTAATATAGTAAAATCCGTTCAAAGTGGGGAAGTGTAATAAGAGATATTATTTCTTATTATTTTATTTATCTTTTATTTTTTATATCTGTTATTATTCTATAACTACCAAATCTGGTAGTTAGTTATTCAGTGGAACTTACCATCTCGTATATACTCTCGAGGATGTAGCATAGCTCTGGCATAGCCCTGTTTCCTATGATTCATATATTTTCTATGACTCATGTATTTCCTATGACTTATATATTTCCTATAACTCATATCTCCTATGACTCATATAGTATTGCTCCAGAGTAAGTACTATATTCTATGTATTCTGAACTATCAGATACGTTGTTGAACAAGTATAAAAGGAGCATGAATTCCCCTCTGGAATCTCCTCCGCAGACTACTTAGACTATTTAGACAGACAACAACCGACTACAGATCAGTTAGTTAGTAAACAATCTAAGTAGAGATTATACCTATTAATTAACATTCCTAATAGAACTCCCTACTTGACAACTACTACCCTTCTAAGGCAATCCCTCAGAAGAACCAGTATATACATACATCTGTTCTAGTAGATATAGATTATATAAATAGTACCGAATAACTACTATCTAGTATTATTTATTATATTATCTCTATTCTCTTGCTCTCAATCAACTACCTAGTATATATAACTCTATAATTTCTTATTTAAAATGGAAAGAGATATATTATGATTAGCTTGAACTTTGCTTTTTGCCTGATATTATTAGTACTAGCTAATATTAGATCTATTTATTATTCTATCCAAGAATATAATACTTTTTGAGCAATAGTTCTACAAAATCTTTCTATAGTCTATTATAAATAAATATATAGTAACTCTACTTAGTAGACGCAATCAGCTATATGATACAGCATATAGATAGTTGCTCTAGTAGCACTAAGGCATTCATATAAGAAGTAGTAATATTCTTGCTCATAATAATCAATAAAATTTCTCAGAGTATCTATTAAGTTATTAGTTAATTTACTTATAAATTTAGGGAGAAGTATTTATTTTCAATCAGCTGTAGTTGAGTTGGACTAATAGAAGTGCTTACTAAGATTATTATTGCTTCCATTAGATAAAAATAAGATTGATAGAATTTTTCAGAAAGTATATCTTTATAGTAAATCTAGGAGTAGGAATAACTCTACTATTTCTATTTATGTACTTTATAATAGTAACAATTAGAGATAATTGAATAGATAGGTTCCCTAAATTGTACAGGTATAGAATTTATTGAGGTGTCCATATCTTTACCAATCTTTTCTCAAGTGGAAGGGACAATACAATAGAAGTCTTCTGTATAGGTAAACTTCTTAGTAGATTTAATTTTTTTCCCAGAATTCAAATTAGTAGTATCTCGTTTTTTAAAAAACCTGCTTAAATGGTTGTCAAAAAGATTTTTTACTAGGTTTTCATAAAATAAATATATCGAGTCTAGCAAAAAGCTCCTTAGAAAGTCAATTGATAAGAGCCTTATTAATTCACAAACTCATTTGAGATTGATACTTTCACCATACTCACTATCCAAATTTTCTATTATATATATTGCATCCTCCTTCTAGTTCCTATTTACTCTCTTAAGTAGGCCTTTTCTATGATTAATTGTTGATCATTTATATTACTTGGGTAGAGATGAAGGTGGATCTTTTAGGGGGGTAAACAGACAGTAGATATGGTTTCTGTACTTAGAAGTTAGCAGAATATATTTAGATAAAACTGGGAGAGTAGCATAACTACTTATAATAACTATGTATATAATAATATAAGTAGTAGTAACTACCTAATATACTATAGCAGTTGATTATCTTTTCATATACAGATATATCAGAACTAACTAAAGTCAAGTAGCTATTAAGTGTGATATCCTAACCTATACTGGCATTGTATATATTAAAGATCACTTTTTCAAGTTCTAAAAATTCCTCAATGAAGGACTGAAGAAAAAATTGAAGATTGTAAGGAGCTTTAGATCTAGGAATAAGTCCAACTGGAAGGAGATTGTAATAGAGATGTCTCCTTTCCAGTAGAATATTATAACGGGAGTGCTCAGTTATAGCCGTAGAATAAAGTAACAAGATATTATTCACAAGTATGAAATAATATTAAGCAATTGCTTTCTACTATTCTGTATGATGTCCGTAAAGATAGAATTCTATTTCTAGTGGGTATGGTTAAATACCCACTTTGGAATACTAGAGCCTCCTCCAGAAGGCTTTCTGCAGGTGTGGATGCCGAACTGATTTCTTCGATTATCGACCGACTGACTGCATTACAGTTAGTCACTCCTACTCACCTTGGCCACTCACAACCTAGCTATCTCGTCTCATACTCAATAGTACGTATAGCCTTTTGATCCAAGAAGGTCCTTTGCTACCTCCGATATATTATCTAGTCTCTAGGTAATATCATCACATTACCTATTATTAGATAACTCGGATGACGCTTCCCTCCTTAGTATAGTATACTATCAGTACTTAGGGAGCTACTCCACTAGCCCGTAGTTTCCTATTCTAAAGGGTATTCTAGGTATGTGTCAACACCCATGACACTACTCTCCTTCTAGGCTTCTTGTCCTTAAGAACTTATATATAGGAATCTATTATATACATATTATATCCTAATCCTACTATCCCGTACTGCCTCAGGGTTCTTTCTGTGGAACTCCTTTAGAATCTTTTCTGCCGTTCCCTTCATATGTTCATAGAGTTCCCATATAGCATCCTCATCAGAGTAACCCATCCATAAAACCAAATATTCTATCGGACGTCCTTTTCTCCGGCCATTCCTCCGGCTCTCAACTATCTCCCTAACTACCCAATTTTCTTCTCCTTCGAATAACTTGACTGAGAGGGGTTCGACTCTCCGAGTAGGATCTGTACTTTGGCGGTAGGGTTTAAGGAGGCTAGTATGGAATACTGGGTGTACTTTCGAATTCACTGGTAACTCCAATCTATAGACTCGTGTTCCTACTAATTAAGTTATTCATAAGGGACCGATTTTCTTATGATCCAGTTTCTGGCTCGGTCATTGTATTGTAATGTCCCGACTATCGAGTATAACTATATCTCCTACCTTAAACTATGGTTGTTGAACCCTATTAGTATTATGCTATCTAGCCATCCTAACTCTTGCCTTCAAAACCCTCTTTTGTAGCCTTTCCCAGTTCCTTTCTAAACTTCTTCCAATAACTGGCTAGTCGGATTCGCGTAAGTCACCTTTCCCCAAGGTTCCTAAGACTGCCTTGGTAGGAATCTATAGTTCGCTTCAAATAGTGACATTTCTGTAGCTTCCAAGGATGCCGAGTTGATAGCGAATTCTGCTAGGGATAGTAACTCTTCCCAATTATCCTGCTTCCATGAATAATAGTGGCGGAGATACTCTTTGAGTATCTGATTCATCTATTCTGTTTGTCCATCTGTTTCTGGGTAAAAAGCAGTTGAGAGTTTACTTGTAATCCCCAAGCTATCCATCAGTGCTTACCAGAAGTGGGAAGTAATTTTACTATCTCGGTCCGAGATGATATCATCAGGGAGGCCATGGTAGCACCAAACATGTGTAAGGAATACTTTGGCGAGGTCTCTCGCTATAGTGTTAGTGGGGAGGGGTACTAACCGTACCATCTTTGAGAATCTATCCACGATTACCCATATCTGTATATTTCCATTAGACTCAGGAAGTTCAGTAATCCAGTCTATAGAGATCGAGATCCAAGGCTGGTATGGTACTTCTAGTAGTTCTAGTAGCCCATACTTCTTATGCCAACTTGGTTTATCCTGCTGGCATATATCATAGGATCGAACATAATTACTAACATCCTTCTCGAGCTGAATCCAATGGTAGTTGTACTTGAGTCATTCCAGAGTCTTGTGAATACCAAAATGTCCTGCAATTCGGCTGTCATAGTTGTCTCGCAGAATCTTAACTCGGAAGTCTTTATCTTCCGGGATATACCATCTGCCTTTCCATAGCAGAAGGTTATCTTCGACTAAGAAGTTCTTATCGACCTCTTTAGCTCCTGCTAATACTGCACTCCTTGTTGCTACCCAGTTAGCATCCTTTAGCCCCTTTCTCAATAACTTTTCTTTAAACGTATCACGCAGTCGAACAACTTTTGGTGCTGGAATTTAGAGTTGTCCAGGTCGAAACAGGAGCTGAACAGGTTGCAGATTCTTACTCCCTTCCTGAGGGCATAGGTCCCAGCGCCTTGATAAAGCATCTAGCTTACCAATCTTTTTACTAGGTCTATACTTGATGATAAAATCAAATTCAGCCAAGAATTCCACCCACCACACCTGTTGCCTTGTCAGTGTCTTTGTATTCATGAAATATTCCAAATTTTTGTAGTCTATCCAGACCACTATCTGCTGCTGACAAGACTTCATTAGCGGTTCCTACTCCTTAAAAGCCTGTACTATCACTGTCATCTCCTTGTCATGAATATCATAATTCATTTCTGCTGGAGAGAACTTTCAGGAAAGGAATGCGTATGGATGTATTTTCCTATTAGATTGCTTCTGCGATATGATTGCTCCGATAGTATAGTCGCTTACATCTGTCTCGATAATGGTTTCGGCTTCTGAACGGAAGTGGACTAGGATTAGGATAGTTGTAAATTGCCTCTTTAATTCCTCAAAGGCTTGTCTGCATTTTGTCGTCTAATTCCACTAGCGATCCTTCTTGGTGAGTTTAGTTAAGGGATAAGGGATCTTGGAGAATCCTTCAATGAATCTGTAGTAGAAATTAGCAAATCCTAGGAATTTGTGTACCTCTTTAACTTTTTGTAGCACTTGCCAGTTCTTAACTTCCTCGACCTTTTTGTCGGTCATTCGAATTCCTTCTGGCGAGATTCTATATCCCAGGAATTCAACTGAATTCTTATGGAACTTACTCTTCCAGAGGTTTACTCCTAGACTTGCTTTATCTAGCCTTGATAATATCTCCTTAACGAGCCTACTCTATTCCTTCTCATCTTCAGTATATATAAAGATATCATCTAAATGTACAATAACTTCTTCATCTAATAGATCATATAGTAAATAATCCATCATGGTCTGGAATGTAGCAGGGGCATTACATAATCCAAAGGGCATCACTCGCCAATGGTATAGTCCAAACCGAGTATGGAATGCTGTCATCTCCTCACTCTCCTCTAATATCCATACTAGATGGTAGTTATTTTTTAGGTCGAGCTTAGTGAATAACTTAGTATTATTCAACCTCTATCTCAGCTCGGTCATCAATGGTAAGGGGTATTAGTTTTTTACTGTGACTTTATTGAGTGCTCGGTAATCAACACAAAGACGATATGTACCATCAGTTTTGCGTACTAAGAGGATTAGTGCTCCTGCTGATGATTGGGATTTTACAATCTTTCCTGCTGCTACCTGATTATCTAGCCATATCTTAAGCGCTTTTAGTTCTTGCTTAGAGAATGGGTATAATGGTCTATAAGGAGCTTCCACTCTGGCCACTAGTTTGATAACATGATCTAACTTAGAGTGTTATGGCAATTCCATGGCTTGTTCTCTACTAAAGAGATGAGCCCACTCATGATATTGGTCAGGGAGGAATGTCTTAATATCCTGCCTATTATCTATATGCTAGGTTAAGCTGGCTACTTATGTGAAGGGGTCTTCCTTGACCTCCTTCTGTAATTAGAATCTGTCAACTAGCTTGACCTCGAATTCCTTAGGTAGGCAATTATGTTTACAGTAGTCACTTCTTAACTATAGTATGCCTTTTTCCTAATCTATATCAGGGTTATGTTTCATAAGCCACGTGATAGGTAAATACCCATCAATCTTTTCCTCGATTTGTCCAACCTCCTAGACTATATACGCAGAGTGTTTTCCTATAATAACACCTAATAGTTATGTATAGAGTACACTGGCCCCTAGGATTGGCTGCTGACCAGTACTCTGAACCTACATAGGTTTCTGGCACTTTTTCACAAGGATCTCGAACTCACGAATAAACTCATCATGAAGTATAGGGCCTGTCGCTCCACAATCTAATAGTAATTTGCAGAGTATTTCTTACTTTTGGGTCATTAGGATAGCTTTGATTAGAAGCCTTTCTCCATGGATGGGGAGGTCTTTGGATATTTGTTAGCGAGTTCAATTCATCTTGACTATGATACTTCCTTCTCGGGAAAGTATAAGGTGTCCGCTTAGTCAAGTACAATTAATGGGGTTTTCTGTCAGTTTGTTGTAGTAATTGGGAATTATGCTGTACGTTCCAGACGTTTTGGCTACTCAAGCCATCCTTAGCAGTACTTGCTTGAGAGAGGAAAACGAATATATTAATTGAACTCAAGCACAAATAAGAAATCCTCCGAGTCCTAATTGACTTCTTTCCAATTATCTTAATAAACATTAATCCCCATCACTATCTTCTACCAATTTAATAATCCTTCCTCCATGCTCATCCACTATCCCATTTACTACCGAGATCTTGACCTCTCCCTTGTCATTCTTCTTGTCTACTTTCCCTCCCTTAGTCTAGGATTTCTTGCTCGTGTTAGTAACTTTAGAGGTGACTGGATCCTTTATCCAGCACTCCAACTACTTGTGGTTTTCTTTACCATACTTTAGACGAGAGTCGGACTTCTTCTACTCTTCAATAACATCACTAGAGATACCTGCCAATTCTGATTCTCGGTCCTTAAAATTTCCACCCTGATCCCTCTTTTTCTTTTTCTCATTTCCTTTAGTTCCCTCACTATCCTTCTGACCCTTTGTCTTTTCATTCTTTCTACCAGTCCCTTCCTTCCAGGACTCGTCTTGAAGAAAGTGGAAATTTTCTAAATTATGGCCGATGTTCCGCATCATTGCCATTTGTTCACCGAGGAGTTGGGGTTTATTGGGCGTCTGAACCTATGCCAATCCAACTTCCTTATTCAGTCCCTGTACTAGCTTGTCCTTAGCCACCTCGTCTGGGTACCCAGTTCTCTATATAAGATTCATGAGAAGATCTAGGTATTCATCGATAGAGCTACTATATTGAAGGTTTAGCTAATTGGTTACTACTTATTCCTTACCTACTTTTGTCCCAAAAGAACTTCAGAAAGTCTCCACAAATATTTTCCACTTCACCCAACTAGGATCCAGTACTGTTCGAAGGCCACCTGGAAGTCTTTGTGCTACCACAAGATCGATTTTCGAGTGGTAAGCTTTGTACTACTATACTGGATCTCGATGTTTAGTACTGGTTGGTCGTTCTAGGAGGTTAGCGGTATATTGGATCTTGACTAAGTCATTCCGATATTTTTTCTTCTCAATTACCTATATATTTTCAAGTCTCCAGATGAATCTCTTAAGGTCCTTTGGATCTTCTTTGAATGCTTTGGGGTTAGGAGCTTCCAGTTTTGGTTCTTTTGATTTGGATACTACTTTGATAAGCATTTCCAGAAGTTTTTATGTCACTTGTGCCACAGTAGTTTTCTTTTTCTTCTTTAGGGTCAGTGCGGGTTTATCCTCTTTACTAGAGGGGTCACTGTCTCCATCTCCCGCAGTTGCCTTACCTTTCCCTTTTGGCGATGATAGTAGTGGTATTCTGCCAAAGCTAGTTCCTCTCGGCCTGCTAGAGCCCGAGATAAATCCTGCCTGACTTCCAAGGAGGGGAAGTGATAGAGTGACTCCTCTACGTCTCTATTGCTGCCAATCGAATACGTCATCTAAGTCCTCATACTTTTCTATTCTTTTCCTGTCCTTAACCTCTTGCTCTAGCATTTTGTCTAGGTATGGGAGTTCTTTTATAGGTAGGTCTCATTGCCAGTCCATGTTATCGGGTTCTATTGGTACTACATAAGTTTTCCCAGCTTGTTCAAGGGAGTAGTTCATCTCAAATATAGTTTGTACCATATATTAAGTTGCCATTTGAAGATAGTGAAACTAAACCTTATTTTCCTCTTCTAGCTGATGCGCTCGAGCTTGGACTATTTTCAACCGCTCATTTAAGAACGCCTTTATACCAGTTTGAAACTATATCCAGAATTCATCTATCTTCATAGGTTTCTCTTCTAGTATATTGACATTTTTGTCTAAGATCTTTTCGACAAGCTCATGAGGTTGCTGAACAACAAGTGCTTTGGCGTTATCTAGGATAGTGATGGGTTTCTTCTGCCATTCAATTCGGAGAGGGGCAGACATTCTGAATAAAGGTATTAAGTAGTAGCAGTACTTAATATTATAGTATAACGGGGGTACTCAATTACAGCCGTAGAATAAAGTAATAAGATATTATTCACAAGTATAAAATAATATTAAGTGATTGCTTCCTACTATTCTGTATGATATCCATGAGGATAGAATTCCATTTCTAGTGGGTATAGTTAAATACCTGCTTTAGAATACTAGAGCCTTCTCCGGAAGGCTTTCTATAGGTGTGAGTACCAAGCCGATTCCCTCGATCATCGACCGACTGACTGCATTGCAGTTAGTCACCTCCACTTACCTTGGCCACTTATGACCTAGCTATCTCGTCTTATACTTGATAGTACATATAGCCTTTCAATCCGAAAAGGTCCTTTGCTACCTTCGGTATATTATTTAGTCTCTAGGTAATATCATCACATTACCTATTATTAGATAACTTGGATGACGCTTCCCTCCTTAGTATAGTATACTATCGGTACTTGGGGAGCTACCCCACTAGCTCGTAGTTTCCTATTCTAAAGGGTATTCTAAGTATGTGTCAACACTCATGACAAATATTGAGTAGGACTATTAGTAAAAGCTAGGCTTAGAATAGTTTTTAGTATTTGTAGACTCAAAAATCATCAGTAGTTAGGAGGTAGGCCTGATCTTGCTTTTTTGTAAATAAGCCTTTGCATTTGAAGCTTTCATGTAGTTCACCATTCCAGTAATCCTTATATAAATTATTATTTCTTTTACCTCATGCTTCGACTTTAGCTCTATAATTGACTAATTCAGTAGCTCTTTATAAGTTACTAAATTAGAGCTTAATTTATAGGATTAAAAGAATATAGTCAAAGGTTTTGAATAGAATTTTAGGGTCACCTGCTTTAGAGGTTTTCTATCATGGTTTGCTGTATTTAGGATTGGGGTATACTTTAAGTACTGAATTAAAATAGCACAAACAGAAATCGATATAATAATTATATAAAATATGCCTGATTCCAGTTTGGTATTGTATTCTCTTGACTATTGTCTAAAATATATATAGAGCTTTGTTAGGTAAGGAGGCAGCTTTAATGATTTATGTGTAACAATCAGTTTGTAGATATAGTATTACTGCTGAGTTTAAGATCAAATAGGGTGATAGATATTAAGTCACTAGTATTAAGACATACTATAAGTATAAATTAGTACTTAAATTGGCTAATATAATATACTTAAATTAAAAAAAGTACCTTTGATACTATGATAGTTTAATTCATTTTCTCTTTCTAATATAACTTCATTTTCGTCCTGAGAAGAGTTAGAAGAACTTAAAGTTGAAGAATTTTCTATGTTAAAATCATATTCAGAGCCCAAGTCATATATAGGGTTCATAGTAGTTTTTAGCAATGCGCTAGGGCTCTTTTATATAGATGGGCCAGATCTAGTAAAGTCTGAAGAACCTAATATTTCTGATGAACTTGAGAGAAAAGAACTAGATCTTAAGCAGGGTATAGTTTCTTTGTCCCTTGCTACTAGATGTATAGTCACCATTCTATGCGATTCAATATCAAACACATAGGTTTCTAAAGTAGGGGACTTGTTGAACATTTCTTTCCCATAACTCCTATCGGAGGAGCTAGAGGATAAAACAGACTAAAAATTGAAATTTTTGACCTAAGACCATAAAATATAGCTCTTTAATCTCGGTTTTTTATTTAGTCATATATCCATCTCAGAATCCGAGCTATATTCATCAATTGATTTCAGTTATTTGTTCCGTATATTGAGGTCAGAATCTAAGCTACTCTCGTAGATTACTACTAAGGGCTTTTGTTTCTTGGAATCTTTTTGAAAGTTAGAATCTTTTCAGGAGTTAGGATCTTTTTGGAAGTTGGGATCTTTTCGAGAGTTGGGATCTTTTTGGGAGTAGTAGTAGGGATTCAGCTTCTCTTCAATACCAGACCCTTTATTATCAGTAGTAGTATTGAGTAAAAGTTTTTTGGAGAAGATTTGGTCATGTTTTTCTTATATTTCTTAACAATGGATATGTTTGTTATGAAGGTCTCAAAGTCAAGTGGATTATATGATATAAGGCTCTCTTCCTAAGATATCACAATAGCATTTATATATAAAACTCTAATGGAGGGTTGGCTTCTTATATAGGACTTTTGGTTTTCATAAGCATATAGTTAATTAATAGATTGGGTAGGGAAGACAGGAGAGTTAGTAAAGAAGACAAGATACTCAGTAGAAAAGATAGGAGTACAATAGCTGAGAGTAGAGCTATTAGCTTTATATAATCAATCAACAATATCTTACTTTCACAAAAATATATATATATACTAAAAGCCCCTGAAAAGTCTCAAAAAGCTCTTATAAAGGTCTCAGAAAGTAGTCATCAAACTTTCATTTTGGATAACTCCACAAATATATATATATATACTATAGCCTGCTATATATATTAAAGACACATAGTAGGTTCTTAATTATAGTCCTGGAAAGAGTATGAAACTCAATATACCTATTCAGGGAATTTTTTCAGAAAGGTCTCAGAAAGCTCTCACAAAGGTCTCAAGAAGTGGTCATCAAACTTTTACTTAGGATAATTCCATGAACATATATATATGCTTAAGCCTACTGCGTATATTAAAGATATATGGCAGGTCTCTAATTATAGTAAATATCCTTTAGATATTCATCTTAAAGTAGGTATGCAACTCAATGTGCTTATTCAAGGAATTTTCTTGGAAAGGTCTTAGAAAGCTCTCAGAAAAGTCTTAAGAAGTAGTTATCAAACTTTTACTCATGGTAACTCTACAAACATATATATATACTGGAGCCTACTACATATATTAAAGATATATGGTAGGTTCTTGATTATAGTCTTAGGGAAGGTATGTAACTTAATATGTATATTCGGGAAATTTTTTCAGAAAGGTCTTAGAAAGCTCTTACAAAGGTTTCATAAAGGTCTCAGTCAAACCTTCACTCAGGATAACTCTATAAACATATATATATATACTGAAGCCTGCCGTATGTATTAAAGATATGTGGCAGGTCCTTGATTATGGTGAATATTCTTTAGATATTCATTCTAAGAAAGATATGTAAGTCAATAAATATACTTATTCCTAAAATTTTCCAAAATGTTTCATAAAGATCTCATTCTAAAAGAGGTATTTTCAACTATCAACTACTATATAACTAGACTATGAGGGGCTTGTACCAACTAGACTAGACCAGACTATACCATAATTTTCTAATCATATATATGAAGACTGATAAATCTTTTGTTCTTCCATAAGATATATGAAAAGTTCAAGGGTTTTAGTTTAACTGTTCTCAGCTATAGAGCTAGTTGAAGATAGGCTTCTTATCTTTTGTTTAGATATCTAATATCTTGAAGCTAGAATAGTATTTTTTTAGAGTCCAACAAGCTTATACCCTGTCTTACTATATATTTCCTTATAGTGTGAAGTTTAATGCCTTCTTTATAATAAGTAATAAAGGGTCTGGAAAAAAACCCATGATGGTTTGGGGGAAAGTTAAAGGTAGTATTATAGATACTAGATGATAGTCATAGTTCCATAGCTACCAGAATGAATTTCCAAGTAAATGGTCATAATCTAAGCAAATAGAAGGCTATATATATATTCCAGTAGAACTAAGATAACTAAACCAGTTAACTGTCTAAAATATATTTATGAGTACTTAAGGGACTCTGTCCCTCTCACATTAATAGTCTATAACTAATGCCATTCAGAAATTTATTTTACAAATATGTCTACTAATACTAATATTGTGGCTATTACTAACTATATTATTAGTAAAAGTTTCGACCTTGAAACAAGATACTATAATGAATTAGATGACCTAGAGGGTCAGTAAAAGTAGAAACTGGTAATAGAAGTATCAAGATTACTTTAGGACCAGATGGAAAAGATCGCGTATGCTATAGACATATAAAAGTGTATAATTGAGGAATAGGGTGATGGAGATTTTAAAGAAATAGAGGCAGATAGAGGTAATGTAGAGCTAAAGCTCACATACCTAACTATTCTTATTCCTCTCTTTGAGGTTCATAAGAAATCTGAAAATCAAAAGGTAAATGCAACTGGAAGGCTGGTAATGGCTTAAGGTGATGACTGGGAGAAAGACTTTAGTGATCTCATACTATCTTGGGTAGCAGAAGAATTCCTCAAGGCTCTAGCTATTTTTGCCAAAAAAAATAGAAATATTGAATTAGCTAAGGTCCTCATAAAGCAAAGAATTAAAGAACGAATAGCTGCTAAAAAGAATAACAAAGTACTATATCTCATATCAAAAGATATTATAGATAGGATTCTTACTGAAAAACAAAGAGTTTGAAAGAGGAAGCCTATAGGTGCAACTACTCAAGGAGGTAATTAATAGAATTAGAGCTTATCTATATAGATTACAGAGTCCAGGAACTTTATGGTTTTTAGGAATAATGCTATAGGAAAAAGGGCAAATACTACTCCAAAAAATAATACTAACAAGACCTCTACTGCTTCAGGCTCCTTATCCAAATCTCACACTCTAGGCTCTTCATCCAAATCTCCTGCCTCAGGCTCCTTATCTAAATTTCATACCTTAGGCTCCTCATTCAAATCTCCTGCTCGAAGCTTCTCATCCAAATCTCATACCCTAAGCTCCTCATCTAAATCTCCTACTTTAGACTCATATATAAAAGTCCCTCAAAAAAAGAACATAATACTCTAAAAGAGGTAGTTTCCCTAGTAGAGATACAAAAGCAAAAGTAGTAGATGAATCAAAAACTGGAGATAAATAAAAAATTGTATCCAAGTAGGAAATTTGAAATATATATTCCTATCATTAATCTAAACATAGATGATATAGTAGATAAGATAAAAAGAGGTATAGTTAAAGACGAGAATGAAGATGATGTAATTGCTATCAAATAAGCAATTAAGAGCTTAGTAAATAGAGAAAAGAAACTGACCATTGAGACAATAAAGAGGAGGCTCCAATAATTAATGAACATGATTAAGGCCGAAATTAGAGAGGTAAAGGATTCGGAAATAGATGATTTTGAGTAGGAGAACCTAGTATAGGAGAATATAGTACAAGACCAAGAGGATTCTAAGGATATATAGGTTCATCTTTTATATGAATTTTATTACCTTTATATTTAAATACTTATATAGATACAATTATCCTTGTCTGTAATACTCACTTTGATATTAGTACTTTTCATCATATATGTAAAAGAGATTATATATATGATAGTCTATGATAATATCCGTGACAGGCAGGATCTAGCATATATATATATATTTATAGAGTTATCCTAAGTAAAGGTTTGATAACTACTTCCTAAGACCTTTCTAAGAAAATTTCCCAAATAGGTATATTGAGTCACATACCTATCCCAAGATAAATATCCAAAGGATATTCACTATAATTAAGGACCTGCTATATGTCTTTAATACACATAACAGGCTTATGCATATATATATGTTTATAGAGTTATCTTGAGTGAAGGTTTGATGACTACTTCCTGAAACCTTTGTGAGAGCTTTGTAAGACCTTTCTAAGAAAATTCCTCGAATAGGTATATAGAGTTATATACTCACCCTAAGATAAATATCCAAAGGATATTTATTATAATTAAGGACCTGCCACATGTCTTTAACATATGTGGCAGGCTCTAGTATACATATATGTATTCATGGAGTTATTATAAGTAAAGGTTTAATAACCACTTCCGGAGACCTTTTTAAGAAAATTTCTTGAATAGGTATATTGAGTTGTATACCTACCTTAAGATAAATATCTAAAGGATATTCACTATAATTAAGGACTTGTAGCATATCTTTAATATACATGGCAGGCTCCAGCATATATATGTATATTCGTAGAATTATCCTAAGTGAAAGTTTGACTGAGACCTTTGTAAAAGCTTTGTGAGACTATTTGGAGACCTTTAGTATATATATATGTGTTTGTAGAGTTATCCTGAGTGAAGGTTTGACTAAGACCTTTTTGAGACTTTTGTAAAAATTTCTAGAATAGGCATACTTATTTATACTATAAAGTATAGGTATCTATAAGAACTATACTAAAGGCCTTTATGTATATCATAAGTCTTATTAATTTTATTATATTAGAAGAAAAATGAACACTTTCAAGTACTGCAAGTATTATAAGTTCAAGAATGTCTGAGTTTAACTTAAGGTTTAATATTGAAATCTTTTTATAGTTTTAGTCAAGCCTTTGATAACTATATAAGGGAAAGTTCTTTCTACTTTTTATTAAAATCTCTTCAGATCTCACTCTTCTGATTCAATCTATTAAAATTTTAATAAACCCTAACATATATCAAAATAAGACTCCCTATTCTACTATATATATGACTTACTAACTCAAATATCCTAGCTAGAATTCAAACCCTTTATAGTTTCTAAAATATACAGGAAGGCTATATACTATCATGGATATATTTGCCGAAGGAGATAGATTTGACTTATGAACCTGTCTTCCTATAGCTCTACAAACTCTCAAAGAACTTACAGAAATAGACTAACATAATACTCCCCCCCCCCTTCTTACTCCAGCCCTATACACTATTCCTCTAGTTCTTCTCTTCTTTAGCTCCAGCATGATACTTCCTTATCACGGCTCAACACTAGGGAGGCTTTGTTATAGCAACGTGAGCGGATAGGCCTACCGGCAAGCGAGTAGCAAATGACTACTAAGTGACAGAATCAAGTTCACACTAACGTTCAGATAACGAAATAGCCATATAGCCTTCTGTAACAAGGAGAGTAATGGCTAGCAAGGGCAGGAGTTCGATTAGTTTCTATCGCTATCGTCATTTGAGGTTAGGATATGTATAATAGTGTGTAGTTGGTATCTATAAAAGACCCTCTAACTCTCTCTTCTGTTTTTCTCTTCTTTCCCTATACAATGTCTTGTATTTCAGCTTTGCTAATACAATTCTTCACGTTTACGTCCTGCTTATGCTTTACCAGTAGTCACAGAGCCCATGCAGGTCGTGCTTCTTTGTCCCTCTCCTATGTCCTCCTTGCAATGCCTTATATCCCCAGCAGTCGATACTAGTATTGCCTATTATCCCCAGTCTTCGTTTTCGGCTATATACGCATCCAAGAGTACACATTGTCGATCTATATCCTCTTCGCAATGCTTCATGTTCTTACTTAGCTGTTGATGAGTGTCTCAACAGCTGCTACGAGTATTGCCTATTGTCTACGGTCTCGTCTACAGTCTATGTCCCCGTAATGCCTTGTGTCTATAGTTGTTGATACATGTTCCAGTAGCTGATACTAGTATTGCATAACGTCTACGGTCTTATCCATGGTCTCGTTCACAGTCTCGCCCATAGTCTATGTCCTTACAATGCCTTATATCCCTGGCAGTCTATATGAGCATTGCTTAATGTCTACGGTCTCATCCACAGTCTCATCTACAGTCTCTGTCCTTGCAATACCTTATGTCTAAAGCTGTCGATATGTTTTCCGGCAGTTAATACAAGCATTGCCTTTGATCTATGTTCCCATGACCATATCGCCCATGGTGCGCTGCTGGGCAGTGCATACTACAACAATGTCCATTCCTACAACTACGTCGCCCACAGTGCGCTACTGAGCAGTGCATACTATAGCCATATCTAGGCCTACGTGCACTTCCTAGAGTCACATCCATAGTCCATGCCACAGTCTACACCGTTATATTATGTTGCATCCCCACCACTCTACCGAGCGCAACATTATAGCTAACGGATCCCTGTCGCTACTATCATCTGTCCTGCATTGACAGACCTTATATTATACCATATCTAGGTCCCACATCGCTATTATCTTAGCTATCCTGGCAATAGAGATAGTCAGTATGATGCAAGATGCAACAACGAAAAAGTCAGGAGACCTTCCTCAGGAGGGGGAATGAATGTATAGTACCAACAAACCGTACAGAAACCCTACAACCTAATGTAAGTATATGACATCAACTAGGTACAGGTCGACATATCTGTCATGTTTCTCCTCTTAGTGTCGTCATTGAGATGTTCTTCAGCGACCTCTCTATACTTTTCTGCTTATCCCATGTTTGTCTTCTTGGTGTTGACATTGAGAGGTTCTTCAACAACCTCATGCTTTCCTATGCTTGTCTTCCTGGTGCCAACGTTAAGATGTTCTCCGGCGACCTTGTGCTTTCCTGCTCATCACATGTTTGTCTTCTTGGTACCGATATTGAGATGTTCTCCGGTGACCACATTGTATTTTCCCACTCATCTTATATTTATCTTCTTTATGCCGATGTTGAGATGTTCTCTAGTGATCTTGTTGTACTTTCCCGCTTGTCGCATATTTGTCTTCTTGGTGCCGACATTAAGATATTCTCTGGTGACCTCCTCGTACTCTCCTGCTCATTGCACATGTCTGTCATTTTTGTCATCTTGGTGTCGATGTTGAGATATTCTTTAGCGACCTTGTACTTTCATGCTTATAGCATTGTCTATATTGTGCACACTTTTTGGATCATTGTCCTTGGTCATAGTATTTTTATTTATTGTCAACATTAAGATAGTCTCCGGTGACCTTGTACTTTCCGGCTCATCACATGTTTTTCTTCTTGGTGCCGAAGTTGAGATATTTTTCGGTGACCTCGTTGTGCTTTCCCGCTTATTGCATTGTCCACGTTGTGCATATTCTTTTCTCCTCATCCTCCTTGGTCATAGTGTTCTTATTTTCATTATTCCCGTTGTCTCTATTGTTCTCTTTGTTCAATTTATTGTTCATGTTCTTTTTGTTCTCGATGTTCTACTATTCTTGGCTCCCTTCTTATGCCCTATTCTCACGTCGTTTCTTATTCTGCTGTGTTTTTCTTGTTGCTGTCTCTCTGCTCTAGTCCAAGGTTGTTACCTTCCGGTAGCCTGGCAAGTTCTTTTTCCTGAGATACTTGTTTCTTTTTCTGCAGTGTTCTCGCCCTTCTGTCTCGTCATTCTTAGTATCCTTCATATCATTTTTCTTGCGACCAGAACTTCATACAGTCGACGTTGATGCCTTCCGGCAGCCCATCGAGCCCCTCCAGAATAGCTTATGAGACTGGAACTTATGGAGTTGACATTGATGCCTTCTATCAACCCAGCAAGTTTCTTCTGAGATACTTATTTCTCTCTTCGCAATGTTCTCGCCCTTCTATCTCGCTCTTAGCTGTTTTCACTATTCCTGGTATCCTTTATGCCGTTTTTCTTACTCTATATCAAGGTGGTATTTGGTCTTACCTCATGCTGCTCTATATTCGATGTCGCGTCTCCTCTGTATTGATATAAGGTTTCATGCTGCTGTATATTTGATGTCGCGTCCCCTCTGTATTGGTACAAGGTTTCTTGCTTTGTTTTTGTCTGCTGTTTCTATATGGGTTCTTTTGGTTACTTAGTGTTCTTTGGCCTTGTAGACTCTTCTTTTTATTTTTCACCTCTTACTTGTTCCTATGATACCGGAGCTATGTGTTTGAGGTCTCTTTGCTTTTTTGTACTTCTTGTCTCATAGCATTGTGCCTGATATCGTACTCCTCCCTATGTTCTTGGTGGTATTGTGACCTACATTGGATGTGACTTGAACTCTGTGTTCATAGGTTGATATCTCTTTTGCCCGCTGTTCTCCTTATTCTGTTGCCTTCTACCTGATGTCGGGCTTCTTTTGCCCGTCGTTGTGTTTCTACCTGATTTCTATTTACTGTCTCTTTGGTGAGCCTCCTCAGTTTTGTGTTTACTATTGGTTTATAGTCTCTGAGGACTTGCTTCCCTTCGGGTGCTTCTATATGGTTTTATATGGTATTCATGCTATGTTTCTTTGGTATCTGCTACTGTTGTCTCTGCTTCTCGTAGGCCACTGCGTCGTTCTTCCTACTCTTCTTTGTCTTGTCTCACGCTCCTTATTCCTACTGTTGTAAAGCCTTATGTTCTGCCTATTGTGCATACTCCTTACCATTCCAGATGAATACAAAGCCTTAGAGGACTTCAGCCCTAAGGGAGGGCTACTGTCATGGCTCGACACTAGGAAGGTTTCGTTGTAGTAATGCGAGCGGATAGGCTTGCCGGCAAGTGAGTGGCAAACGACTACCAAGTGACAGAATCAAGTGCACGCCAATGTTCAGATGACAAAATGGCCATATAGCCTTCTGTGGCAAGCGGAGTAATGGCTGGCAAGGCCAGAAGTTTGTTCAGTTTCTATCGCTGTCATCATTTAAGGTTAGGATACGTGCAATAGTGTGCAGTTGGTATCTATAAAAGACCCTCTGACTCTTTCTTTTGTTCTTCTCTTCTTTCCCTACGCAACGTCTTATATTTTAGCTTTGCTAATACGATTCTTCACATCCATATCCTGCTTACGCTTTACTAGTAGTTATAGAGCCCATGCAGGTCATACTTCTTTGTCTCTCTCCTATGTCCTCCTTGCAATACCTTGTATCCCCAGTAGTCAATACTAGTATTGCCTATTGTCCCCGGTTTTCGTTTTCGGCTGCGTGCGCATCTAAGAGTGCATGTTGTCGATCTATGTCATCTTTACAATGCTTCATGTTCTTACCCAGCTATTAATGAGTATCTTAGTAGCTGCTACGAGCATTGCCTATTGTCCACAGTCTCGTTCACAGTCTATGTCCCTGCAATACCTTATGTCTATAGTTATTGATACATGTTCTAGTAGCTAATACTAGTATTGTATAATGTCCATAGTCTCATCCACGGTCTTGTCCACGGTCTCACCCATAGTCTATATCCTTACAATGCCTTGTATCCCTGGCAGTCAATACGAGTATTTCTTAATTTCCATGGTCTTGTCCACGGTCTCATCCACAGTCTTTGTCCTCATAATGCCTTATGTCCAAAGCTATCGATGTATTTTCCAGCAGTTGATACAAGCATTGCCTTTGATCTATATTCCTATGACCACGTCGCCCACAGTGTGCTACTGGGCAGTACACACCACAGCAATATCCATTCCCACAACCACGTCACCCATAGTACACTGATGAGCAGTGCATACCACAGCCATGTCCATACCTACATGTGCTCCCTAGAGTCACGTCCATAGTCCATGCCACAGTCCATGCCATTATATTCCTCATATAGGTATCAACACCCAATATCACTTGAGTTCTCCTTAGACTATGATATTTAGACCACCAATATTCAACCTCTCATAGCAGTACAGCTTCAGGTATAAGCTATGCATGAGTTTCTTAGTGTACTCAAAATTAGTCAACTAACTAGAGCTCATAAGTATAATAAATAACCCTATGTTGATACTTTGTTACTGATATTCACTCAAGCTCTGCTAGTCTTTTATAAATTTTTCAACATGCTTTCCCCTCAACTCTAGAATATTTTGCTACTGATAAATCCAGTACTTCTTTCAAATACTTCAGCTAGAGCATTACTTAGTCCTGAATATAAAAAGCCTAAATTCAATATGCTTCCTTCTCAACTCTAGAATATTTCACTACCTATAAATGCAGCACTTCTTTCAAATATTTTAGCTGAAGCATTACCTGGCCCTAAATTTAAGTAGCCCAAATTCAACGTGCTTCTCTCTCAACTCTAGAATATTTCGCCACCTATAGATCTAGTACTTTTTTTAAATATTCCAGCTAGAGTATCACCTGGCTCCAAATTTAAGCATCTTAAATTCAAGTCCAAATAAGGTACTAATAGCTAGTTATAGTACAAATTATTGAACTACCTAATTTTGCTTTCCTTATGCTTTGACAATCGATAAGAAGTCCTAGCTCTTCCTCTAGAATATATACTAGTCTTAGACGATAATGAAGAACCTGAACTTATCCGCTGTATACTTGAATCAGATAAACTTGACTAGAATTATCCCAGTAAGCTATCTGAGTCTCAAAGGTTAGCAATTCAGTCTAAATGTCACTTAGATGACTACGCCGAGGTTTGTGCATATCGATGTTATGTCTATCAACGTGCTTCCAATAATAGTTTCTTTCTCTGGTAACTATAGTACAAATTCAGTTGCGAACAAAAAAGGTTATATGTTTATAAGATCATCAAAGTAGCAGAGGCAAAATATGGATTTGATAAAGTATTAGTAGAAGATTTATACAAATATATTTATAAAACCAATGTCAAAAATGATAACTACTGAGGGCGACCATATGTATTAGACCTATAGCCTCTCACTTCTGATACTCTATAAAACAACTTATAATCCTCTTCTCCAATAGCACTAGTAAGGAGAATAGGCAACCCATTAACTAAAAAGCAAAATCTAAAGTTAAAAAGACTACCTTTACCAGCTACTACAATAAAGGAGAAATGTATCTAACTAGCCCCTAATATAATCCAACTAGCTTATGATATATTCACTCATTAATAACATTAGGTCATTATTCAAATAAACAACTCTACTTTCCCTATATTGTAAAGTGAAAGTCAGATAATATCTCTACCTCATTCTATGAAAATATAACTTTATAGTAATACCAATATCTAGCAAACTGTATATGAAGCTGAAGATAATAATTCCAAGCATTATACTAATTTGCAATCTTTTTAATATCCTTCCCTCTTATTTTCCTAATCCAATTCCTTCTTCTCAGTATAGCAAATCCCTAATAAGAGCTATAGATCTCTAGCTGAAGTCAAAACAGCTCTAGTATGTAGCTCACTGAGTACTATAGATAATACTTTATTTTATATAAACTCTAGTACCTCCATAACCTTATTAGAACCTACTTCACTAAAGGTATATTTTTCCGATTCTCAAAATAAACATATACTAATCAATTTAAATTTTTCTAGAGACCATCTTCTACTTTAATTGAACCACCACTGAAAAAATATCCTAACTGTCTTAAGAAAACTTATACTATGATAGATATCATATCAAAACATCAACCCAATATTCCTTATTACAAATCACTAGAGAGTAATATTAATAAGACTTAATTAATGGAAGCTAGACCTAATATAATTCATATTTCTAGTACTTGTAACTATTATAGAACTTGGACTAACTATAAGTCCAGTACCAAAGTTTTGGAAGAGTTAGTATATAAGAATAAAGAAACCTCTACTAAGAATAGGATCAAAGCACTCTGCAGTACAAAAGTCAAACTATAGAACAAAAAGGTTTCTGGATATTCTCAGTGAATATAGGCTAGGCCTACTAAAGATTAATAAGCTAGTAGTAGCAAAGTTATTTATTTGTATATTTTTTGATTTAAATTTACTTAAGACTTTTTTTTTACTTCTATTGCAGTTTTTTGCTAGGTTTCCATAAGGTTAAATTTGAATTTACCTGAGACTTTTTTTTTTACTTTTATTATAGTCTTTTGTTAGGTTTCCATAAGATTAAATTTGAATTTACTTGAGACTTTTTTTTTGCTTCTATTGCAGTCTTTTACTTGATTTCCATAAGGTTAAATTTGAATTTGTATGAGACTTTTATTTTGCTTCTATTGTAGTCTTTTGCTGGATTTCTGTAGGGTTAAATTTGAATTTGTATAAGACTTTCATTTTGCTTCTATTGTGGTCTTTTTCTAGGTTTCTGTAGGGTTAAATTTAAATTTGTATGAGATATTTATTTGGCTTTTATTCGAGTCCTTTGCCAGGTTTCCGTAAAGTAAATTTACATGAGATATTATACTGGCTTCTATTCGAGTCTTTTGCCAGGTTTCCATGCTGAATTTACATGAGATTTTGCGTTGGCTTCTGTCACGAGCCCTAGCAGTGACTTCACTAGTGAGACCTATGCAAAGTTTCCATAGGACGGAGACCATAATATGCGAAACCTAAAAAAAGTTTTGTTCGAAACCTCAATAGGTTTATCTGAAACCACCAAAAGTTTCCGAGTAAGCCTTTGGTGGTTTCCTATACAATTGTTGATGCGAAACCTCTTTTGGTCTCACTCTTGAGACCTGACCAAATGAACCACAGTGTAACTACAGCAAAACTAACTATAGGCAACGTAACCAAGCATCTATACGATCTCCCCCCACTCCTTGCTCCCCCTCAGCCGCAATCAGCATGATCGCAAGCGAGAGAAAAACACCTCTGCCAAGTCGACCGAGACTTCCTTCCCGTCTACCGTCTCCTTCTTCACGACAGACTTCAACCCGTCGACGTCCTCCCAAGAGCCGAACCTCCGGCCCAACCACTCCCCTTCGGCGCACACCAGCGCAACATGACTCCCCGTCTCCTCATATTTCCCGCACGATCTGCAGGTCATATTCAAATCCTCCTCTCCCAGCTTCCGCCTCCAGACAGCAAAGTCACCCTTGCCACTGCGGCACCGGGAATAATTCACCACCGCTCTCCTATTCCACCTGACCACTCTACCCAGCCCGAACCCCGCCGCATGTCTCTCCCGGCGGGACTTTTCCTTGTACCACTGCCGCACTCCTCCTTCGTTGAACAGATGTGCGTGCGTGCATGTGCTGCACTCTGTTACCAGCCCATACAGAGCCTACCTAGCGCAGTCGTCTCAACAGCTTACCCTTTCGGTTAAAGCTCTCTTCCATGTGTTATCACATGACGCCACGATCGTAACATGCTCGTGATAAATATTGAACTGTGTATATATAGTTGCTGTATTTCCTTGTCTGAATTAGACAGTTTGCGACCGTATACACATACATTCACAGAGATCAATTCTCTATCTCCTCTATCTCTCTCGCGTTCATTGTGAATTCTCCTTAACTGGACCTATCTGATTCTCGCTGCCAAGATTCCTGTCCTCAGGATATCCATAACCTCCAACAATTCAAGGTTTTCTTCATGAGATACGCCGGCATTCACAACGATCTCTATTATATATAAATAATATGGATCAAACTCCTATCTTTTGAATTACATACTCCCAATTCGTGGCCTTCCAGGCTTTAGAAATAAGGTATTGGATGCTACGGAAGAGGATACCTGGGGACTCACACTACCGCAACCTGCAAGACACTCAGGGCGGAGAGCCCTTTGTGCGGGTTGTGTGAGGAGGGGATAGCGCAGAATGCAGCACATCTACTGAGCTGCTCTGGCATAGCGGATGGGAAGGGACGTAGTTGGGACCAGATATGGGAAGACCCGGAGTGGTGTGAGAGGCTGGCGCACGCCGTGAGGGGGTGATTTCTTATACCTTCTTTTCTTCTTGGGGATTGCGAATATTTTTCTGGGGAGTATCTGGTCATGTACGTAGATACGGGACAGGGAGCGGCCCTGGGGTAGGATAATCCCACCAGGCCTAACCTGGGGGGATGCGCTGCCTCGCCATAAGCGAGATGCTTCAATGCGAGTACTGATTTACCAAAAAAAAAAAAAAAAAACCTGCAAGACAGACGTTGCATCAGCGTGACTCTTAGTTCGACCGGCGGCCGAACTTCTGACTTTCGGCAGTACCCCAGAGCCTAGTTTTATGAATTTAAGAACCAGATAGCTTATAGATATGAATATCGCCTTAGGTGGCTACGACGTATTTTCTTTTAGTCCGCTGGTTGGGCCGTAGTTTGAGGGATCAAGGGAGGGACCAAGGAAAGTTATTCTGTTCATCTTCCTGTATAAATAAGTGTGTTACAGGTGTAAGGTCAATTCCATATCAGTCCAGGTGTCATGGACAGTAGGGATATTCAACTAGAAGTCTGCGTGCGAGCTTCTTGTTTGGAATATACTCAATTTCTATTCCGAATCATGTTTGCAGAATTAACCTACCTATCTAACATACAAAGAAAGGGGGTATTCAGGGTATACTGTAGGTGCATACTTTGAATTTTCCAAATATAGCGCATGTATTCGTTTACGGCGATCAAAGAAACATCGGTGGTTGCCACGACTCAAATTTCCAACTAATTTGGGAATTCAGGTACTGTCCAGGAGTTTAAACATGGCGCTGGCCTACCGGATCAAATACAAAGAGAATTTATTTATTTGCATATACCTTGAAGGTTGAAAATTTACTGGTTGCATAGACTCAATCATCACGCTAGTTAGACAAATGGTGAAACTAGACAAAGCAATACATGCAGGTTCTAGAGACCTGTCGACCTAGAACGGAATATATATATTTTTAAAACAGGTTATGGAGGTATTCTAGCCAGCATCTTGATCTTGCTCTAAGGATACCTACACCTCGCACTATCCAGCTTATCATTCAACCCGAGCCCGCTGATTTGCGAAGCTGGCATCTGTTTATTGCATCCCTGGTTCAAGATTGGCCCTGAACAATTCCGGCTCCCGTAGAAGTCGCAGCACCCATTGCTGACAGCATAACTACTCACCCCGTTCGTGACAAGGTCCCAGTGAACAGCTAAGTCATGGCAAACTCCGATTTGGCTGCACGTCGGGTCGGTGTAGTCGTGGCAGTCCTGGCCGAGATCATCACGGCAGACTGTCAGCAGGAAACCAGTACCGACATTGCATGGTTTGCGCCTATATTTGTTCAATTTAGTTATTGTGAAGAAGGCAGGGTGCTACGGCTGGGGTACACCTACTTGCACGAGCAATCGCACGAGAAGATGTTATCTACAGCACAACAATTGCCATGGCCAGTACTAGCATCGACCTTCCAAACAGTTCCTGCAGCGCCTATGTTCGCGGGTTATTAGCACGGCTGCATTTGCCTCATGCAACTGCTAAGGGGAACTACTTACAACATCCGCCTTTCCCAGAAGCAGAGTCCACAGAGTAGGTCTTGTCTGCAGGGCAGCATCCTCCTTTGCCAGCAACCGCATCTACCCCAAAACTTGTGCCAATATCACAGCATCCACTCTGATTAGAGATTCTATCAAAGCTAAAGGCTTTTCCTGGTGGACAGCACCCTTCAATACCGGATGCTATGTCCGTCATGAACTGCAATCCAGGTAGGCAACAGCCTGGTTTGTTTATACCAATCTCAACGGAGACAACCTCGTTCTCAGAGCAACAGCTTGAGTAACGCTGTATTCGCGTCCAATATTAGCAGAATTAATATTGTATGTAGAGTGAATAGTAGCAAAGGATATATAGCAGAGAATAATGGCGCACGAGGGGACTACCTTGGTACTGTCCATCATCCATCTCCTGTTAGTTCCTCCCGGGCAACATCCTCCTTGACCTGCATTGGCATCATAGGCCCAAATCTGGCCAGAGGGACAGCAGTCACCCCGACCTGAAACATTGTCATAGCTATATACAGTGGGAGAGACACAGCAACCACCTTCCTGTGTGAATGTGGAGTCGGTGGAAAAAATTCCCTAGAAAGGTAAATGAGTCATTAGTTCTACGCTCGTCAATACCAATACTATCGTGCTTGAACCAAATCCGGCACTTCCCTACCTTGTCTTTTCCACAGCAGCCGTCAACTCCTGTCTTAGGGTCCTAGTTGCACTTATTCAGAACCATCCCAAGTTATGATTCCTCCTACCAAACGACTAACCTTGTAAGGACCCCAATAGCACTTCCAAACAGTAGGTGCCTCACAGCGTCCAGTTGGCTCTATTTTATGCTTGGTTAACGAGAGGGATCAAAATCATTGCGTACAGCACATATAAGCACTGCCACTCGAACCGAATTGATACTCACTGCCATTGGTATCAAAGGTCATTCGGAACTGTGACCCAGCCTCTACAAATCAATTAGCCCTTGTTCCCTTACAACACTTACTTTATAATATCTTTCATAATTCGTGGCTCTCTCACTTTCCATACAAACTGCATCCCATTTTGCACGCTCTGACAGCGTGGGGTCAACAGCAAGTGCGAGAGCTATGAGGGTGAATGTTGGAAGAATGCCTTTTCCAACAAACATCGTTGTGGAGAGGAGAAATTTGCGATAAATCTGAGACTAGAACGGGACTGTAGAGGTGGTGAGCACTTATAAATTGGTACGGAGACAATGGATTGACCTTTGATAGAGCGATCTGAGCAACTTGTACCTACATAATATACTTAAAGCATGACAATGCTATGTGTGAGAGATCTTCTGAAGTACCTAAGTTGAATGTGAGTGGCTGCGCAATGATTTTCACGCGGGGATCTACAAGCCAAATACGAGGAAGGGCAGGGTTTGTGCATACAAGCACGCTAGCTGAATATTTACTCTTCTAATACGGATTATAACTGTAATACCGATATATATTACTATCGTATGCACTATATAACGAGAACGGCATATCGCCGGGGGCGAATGTGTCCCAATCTGGGGCGTAAGCTAAGCCTGCAACACCTTTTCACAGCAATGCGCAATTGCCAAATCCGGAGCTGTCTCACAATACGATGCGACTTACCTACCGTTACTTAAGAGCATGACTCCCGACAACTGTAGGTAGTCTCATTCTTGCTCCCTGTGCCAACATTTAGCAGCGTATATATATCGTATGTGTAACTATACCTAGTACTCTACGAACACAAGGACACTCAGGTCGTGTTTTAGGCAAGCAATATACAATGTTCCTGTATTGGAATGCGAATAACCTAATAATATATTAAAGGATGGTGAAAATGGGAGTCCCTGTGTGATAAAAGTCACTAAACCACGAAGACATACACGGCATATGCATGATTTCTACTGAAAAGCTCCATTTTATCTCACCTGTAAGTTGGGTATAGGCTCGGAGGGCATAAAGTGCGTCAGTACTACAGCGTTTTTTTTTTTTTTTTTGGGTAAATCAGTACTTGCATTGAAGCTTCTCGCTTATGGCAAGGCAGCGCATCCCCCAGGTTAAGCCTGACGGGATTATCCAACCACTGGGCCGCTCCCTGCCCCGTATCTACGTACATGCGAAATTCAGCTACCACAACCCCGCTATCACTGCCCCAATCACCCCCGGACTGCCTCCGCCAGCTTCTCGCACCACTCCGGATCTTCCCATATCTGCTCTACTACAGCGTTTGTATTAGTACTTGTAGAGCGCTCGGGCATCCGACGTTTCAGTCGGCCATGGGTTAGAACCAATCGTCTGACGAGTGCTGGTTAGAGTTGACATTTTAAAATGACAGTACTTAATACACAAGAAGTTTTTGTAGCCAATAAACCTACCCAGGTTACCTATCCGGTTCCACCGTCTGACAGCGGAACGAACTATAACTATGGCACAAAGCAGGGCAACTGACTCACTCAGATAAAAGCCAGTTAGACTGAACTGTTCACAATTGCTGCGGATTGCTTCATCGTGATGGATTATTGTATCGAAAGCTTTTTATGTCGCAATAGTATTGCAAAAGCTTATGCTAAGATCCCGCTATGCTTGTACACTTACCCACTACGGAGTACATATATGTATATTTAGCAGGAAGTAGGCTTCTCCTAGTCATGAAATTATAAGTATCTAGTCAAAGCTTAAACGTTCAACATGCAGGTATGATGTTTGATTTTCCTTAATTTTTTCTTGGATATGAGATGTTTCGGGGCTAGTGTACTTCCCACTCTCATAGCAATGCTCCCTATATTAGTGAGATAGAGACCACTAACAGTGGTCTAATTTCTGCCTTATGAGTTTGCTTGGCCGTTGCCCTGGCTAGACATTCTACTCAGCCCTCTATGCTTGATGCGCTCGCTTGGGTAAACTCAACTACTAGGGGCCTTCCGACGTCGAGGAAAATACAAGTTTTTTTTTTTTTTTTTGATAAATCAGTACTCGTATTGAAGCTCTCGCTTATGACGAGGCAGCGCATCCCCTCAGGTAGGAAAATACAATTCAATACGGCACACCGAGGGGATAGACGAGATCCAACTCTCATGCAGATCTCACCTAAGTTACATGTATCCCTACGGCTAAACTTCATAGGTTCGACTTTACACAAGTTAATCTACATGACCCGCATTGTGCGGGCTATGTGCATAATGTTGATTAGAGGGAAAAAAGAAAGAAAAAACGTTACAAAGGAAACTCGGAACGTACCTTCCCTTTCTGTCGCTGGAGAGCCGGTAGAGGTAGATGAAAATAGGCCTCCCTCTCGGAATACCAGGATCCGTAGTCACCTGCCAACCTGACCGTCGGAGTGCTCGGCATCTCACATGAGGTCGCCGCCACGCGTGCTCGAAGAGTGTACTGGGGACCCGAGCACCGGAATAGGGCGAGATTCGGGGAGATCATGCCCACGAAGATGTGGTTCAAGGAAAACGCAAATCCTAATATGAGGGTTTTGATGTGCGGGCGGAGAAGTAAAGTGAAATTAGATTTATAATCACCCCTGTGACGAGACGCAACGAGGGTCTTTGGGTGCAGCAAGTACCTTGACAGAAATAACAGATTCCTGGGAAGACGAAGCAGAAATAGGCAGGATGGACTTTCTGGCTTTCCCCCATTTGCGGTTATCCAAATAAAGATGGCCACCATGTCACCTTCACCAGCCCCCGCCATTACCAACTGCGTAGGCATTCCGGCAGCTCACTAATGGGACGCGGTCGAGGCATTCTCCGCCTATCTATACTGTACTAATCGCTCGCTGGACACACCTGAGTGAATTTTTTTTCTTTTTTTTCCCTTTCTTTCCTTTGTTTTCTCTTGTACTCGATGTCAGACAAATACTGACTAACACACTAAAAATTGGCATGGGTGCATACAATTTATACCTATATGGGGAACAAAGTCTGGCGAAACTTTCGTATATTTCTTCGCCACACAACCATAAGCCTCAACCGAAACAGTATAGTGTTTCTCTGGTAACAAAGCTTAGGAAATTCCTAAAATCGCATTTGGGGAAGCAGGTAAAGGAGAGCGTCACGCGTTGCAAGCTATGGGTTTTTCTCCCCCTGTCAGGCCAGGTCCTAGGTACCTCGCCAGCTTACCCTCGCGTCGCGTACACAGTCGCGCCGGGCTGGCAGACTAGCTTGCCTGGCCCCCACGCTTCTGGATGGTTCATCATACGACCCTAAGATCACGCACGAGTAATGAGTGTTTTTTTAGAAAAAAAAAATGAGGATGAGCTAATAGCTTTTTTTTTATTTTGAACTCATTAAACGTGTGCGCAATCTTAGGGGTCGGATGACGAGCCCGGGTGGATTGGGGGGACACATGTAAGTTAGTCTGCCAGCCCGGCGCAGCTATGTACAAAATAGGTAAAATAAATAAAAGAAAGAAAAAAGAAAACCAACTAAAACCCCGCTGCAACTCAATCAGAACAGGTCTTCATAGCGTCCAGCGAGGGCGCCGTAGAGGCAGGCAAAATAGGCCTCCACCGCATCCCACTCGTTCTCTCCCTCTTCCTTCTGACAGATCGGTCCGTCCAGGTCTTCCCATGTCGCGAGACGCCCAATGGCCTAAGCGTAGAGGAGGATGCGTAAGAGAGGTGACACGGCTTGGGGAGCGAGAGAAGACATTGATGATAAAGCTGGCGGAAATGGAAAACCAACTGGCGGAGTTGAAGGGGCGAATAGTAGAAAATAGGGATATCGCAACTATGACGAACCCAGTCCTACCACCATAAGTTTATGAAGCAGCAATGACTTTTACCTATCCAACCAATTCGTGACCGCCAACAACCTGTGACGCCCTGCACCATCTATGCGGATGTAGCTGTTCAATTCATACCGAGAAGAGCGTACTTTTTTTGTTTTTTTTTTGAACTCAGTACTCGTATGCACAACCTTAAGGGTCGTATGACGAGCAACTCCGGAAGCCCGGGTGGATTCAAGGTACGTACAAGTTAGTCTGCGCGACCGGCAGAGAGAGAGAAATGGACCCTACCCATGGTCTCGCATAAAACAAAGTGTAAAATCGCTCTCAGGTGAGGCTCTCCTGTCTCCCAAAGCCCTCTTGCCAGTATGAAAACAATAGATAATCGCTCGCAAGTAGGAGTACATCAATGCCCTCTCGCAGGTAAGAAAACAAAACATATGCACTTGCAGGTAGGTGTAAACTATTCCCTGACCTTTCCCTTCTCCTCTGATAGTCTGTCCCAGTCGTATTCCGAAATCCTGAAGTGCCTCCTGCCCATACGTAAGGTCCCGCAGCTGATGTCTATTCTATGGGCTAAGTAGATAACTAGTGACGAAGCCAGTTTCCTGACTCTTTTTTGTTCACCCAGTACCTAGCGTATTCCCAAGATTGGAGTATTATTGTCTTCCTCAATCCAGCGGCACATGAGACCAGGCTTATACTTCGAAGGGGCCACATGTAGAACCAGGTAGAACTACGGCTCGTGTCTGCCTTGGGGGTTTCTGTGTGTCTGCTTGTTGGTGCTACACGAGGACCTGTAATCCTAGTATTCGCATGTTTTCATTATAGGTGTTAGACGTACCTAATGTCTTTGGCTTGGATTCCACACGTGGGGCCTCTAGAGATATCAGATGTATTGTTTCCTTTTATCCCTTCTTCTAAGAATTGGAGGTTGTCTAACCTCTGGTGTCACTGTTATAGAGGAGGCTAAACGCCGCCGCTAAAGATTGAGATCCAAGATGTGTTATAGACTTAATTGTCAGAGATCTATGTTCCTATCTCTCAAAATCTAGGTAATGCTTCTGGAAGTGATGGTGTCTGAGTTACTACTACTTCTATTTCTGCTGGGCATGGTGGCGTTTGAGTCATTGCTTCTATCATCTCTGGGGGTACGGGCTAATATTTCTCCCTAAAGTGGTGGTCCTGTCTTGCTTGGAATACCACCGCCAGAGTAGCAAACTTTTCTGCCTACGGACTACAAATGGCAGATACTGGAAGACCCATGTTAAGATACAAACCCACACAGACGAAGAGAAGGCTTGTCTTAGGTAGTTGCTTGACGGCTTCGAAAGGGAGATCAAGGGCCTCCTCCACAAACGAGCACACCGGGAGACAGCCGTCGGTTGGGTCAGGAGCCACATAGGAATCCCGGGTAACGAAAAGGCAGACAAGAGGGCAGCCTACGAGTCAGCTCTAGGCCGTATTGCAGGGAGCCAGCAGGTAGCTACTGCAGCGGGTATCAGGGCCGCGGCCAAAGCAAGGCGGAAGGACATGCGTTCAGAACCCGGGTTTGAAGCCAACAGGTGCCTATGGCACAGGCACGCCCTGTCCGCCTACACCTGGCTGCGCACCAACCGGGGCCCACAGAACTACTGGCTCCACCTCATCCGCAAGGTCGACTCCCCAGCCTGCCCCAACTGCGATCACCCCTCGGAGGACGGCTACCATATCACCTTCGATTGCCCCCACCACTTTCAGCAACGCCAGGAGTTCATCGGAGATGCCAGGACATGGGAAGATTTAGACACACCAATTATTCGTGCGATTAAGGCTCTGTGCGTGGTCGGTGACTGTAGCCGTGTTTTGCCTATCCCCTCAACCCTCACCTCATCTTTAGCGGCCTTTATCTCCTCAACCCTCACCTCATCTCCGGCAGCCTCTATCCCTTCAACTCTTACCTCAACATCAAGATTTATGACCACAATATCAAAATATATGAGCACGATCACTGGTACTTGGCGGTTTGAGGTCTCAGCATATCATTCTCACTCTTACTTCATTCGCAGAAGTTATGTCTGAGATAAGTATAGCGGAATGTACAATATATGAAGAAGTGAGAATAGACCTAAAGGTGTACAATATTGATGGTATTGTGGCCTTAGTGATATATTCGAAAATGATCACATCAGGGATAGAGTGGGATATATCGATTCAGTGCACAAAATGATATATTACTGGAAGTGATGCCAGTACAGTTGAGTATTTTGGGGAAGCTTACTACGATGGAAGTAATGATTCTCACCTTAATCTATCCAGTTATTCGAATTTACAAGGTCCGTAGATATGACCAATATAAGGGTGGAAAGGTACATGTGATAAACTTTCCTCAAGATCTGATGGAGGTTTTCCATATTATTCCCCAACTACTTGAGGAGATTCCTATGGTAATTTTACGAATATGAAAGGCTGGGCAACATGGTGCTTAGGAACCACCTACGCTATTGAAGGAATCTAAGATTAATGTTCATCGAGTCAGGGCTTGGATGAATTATCTGTGCCTTTTTTTTTCCCCTAGGGACGTTGCCAAATCAGGGAGGCATTGAAGCCTCAGTCCTTGTTTTGAGTAAGGGTAGACATGATGCGTCTTGGCAGTCACCTGATGACAGTCCCGTGATCATTAAGCTTACTAAGCATAGGACTATCAGCAACAATCCATTCCGCAGAACTAGTCTCATGCCAAGCCTCTGGTCCAGCATAGCTTGCTACGCTGAGAAGAGTCTTGGTTTTAAGCAGCATTTAGTCGGCTAAGTTTGAAAAAAGATACCGCCTAACAAAAGCTCCGCTCTTGGATCCGCCCATGCTTAGGAGCCGCTTTGCGATCCGTGCCAACCAGGCTAATTCCTATGTTGTTTTGTATCCACACCACATTATAAGTTTCGCTTCCCACACGGCCTAGTCTAGGCATCATAGTTTAACATTCCCTGCACCTCTCTCACGCTCACGGTGTAAATCATGTGAAGAAAGCAGCAGCTGCCGGAACTGTCGGACCACCAATCGGAGGAGTCTTGAAAAAAAGAATTCCAAAGGATTTCGCTGAGGTTGTTGATACTTCGGACAATGGGACCCCGACTGTGCCAATGGAGACGGGGAAGGCCACCATCATCAAACGAGAGCCAGGTGAGGAGGGCTTTACGATACCCCCTGCACCAAAGAGATCCCGAACAAAGAAGGGTGCTCTGCCAAAGGGGAAGACGGCACAGGTAGCCACCACTACCTCGAGGGTTGTCCGCCATGATGAGATCAAGAAGAAGTTACGGTGTGGGAGTGTTCGAGTCGCTCCGGGATCTGGTAGGCGAGGAGATCATTGCAATTTCAGACGGTTTTCTGGAAACTGTATCACCGGAAGCAATTAAAGGTGTCATCTCTTTAAGCTTTAAGAGAATTATGATTAAACATATGTGGTTGATAGTGGAGGAGAGCATCAGGAATGATTTTAGTGGCGTCCGGACGCCATATGGTGTCTCCCGCCTTTTTAGCTGTCTCCCATGTCCCCCCACTGGCCTCCCAATCTCCACCTGTCTCCCAGGGCGCCCTGTATGTACCATTCCGACGACCTGCCTCCTGAGGCGCCCAACACATACCTCTCCCTTTGCTGGTCTCCCGGAGCCCTCCATGTTGTTGTCTGTCTCCGGGAGACCCGTCTCCCACTCTAGTCTCCAGGCGACTGCACTCCACCCTAGTCTCCCGGTGCCCTTCTTCTGGTGTTTCACTCCCACTTCCTCTTCCTAGCTGTCTGTCTCCTAGTAAACGTTGCAGGCCTTGTTCCTCCCACTGCGCAGGGCTTACTGCATGCCTCCCAGAGGTCCATAATCACGTCTGGCCTCTCCGCATTAAATGCCAGAAATGACTGTAGCTGGACAGTTCCGCTGTGCGCCATCTCTGCCTCTCACGCTACGGCAGGGATGCGTTCTCCACAATGTGAACCATACCAATGGTTTAGGGTGTACCAGCAAACAGGCATAGCTAATTTCCATCGTATTTCTAATTGTTTATGTACACAAGAGATCAAGCTATTGGAGACAGTACTATCATGAACCGAACCAGCGTCCACCTCTCCCTGTCGGCATCATAGCAATGGCAGTGGTTATGTCACAGGCTTGCCAATTCTCCTACCGATTGCCGGACTGTCGGGATAATGCTGTCAAATTGGTTAGCTGGCTTTGCGGATATCGCAGGCCTGGGAATGCTCTTTTGCGGATATCGCAGGCCTGGGAATGCTCTTTTGCGAATATCGCAGGCCTGGGAATGCTCGCACGCAGGCATAGCAATCCTCCTATTGCTTGCCGGACTGTCGGGATAATGCTGTCAAATTGGTTAGCTGGCTTTGCGGATATCGCAGGCCTGGGAATGCTCTCATATTGCTCGCTCGCATGCAGGCATGGCAATCCTCCTATTGCTTGCCGGACTGTCGGATAATGCTGTCAAATTGGCTCGCTGGCTTTGCGGATATCGCAGGCCTGGGAATGCTCTCACCTATATTGCTCGCTCGCACGCAGGCAGGCATGGCAATCCTCCTATCGATTGCCGGACTATTGAGATAATGCTGTCAAATTGGTTCGCTGGCTTTGCGGATATCGCAGGCCTGGGAATGCTCGCACGCAGGCATGGCAATCCTCCTATCGATTGCCGGACTATTGAGATAATGCTGTCAAATTGGTTCGCTGGCTTTGCGGATATCGCAGGCCTGGGAATGCTCGCACGCAGGCATGGCAATCCTCCTATTGCTTGCCGGACTGTCGGGATAATGCTGTCAAATTGGTTAGCTGGCTTTGCGGATATCGCAGGCCTGGGAATGCTCTCATATTGCTCGCTCGCACGCAGGCATGGCAATCCTCATATTGCTTGCCGGACTGTCGGGATAATGCTGTCAAATTGGTTAGCTGGCTTTGCTGATGAGCGAGCAATATACGTGAGAGCATTCCCAGGCCTGCGATATCTTGCCGGACTGTCGGGATAATGCTGTCAAATTGGTTAGCTGGCTTTGCGGATGAGCGAGCAATATACGTGAGAGCATTCCCAGGCCTGCGATATCCGCAAAAGAGCATTCCCAGGCCTGCGATATCCGCAAAAGAGCATTCCCAGGCCTGCGATATTCGCAAAGCCAGCTAACCAATTTGACAGCGTTATCCCGACAGTCCGGCAAGCAATAGGAGGATTGCCATGCCTGCGTGCGAGCATTCCCAGGCCTGCGATATCCGCAACAATTTGACAGCATTATCCCAATAGTCCGGCAATCGATAGGAGGATTGCCATGCCTGCCTGCGTGCGAGCGAGCAATATAGGTGAGAGCATTCCCAGGCCTGCGATATCCGCAAAGCCAGCGAGCCAATTTGACAGCATTATCAGACAGTCCGGCAAGCAATAGGAGGATTGCCATGCCTGCATGCGAGCGAGCAATATGAGAGCATTCCCAGGCCTGCGATATCCGCAAAGCCAGCTAACCAATTTGACAGCATTATCCCGACAGTCCGGCAAGCAATAGGAGGATTGCTATGCCTGCGTGCGAGCATTCCCAGGCCTGCGATATCCGCAAAGCCAGCTAACCAATTTGACAGCATTATCCCGACAGTCTGGCAATCAGTAGGAGAATTGGCAAGCCTGTGACATGAGCACTACCATTGCTATGATGCCGACAGGCAGAGGTGGATGCTGGTTCGGTTCATGATAGTACTGTCTCCAATAGCTTGATCTCTTGTGTACATAAACAATTAGAAATACGATGGAAATTAGCTATGCCTGTTTGCTGGTACACCCTAAACTATTGGTATGGTTCACATTGTGGAGAACGCATCCCTGTAGTAGCGTTGAGAGGCAGAGATGGCGCACAGCGGAACGATCCAGCTAGAGTCATTTCTGGCATTTAATGCGGAGAGGCCAGACGTGATTATGGACCTCTGGGAGGCATGCAGTAAGCCCTGCGCAGTGGGAGGAACAAGGCCTACAACGTTTACTAAGAGATAGACAGCTAGGAAGAGGAAGTGGGAGTGAAACACCAGAAGGAGGGCACCGGGAGACTAAGGCAGAGTGCAGTCGCCTGGAGACTAGAGTGGGAGACGGGTCTCCCGGAGACAGACAACAACACGGAGAGCTCTGGGAGACCAGCGAGGAAGAGGTGTCTCCTGGTGGAAGTGGACGGGAGGCTCGTCTTTGGGAGGCACGCAGCCGGAGGAGTGGAATCAGGAGACACGACATTCGGGATGTCGTCGTCCCCAAGTGGCAGAATGGCTCCGGTGGCGTCAGTAGCATCTGACGCCCGGGAGACATTCTATTTTCTTTCGTGATAGGCTCTAACAGGTGAATTTCCTTCTGAATCAAGGAATCTGCAACCGCCATGATTACCTGCTAATTCTCTTCTGACCCTTTGACCCTTGGATCGTCAAACCACAGGTGGATAATTCTTTCAAATCCTCCTTGCTTAAAGAACCTCCTATAGTGGTTTACATACGCCTTCTTGCTATTACAATACAGTATATACAGGAACGCACTCACTGACAGGAACTTCGCCTTTTTCATAAATCGGATAACCTTCTCAAGTCGTTCGCTAACTATAGGACTGTTGACTGTTTTCTCTACTATTCGCTTTCCTGGCCCCCTCCCCTTCTTCATCTTCCCCTTCTTAGGATTTTTATATTCCAGAATTTCCCGATCCAAGGCTTGATTTGTGGCATCCGCCTCTATCTCATCTTCCCACCCTGGGTTATCCCCGGCATCGCACATCTCTATATCACTCATAATAGTTGCGGGTGCTATAATTTTAATTGAATCAGTCTGATTGGCACAATTTCCTTTCCATTTGTCAATATTTTTTGATATCTAGTGAAGTTCTTGTTAACGTTTTGTAGTGAAATTTTTGTGTTATTTATGTCTAATTTACTAGTTATGTTTACATAGGTAGCTAAGTACACTAGTGTGGATCCGCGCACATGAATTATCTGTGGAACAGATCGCATGACCCCCAGATGTGGTGGCCCGTCTCCGGCAAGGTTCAAGCGTGCGCCGCAGCTTAAAACCAAGACTCTTCTCAGCGTAGCAAGCTATGCTGGTCCAGAGGCTTGGCATGAGACTACCGCAGAACAACAGCGGCTGTCATCAGCAACCATCCGCTATAATCAATCCCGTCGCCTGTTCCCGTTGCCTACGCCGGTGCGATCCCGATCACTGGACAATTACACAGCATAAGGGTTGAAGTATGACCTGTAATAGTTGTCGCTCAAAGCGTATTGTCAAACTGACAGTGAGCAGCCATTCAAATAGTAATCATAGACTAACAGTGAGCTATACAGGCCAAGCATGAAGAGCAACTAGAGCAGTTGCATGTAGGAGAAACCAATCGTTAAGATAGTGGGAATGTCCATCCAACATCTCCTGTTAATCCCCGGCAGCCTCTATCCCCTCAACCCTCACCTCATCTCCGGCGCCCTCTATCCCTTCAACTCTCACCTCAACATCAAGATATACGGCCACAATATCAAATTATACGAACACAATCACCGGTACTTGGCGGTTTGAGGTCTCAGCACACCATTCCCACTCTTACTTCATTCGCAGAAGCTATGTCTGAGATAAGATAGCGGATGATAATTCCAGTTTTACCACGTGATTGTAACACATGATCACCTAATATGTGCTGCTGGATCTGAGTTCAATTCCCACTACTGTCATTTCTTTTTTTCTCCTAGGGACGTTGCCAAATCAGGGCGGCATTGTTACCTTGTACCTGTACGGAAAGCAAACTAGTGCTAGTTGCTTAAGGTGCCAAGGTACCATACGATCTATTCATGATCCTTGGGAGGGTAATCATACACCCTAGGCATGAGACTTGGCACAACCACTAAAGTATGGGGATTGGTCAAGTCCCCAGTCTAATGGTACTGCCTCTTGGGATACCCTGGTATTACCTGACTTCTATTACAAATCAACTAAGCCTCGGACTTTTTGAATGCCCCTACCGCCTGGTTATCTTCCCGCGCGCGGCCGCACCTGTACGTGTAGCAATTAGGCACCGAGTTTTTTTTGTTTTTTTTTGGTAAATCAGTACTTGCATTGAAGCATCTCGCTTATGGCAAGGCAGCGCATCCCCCAGGTTAAGCCTGACGGGATTATCCAACCACTGGGCCGCTCCCTGCCCAGGCACCGAGTTTGTGATCATACATATACCTATATTCCGACAATATTGCCTTCACCGGTCCACCCCTAACAATTATAATACAGCTTGTGCAGTCCAAACACAGTACTATTCAATGATATTAACTATATCAATCTGTCAAAGAGCTAATTACTCTGATCGCGGTTAGTAGTATTAAATACTCTGAACATTGATTATGATTTTTAAAAGTTACCCTGAACTCCCCAATCTGTTCAATAGTATTGACTGCGTTAAGCTATGTAAAATATTAAACACTCTAATCATAGTTAGCAGTATTGAATAGTACTAGTTATGCACGCAACACCAACTAAATACAACCTGGAACCAGGCGAAAAAGATCTGAGGAGGATAATAAAGCTGTAGGGATTTGAGAATTAAGGTGGTTGTTAAAGGACGACGGCGGGGAAAGACGGTGCCCTCCTTGGCTATCTACATGAAGAAGCTGGTAGAGGTTGCAAATCCGCCCTACATGTTATGACTAGAATCGTTGATTCAACTTGCATCTATTAGTATGATTGTTCCTACCTGCGGAATTTATATACATGCGTGAATTTCTCGGTTTCTCTCACCTGTGTCAGTGTGTCTCGAAATGGGGATCTACACCAACAGAATTTGTTAGTTTTTAACCTGCGAGGTTTGGTTTGTTTTCATCTGCGCGATGTTCTTGTGCTTTCATTTATCTGGGCCAGGGAGGGTTGGATAATCCTCTAGACACGACCAGGGCAATGCGCTGCCTCGTCATAACCTAGATAGTTTCAATATTTACGAGTACTGATTTCCTAAAAAGGAGTTGTGCGAAGTGGTAGAGTTACAGAGGACAATGCGCAAGCAGAATAGAGCCGCAAAGTGGAAGGTGAGGCGGTAGCTAAGTGTCACGTCCCTAACCCCATAGGCTCGGTCGAAGGCATGGGAAGGCCGAGTGCATGCAAGAGGAATGCACAGCAGTGCACAAGGTAGGGTAAGGGAGGAATAACCCTGGGGACCAATGGGTGGCAATGGGTGGCGATGGGTGGCAGTGGCAGAGATTGGGTGGCGACAAGTGGGCATTGGGTTGGATTATATATTGTGAATCAGTGCTCGCATTGAAGCATCTCGCTTATGGCGAGGCAGCGCATCATCCCGTGTTAAGCACAGGAGATTATCCAGCCTGGCCGCTCCCTGGGCCGTATCTACGTACACGACCAGATACCCCCCGAGAAAGAAAACCCCCGAAGATGAACAAAAGAAATATGCTCGCAATGCGCCACTCTACATTTCTAGATAAACCTCGCTAAGATTCCGCAAATCACGGTAGACTACGACAGATTTTACTAAGAGGATTGCCATTGGGTAGGTCATTTTGTATCCCCTCTAAACACATATCCTACGAAAGCGCATAGCAAGCCGCTGACGAGTGTTTTCTTAGGCCCAGTATGAAGCCACTCTGAAGAAACCTGCATGAGCCCCGATTCATTCCCAATGTCGGATCTAGTATGTACGAGTTCTCCGGGTAACCATAACTTGTGTATGGATATAGGCTAAATTCCCAGATATACTCTAGATCTTGGTCTAGTAAGGGAGGTTTGTAGAGATCCATACGGGATACAGTGTTAGATATCCCCATAAAAATTGAAGATTAAAGGCAGCATATCCTGCCGGAAGTGTTGTCAGAATGTTTATGCAAAGAGGCAATACTCAATTACGTCAGTGCTGTGTACTCCCACTTCAGGTCTAACAGATGGCGAGAGTTCTCAGCTCTAGCAATATTATCTGGAGAATAGGTATTTGAATCAGTGAGATTTTTTTTTTTTTTTTTTTTTTCTTAAACTCAGTACTCGTATGCACAACCTTAAGGGTCGTATGACGAGCCACCCGGAAACCCGAGTGGATTCAAGGGACGGTCAAGTTAGTCTGACGCCCTGCGCGAACTATGTACAAATAGCAAGAGGACGCAAAGGAGAGAGAAACAATATGCGCAACATCCGACGAGTGAGCGGCGAGCCTCGCCCCCCTCCTGAAGCCTCCCTGCCTGCGCCTTAGCGTCCAGCAAGGGGGCGGTAGAGGTAGGCGAAGTATGCCTCTACCGCGTCCCACTCCTCCTCCTCCCCCTCTTCTTTCTTTGAATCAGTGAGATGAAGTCTAAAGTGAGTGGAGTTTTTAATAGGTTGCCTATACTATACTTGATAACATTAAAGGTCTTTCAATTATCCAATCAACTAAAGCACAGGATCACAGATTCTTGAAAAGTTCAATGGGGATTCCAATTTACTCATAGCAGGGGAAACTACACAGAAGCCTACCAAGTCAAAGAGATATGGTACTCAACTAGAATTGGAGTCTGCACTATCAGAGCGGTTCCTACAACATTAAAACGAGGGACTTATGTGTTTTTTGTTTTTTTTTTGCAGGAGGGGGGGCTCTGGGGGATCTTAGGGTCACCAGCTTCCGCCCGTTAGCTGGGGGCCGGAGGAGCACCAGTATTTCTACGCATATCCGTCTCTGAAATATAATATACAATCAAAATTTCCCGCCTCTATATAGATCTCGCAGGGCGGACAGATTAACTTGACCGACCCTTGAATCCACCCAGGATTCCAGTGTGTCTCCTTAAGGTTGTTCCAAAAAAAAACTTTATCCTCTGAATGTGTTCCTCCCCTCCCTTGTCCATGATCAATAACTCTCCTCTTTATTATCTTTGTGTCTGTTAATCCATTCGCCTTTTTCTCTTCCTCTATATCCTCTAAATCAACCAGCTCCATCTTATGCATCCTGTCGAGTATTTCCCTTTCTCGTGCCTTGAACCTCCTTTCAATTTGCCAAGGGTTGTGTCAGGTGTAGGCAATTTTTTCCTCTCCCCTATCCAGGCACATTAGCCTAATTCCTGTTGTTTGCTGTTGAGCGAATCTGGTTGCCAGGTGACCTTACGATCAAGCTCAGAAATGGGCGAAACTTATCCACAGGGAGATTTTGAAGTTCTCTCGTAAAAGCCTCGAAAATTAGATATTCGTGAACTCCGTTTTCTCCGACTTTGGAACCCCACTGGTTGTCGAGATCGACCAAGCGGGCTCGTCCTGCACGGTGTTATCGGTGCTGCCCTGCTGGAGGAGGTGAAGAGAGAGCCCGAGCGGGCTAGGAGTCTCTGGGCGGAGGCCTAGTAGGGAGCTCGGCCTATGAGAAGTTGATAAGTTTGAAGGATAACCATTTGGAAGAGTATACGGTGGTTCAGAGGTCCAAAAAGTGGTGGGATGAGGAGATAGCGAGTCAACTAATGCGGGTGAGAAAGGAGAGAAGGGGAGAAATAGGGGAAAATGCCCGCCTAGGCCAGAGGGCGAGGGTTGAGCGGTGGAAGAGGGAGCAAAAAATCCTGAAGGGAATGATTAGGGAGAAGAAAAGGAAATGTTGGCAAAAGTTCTGCGAGGAGAATGGGGAGGAAAACCCGTGGGAAATAGTCAGGTGAGCGAAGGACCCGTGGCGTCTGAAAGAGACAATGGGGCATCTTCAGGACTCGGAGGGTGTAGTACTTGAGGATGATGAGGCAAAGAGGGAAGGTTTAGTTAAGGATCATTTTGGTTGGGACCCGGAGTGACGGGAGGTCGAGGAGGCGGAGCGTGAAGGCAGTGAGTGTGGAGAAAGGGATGGAGACTTGGGGAGTGAGAGAGTGATGCTAAGGAGGGAGGTTTTGGAAGCCCTCGCAAAGACATCTAGCAGGTCGGCTCCGGGTCCGGATGGGATCGGGTATAAGCTGATTAAGGCTGTCCAGGGAACCCCCTTAGGGGAGGAGTTAGTGGATGAGGTGGTTTTTTTTTTTTTTTTTTGGTAAATCAGTACTTGCATTGAAGCATCTCGCTTATGGCAAGGCAGCGCATCCCCCAGGTTAAGCCTGACGGGATTATCCAACCACCGGGCCGCTCCCTGCCCCGTATCTACGTACATGACCAGATACCCCCCGAAAATCAGCTACCACAACCCCGTTATCACTGCCCCAATCACCCCCAGACTGCCTCCGCCAGCTTCTCGCACCACTCCGGGTCCTCCCATATCTGCTCCCATTCTCGCCCTTTGCCATCCGCCACCCCAGGACAGCTCAGTAGGTGTGCAGCATTCTGTGCCACCCCCTCCCCACACAACCCGCACGACGAGTCATCCGCCCTGCCCACCTTATGTAGCCACCAGCGCTGCGGTCCGCGGTCAGTAACCATGTACGTCAACCCCCGTAGGGCTTCCCGGTTCCACTTTGTCTGCTTGGACGGCCGCCCCATGGGAAAAGCCTGTCGGATGCCTGCCGGTGTGATAACGTCAGGTCGTAGCATCCCTCCTGCCCACCCATGCCACCTCCTTCGCCTTCCTGTCTGCCCTCTCATTGCCTTCCACTCCACTATGCCCTTTTACCCACATCACCGTCTTGTGGCCCTTCACCATCTCCCCCACTGCCAACTCCTCTATCCACGACCGTGGCTGTTCGAAGCGTAGATTCTGCAGTCGCCTGATGGCACCCTGGCTATCAAGTGCCACTGTCGACCTTCCCGCCTGCCATGCTCGTACCACTCCTAACATCTCAGCGTCCATCACCGTGGCAAGAGAGCCCAAGTATACATCCTCCTCCCACTCCTCTCCCGCCTCTCCTCCCACTGCTGCTGCCGCCGCCACCCCTTCCTGTCGTGACCCGTCCGACCATGCTGTCACTTCTCCTGCATCCAGCTCCGCAATATCTACTTCCCTCCCCGCAGTTTCGTCCCCTCCAGACATCCAGTGGAGCACCGCGTCCGGTTCTAACACTCCCTCCAGTATCCCTTCCGCGGTCTCCCTCAACGCTGGCAGTGCCCTCCCATAAACTGACGCTGCCCACCGGATTCTCTTCGTCCACATCCATGTTTTCAGATCTGGGATTCCAGTGATATCCTCGATCTTTGTCCTCGCACTAGGATGAGGTGGTTGAAAGCTTGGTGAAGGGGAAGGTACCTAAGACGTGGCAGTTTGCTAAGGTGGTGATGATCCCCAAACCTGGGAAGGATCACGGGCGTACCAAAGGATGGCGCCCTATTAACTTGATCAATTGCCTGGGGAAGCTGGGGGAGAAGGTAGTGGGAAGGCTCCAACAGGTCGGCTTGTTTCACAATGGCCAATTCGGGGGCGTTAGGGGAAGGTCGGTGATTGAGGCAGTGGCTCGAGTTACAATTAGGGCCCAACGATGTTTAACCTCCAAGGGTGCAGTAGGGTTAGGTTTCTGGGACATTCAGGGAGGGTTCCAGAATACCAGGGAGAAAGAAGTGATAGCGCAGCTACGAAAGAGTGAGGAAGGAAGAAAGTGGATGCAGTGGATTGGGACCTTTTTTAGGGCGAGGGAGTTCGACATTGAGTAGGACGGGAGAGTCAGGGGAAAGTGAAGAACCAATGTTGGGTGTCATTAAGGATCACCGCTGTCCCCAGTGGTTTTCCATGAGGAAAAGTTCAACTTTTGCTCATCTGGATGGCCCCAATCATTAAGAAAATAGAAGAGAGGGTGAGGAAGGAGGTTCATCACTCCTGCGAGTTCCCATCGTTTGTGGATGACATTAATGAGGAAGTTTTCGTGGATGGAGAGGAATCAGGGAGGAGGGAAAATGTCAGTTATTTGGTGTGGAAGCTGGAAAAGATAGTTGAGGAGGTCGCGGCGGAATGTGGTCTCCCGCTGGAGGCTTCGAAATAGGAGAGGCTAATCCTGCGGGATAGGAAGAGGAAGAAGAAAGGAGACGTAAAGTGGGTTAAGTGGCTGGGTATAATTCTGGATGAGAGTTTGTCCTTCAAGAGCCATTGGAGGTCGAGAATAGATAAGGCCAGGTCCTTTCAAGCTAAGTGCAGTGGGATTTTTTTTTTTTTTTTTTGGTAAATCAGTACTCGTATTGAAGCTCTCGCTTATGACGAGGCAGCGCATCCCCTCAGGTTAAGCCTGACGGGATTGTCCTGCCACTGGGCCGCTCCCTGCCCCTGTATCTACATACGCATGACTAGATACCCCCCGTGAAAGATATTCACACCTCAACAGAACGCAAAAACAAAAGGAAAATCGTCCCAATCACCCTCTGACCGCTCCCGCCAGCTTCTCACACCACTCCGGGTCCTCCCAGATCTGCTCCCACTTCCGCCCCTTCCCATCCGCCACCCCAGGGCAGCTCAACAGGTGTGCCGCGTTCTGAGCCACCCCCTCTTCACACAGCCCGCACCGCGGGTCATCCGCCCTGCCTATTTTATGCAGCCACCAGCGCTGCGGTCCACGATCAGTCACTACATACGTCAACCCCCGTAGCGCCTCCCGGTTCCATTTCGTCTGCTTGGAAGGTCGTCCCATGGGGAAGTGCAGTGGGATTGGCAACTCTTAGTGGGGAATTTCCCCAACGAGTTGGAAACAGTTGTTCACGGGCTCGATCAGGGTGATTGCAATGTGGGAGGCGGAGTTGGGATGGCAGGGTCAGAAACAGTGGGAGCTGGAATTTAATAGACTCCAGTATCAGGTATTGAGGAGGTGCACTGGGGCAGTTAGGGGAGCTAGGATAGAGACAGTCTTCAGGATAGCGGGGGTTGAGTCCCCTAGGGCAGCGTTGGATGCCAGCCAGGGAAGGCTTTTGGCGCGGGTGTTGGCCAACCCCGAAGCGTTAGGGGACTTGATCCCGGATGAAGGCGGCGGAACTGGGGATTGCCTGGCGGAAATCTTGGTAGGGAGGGCAGCGGCCACAGTAGATGGTGAGGAGTGGGCATTGTCGTATGGGGACCCGACTCCTAAGTACTCGATCTCGGTCTTGGATCTTGGCCTGGGAAAAGACGATGATCCTGAGCGATGGCCCGATGGGAGGAGAGGATCCACTTTCATGGGGTTGGGAGGGATGTGTGGTACTCGGATGGGAGCAGGGGTGAGGAAGGAGGGGTAGGCGGGGGGTCATGGATTGGAAGTTCGGAGACGAGTGTGGGACTGGGGAAGATCGCGACAGTGTGGGACGGGGAGCTGGCCGGGATACGAGGAGCCGTGGAGGGGGCAAATAGCAATAGGGAGATCTTGATCTTGTCGGACTCTCAAGCTGCCATCAAGAGCCTTATTAGGGCGGGAAAGAGAGGACGAGCGAGGACCCATGACATGAAGAGGATTATGACCAAGTTAGGGTCACCTGGGGTCAAGGTCCACTTTGGGTGGGTGAAGGCCCATGTCGGGATCGGGTAATGAAAGAGCGGATGAGCTCGCGAAGGCAGGGGCGCGGAAGGAGGGAGTGCATATTATCACTGAGGGGGGGCTGAGGCAATGGTATAAGGACAGGTGTAGAAGAGAGAGGAGGGTGTGTGGTTTTGGGATGGGCAGGATTGTTAAATGGAATAGGAGAGCGGTTGTTAATTACTCCAGGTGCCGCAGCGGCACGGGAGACTTTGCTGTGTGGAAACAGGCCGTGGGCTTTGGGGACGTGGATATCTCGTGCAGATACTGTGGGAGATATGAGGAGACGGGATCTCATGTTGCTTTGATCTGCAGGGAAGGCGAGTGGTTTGGGAGGCGGTTTAGCTCGTGGGAGGATATCGATTGCACGGCTAGAGTCGTGCGCAAGGAGAGGGTCGATGGGAAATGCGTCATCGTCGACCTCGCGGAGTCCTTTTTGGACGCCTGAGATCGTGTTGATCTCTCGTGTTCCTAGGCTCTTTGGGTCTTGGGGGGAAGTCTGATGGAAGGGCGCTTGTATTTAGTTTTTCTTTTCGCTCGGGGGACAGGGAGCGTAGGACCTTAGGCCCACCTGAACCTCGCCGTGGTCATGCCTTATGCGAGTATTGAATTTAAAAAAAAAAAAAAAAAAAAAATGTGCTGCCCTGCACGAGCTAGGTAGGTACGTACTGTACAGTGAAGAGAACAAAAAAAACGAAAAACACAACAAAACACAACACAACACAAAATAAAATAATAAAATAAAATAAAATAAACCCAACAAAGAGTATTCTTCCTATCTCTCTTCTGGTCAACAGTCCTGTGAGCTATACGGCCCGAAGAACATTGCAATCTCACCATATGCGTGGCCAAGGGTAATTAAGGTTCCTGAGGGTTTCGTAATCAGGAATGTTATTGGGATGGCCACGAGTGGCCCAGAATGTACATATAACTATACTCCCCGCTGTTCTCCACCGAGTTTTCCTAGGACACCCAGCACCTTGGTATTGCACTCAAATTCCCTAAACTTGAAGCACGCACAAAACACCTGAACCAAGCCAACTATAAAACTCAATCCTACAGCTGTCATGAAAAGCACTTTCTTCACATTCCAGTGCGCCTACGTTGTGCCTAAACTTCCGTGCATTAATAATAACGAAACTTGGCAGTGTTATATATGTAATAATGGGAACAATCCGGAGGGTACCAATTGGTGCACGTCATGCGGATCGGCTTATTAGATGACTGAGGTAGGGCCGAAATGGGATTTTTGGCTACCTCTCTGCTAACAGGTTCTAAGATAAAGTTTCTTAATATTAGCGGAAGGTCACCACAGGAGCATGACTGATGATTTTGCTTTTCTATATTCCACTTTTCATCATGGCAATAATGATCCATATGCGTTCGTATTTAATCACGCAAGGTCATTATTAGCCATGGAAGATACGCAGAGCGTTCTATAAAACAACCAAGAGACTGTAGTTCACCCTCGTTTTATGCCTTTCAGTGTACTTCCCTAAGTATGCTGGATTATTAATACAGCTGCCCCTCCCACACTCCCCCCAACCCCCCCCCGTTCACAATTATTATATAACTGTAACTTACAAATAACAAAATAAGTAAAAAAGTTACAAGCTTGCAACCTTCTTTTTCTTTTTCTTTTATTCGTGAGTGAGGGGGGGTTGGGGGTGTGGGTGGAAGTACTTTTTTTGTTATTTGTAAGTTACAATTATATAATAATTGTGACCGAAGGGGGGAAGTTGGGGGGGGGTGAGGGGGGAGAAGAAGAGGAGACAGGGTACTGGTCCAGGGCCATTTTGATAATTCTGTTCCCGCAAATTCTATAACCCTGCCTCCCCAGCCTTTGTAGGTTCAAGTCATAGGTTCTGTTTGCTCTTTTAAGGCTGTAAGTAGGTCCATTTGCTTCACACTGTGTGGGTCGACAAGGCAATATATAGAGGCCCGCCTTATTGAATAGTTCAAGGCCCAATCCTAGCTTGATGTGATAACATTAGGCATAACATATATCAAGATAACTCTATTGGCTCTGTAATCCAGGGCTCTTGGTCAGTTTACAAATGGTTCTATGGACCTATATGTCCATTTTTAGCCTCCTACTATCCAAATCTGATTAAAACTGCTCGAGTTTGAGCCTCCTTCAACTATATTGCACTTCTGCCCTGGACCCCCAACTTTGGGTGCATGCTCATGTATCTTCCATCATACCATGATGTGCGGACTTGACCTCATGGTTTTTAAACTATGTTAGAGGGGCAGGAAATGTACCCAGACTCTCCTTAATCACATTATTCCAATTTAATATCTGGTCGAATATCTACATCACGCAATTCATGTATTAGCCATATATCAGGACACCTCCCTAGACTCCATGATCCAGGGCTCTTAGGCACTTTGAAGATTAATCTCCGAACTCGTGCGCAGCTTTTGAGCCCCTGCCGTCCAATTCTACCAAAAACCCATTGAGTTCTACCCTATGTACAGCTGTTTTGTTGCATATCCCCGCCGTGTTGCACTACCCCGTCGTATGCTGTAACTCTGGGAGTCCCGGAATGCCCGTAATCTCTGATAAATTTGCCTGTGAGTTGCCCCTTCATCCCCGACAAATCCGTCGAATACAGTTGCTGCTAATCATGATTGAGCCTCCGAGGGTGTGACCCAGAGCTCTGCCCCGTAAATAAGGATCAGGAGTACCTGACCGCAGATTATCTGTTTCTTTGCCTTAGGGGGAAGCATGGTCAACCTCCGCATATGCTCCTATGCTGCCTTTGCCCTTTGGTGGGGGTACATCATTACTCGCATTGACGCAGCTCGCTTATGGCCAGGCAGCGCATCATCCTGGCTCTCGCCCAGGAGATTATCTAACCCCTGGGCCGCTCCCTGTCCCATATCTAAGTACACGACCACATACCCTCCAGAGGTAGGAATACAGATGAAGAGAAGTAGAAAGAGAAAATATTTCAAACACCGGAGACAAGTAAAAGGATTACACCCCCCCCCCCCCTGTCACCCTCTCAGACCACCGCCAGCGATTCGCACCATTCTGGGTCGTCCCATATCTGTTCCCCCTTGCAATCCGCCATTCCTAGGCGCTCCAGTAGATGTCCTGCATTCTGTGCCACCCCCTCGGTGCACAGTCCGCACAGCCGACTCTCTGCTCTGCCGACCTTATATAGATGACTCTCGTTACAAGCATACCCTCCAGACCAGAGGAAATAGGAAGGTATAGAATAAAGCGATCGTAGAGGTAAGAAAGGTTGCGGAATGAGATAGAGCATACATGCATGCGAATAACAATTAGCCAGGCAAGAGTAGACACAGTACAAGCAAGGAAGAAGAGGAGGGTGTGTTTCCGGAAGGACCCAGAAAGTCAGTGATCCAGCGCTGAATATGCTGATGTCTGCGCTGAATTTCTTGAGTCTCAACCTGTTTCCTTTCACGCTTCAGGACAGTTTGTAGCACAATGATATTGGCTATAGGTACCGCTTGAATTGAGAAGAGAAGAAAATCTTCAGTCGCTGTTGAAGCTCTATGAGATTATTGGCTGAGGTATTAGAGCTTCTGTTGCTGGCTCATTGGCCTCGTTGGGAAGATAAGTTGCCAGGATTGTTTACAATATCATTGATTGGATCTTCAATGATTTCGCTTAATAAATTGAGTTCGCATAGCGGAGTGAGATAGACAGGAGGAAGGGGAATATTTAGGATCGCTAGCGACAGTGAGGGCGCAGAGCTATTAGGGGTGGTGAGGGCATGGCGGGGAGGCAGTCGCTCGCACTAGATAGCGAGTTGTGATGTGGGGTTGTGATGTGGGTGAAGGGGCACAGCAGCGTGGAGGGAAACGAAAGAGCGGACAGGAAAGCGAAGGAGACAGCATGAGTAGGTATGAGGATGCTCAAGCCTGACATAGCGACACCGGCAGGCATCCGACAGGCCTTGCCCATTGGGAGATTTGCCAGGCAGACGAATTGGAACCGAGAAGCATTACGTGGGTTGACCACATAGTGACGGATCGGGGGGCCGTAGCAGTGGTGGCTGCACAAGGTGGGGAGGGTAGACGACCCGGAGCAATTGGGAGGTAGCGCAGAATGCGGCTCACTTGCTGGAGTGCACTTGAGTAGCAGGTGGAAAGGGGCGGAAGTAGGAACACATATAAGAAGACCCGGAGTGGTGTGAGAGGTTGGCGGAAGCAGTGCGGGAATGAATGTTGTAAATTTCTTTTTTTTATAGTTTTTTCCTTCTTCGATTTTGTTTTGGTTAGTGCGTAGGAATCGTCACTGGGGGTATTTGGTCATGTAGATACGGGGCAGGGAGCGGCCCAGCGGTAGTATAATCCCTCAGGGTGATGCGCTGCCTCGCCGTTAGCGAGAAGCATCAATGCGGGTAACGATTTACAAAAAAAAAGAAAAAAAAAGAAAAAAAAGGAGAACCCAACTACACAGCGAACCCAAAGTTATCAACTAATGCTCTCATCCTACCTATCTCAGCTTTCCAATAATTAGATCATGTCAACTGTGACATCTAATGCCAATGTTTGAGCTCCAACACAGCAACCAGTTGGCCGTTCTCGGATACCAACAGTCGAAGCATTTCATGCATATTTGCATATTTGCGTACTCAACCAAATTGATATCGCTTAACAGATGAGAAGTATGATCTGTATAAGTGATCTCTACTTGAAGCAAAAGGTCGTGAGACCTCTTATCTTGTTCCTCGACAGTCATCATCACCTAGGCAATCTCGATCTCTAACACAAACTGAGTAAATCTTAAAAGATAAGAAGCGTAGAGCTAAAATATTAGCTCTGTATCGCTTTTGTCTTAATGAAGATGATCGGCTTTGTCAAAAGGCAAATCCTAGAACTAATACACCAGAGTTAATTGTTCTTAAACACTAGCAGCTCTATGGGGTTATTGCCAATACACATTGCGGAATACCTCATGGAGAACAAGAAAAAACTTTGCTTGACTTAGTGAGAAATATTATAGGAATATTCAACCTGAAGTACGTTGTCTACTCAAATATTATAAAGTTTGTGGCCTTAATCGACCAAATCGAACTCGACCTCCACTTGAACCAATTGTTGTCTCATACTTCTTTGAGTAAGTTCAAGTAGATCTTATTGATATACGCCATGAGCCAGCTGGGCAGTTTCAATGGATTTATCATGTGAGGAATCAATGGAGTTAAGTGAGCTTGTACTATCAACTATGAAGAAATTGTTGATTAAATTTTGGAATAGAGTTTTGCATATAGTCCACCAGAAATAATTCAGTTTGAGAATGATTCTAAATTTAAAATAGCTATTGAAATCTTACTCAAAGGCTTTTAAATAAAAATTAAATATAGTTGATCTTATATACTATAAGTTTAAGAAGTAGTAGAGCAGGCTAATAGAGTTTTTCAAGCTTGTTTTACTCAATACAAAATAGAAACTGACTTTTCAGAGTAGGAAAATACATTACTGATTATATAAATATAGATGAATATTACTAAACCTTTGGCTATACTCAAAACACTCTATAAGATTGCTTTTAGATATAAATAAGTTATTAAAGCTCTTGTTTCTGAAATTGTAGATTAAAAACAACTTGAACTTAATACAGTTGAAGATCAAAATACTACTGAACCCAATTTAAATATATCTACTTTACTATTATCTTCACCTTTATTAAGGTTAAAGTCTAGACAAGTAAGCTCATGTGGCTACTTGGTCTTAATAGAGCACCTAAAGATGCTGCTATAATAACTACCTTCTAAACTATAATTTGTTCACGTCAAATTCAACATGTTGCTACTCGTAATACTCTTGTACGTGAAAAGATGGCAACTCGCTATAATACTCACTATCATGTTAAAGATATTTGAAGTTGATAATCTTGTTAGTGTTAGCATTCTGAGGGAGAATAGAGCTAAAACAGATAAAAACTCCTCTATATTCTATGCCTGGGCACGAGCCGAGCCCGATGATCCTTCGGGCCGCCAAAACCCGCAGATATCCAGGTGTGGGAGCAAGGGTAATATCGCTGAATATAGTGGCTTCCCCCCATCCAATTCAATATATTTTCTGTACTTCTTCAGCAACCTGCAGCACTTGCAACTTCTACAATGTCGATATCACGCCCTACCCCCGCAGTGCAAGATTTTATTAATTCACTTGCCGGTCGATATGAAGAACTACAAGATTCACGTATAGTTTTCGGGTGAAGCATCACGGCGATTTAATAACTATATATATTCCCGCAAGCTACTTATCCGAAAATCAGTAGAAGATGATCCAGGTATACTACATAGAATATGACAAATGAGGTGCGGGAGGGGAGAGGAATATTTATATAGCTAATATTTATTCTAGGATATCATGTCATCGGTCTCCATGGAGAGTGCGTTCAAATTTTACAACAAGTAGTACACAATTGCGACATTTGTCCAGAGGTTACGCCGGAGGAATTGACTGCAGAGCGGGAGCTGCTGGATCAGCTTCAAGAGCTTAGTGTAGATGGTGATATTTCGGGGTTTCCTGCGGAAAGTTTGGATGAGGATGATTAGGAATTGGCCTTTGTATTTAGTTCATGTATATTTATTTTGTTATCTCGCTTGTGAAAAAGCTCGAGCCTTACTGTGAAATGTCGAGCCGGCTCGAGCCTACCCCTCGGGCTCGACTCGAGCCGGCTCGTGCCCAGGCGTACTATATTCATATGATCGCAAAGCCACAACAAGAGCCCCATTTTCTGTTTCAAAAAAAGAACTCATTACTCGTATAGGCAACCGTAAGGGTCGCAGGACGAGCCATCCGGAAGACCAAAGTACCGGGTCTTCATACATGACGATGATTGGGGTAGTGTATTTGAAGCGCTGGAGGGTTATGAAAGAACCTGACGCTTTGACAGTTTGCTTGGGAGTGACCATATCAGACGAAATACAGGGTGGGGGGCTAGGAATATCTACCAGATCCAGACCGAACATTGGAGCATTCTCTAGGTAAGATTATTATAACTCGGACCCCCTTGTATTGAGGTTGCAGTGGAGCTAAAAACCTCATTTGAGGTACGGAGGACGCTTTCCTTTATCCCTTTTGGCCTACCATCTTTGCTTTCATTCTTTTCTTTCCTCATGCTTACCACTCCCCATGGCCCAACCATGTCTAATACATCGACATCTGCACCAGTAATGACCGTACACTCTGCCAGCAACCTTCATCTCTGCGTGCTGGGTTTTTGCTATTTAGTAAGTGGTCTGAGATTCAGTCTGAATCTCACAGGCCAAGCTCTCTAGCATTTTGTCTGATACTATTATTGTGGCCACTGCCAGGACATCTGTCACGTGTCAGGGCTTTCCATAACCCTCTAGCAGCAAAAATTCGCTACCCCAATCATTGCCAGGTTTCAAGAGCCTGTATTTGGGTCCTAGGCATTGTGGTTGCATCAAATTATATCAATTTGTAAGGATTTCCAGTCTTCCTATTAATCCCTCTCCACCCTCGGAATAGTCTTCGGAATTGCTTTCTGTATGTTCTACTGGCTCTATTTTAAATCTCAGGCCAATTGAATAACTCTACATTAATAATTGTACACCTGATACTCGGGTTGCGCACGGTACGTCAGATCCTTGTCGTAAACGTTAGTGTGAAGCCAGCCCGCAATTGGTGCGTAGCCAGGTAAAGGCTGACAGGGCCTGTCTATTCCAGTCTACCCGGTTGGTGCCGTATCATCAGGCTGCGTCTGCCAGTCTTTATACCAGGGGTTTATGAACTCTCAACCTAAATCCAAGATACTCCCCGGCGGGGAGTTCAACTCCCATAATGGGTGTCTTATGATAGAAACGGGTGCGTGTCGATCCTGTGGAGTGTTGGGGTGTGGCTTATTATATTGCCGTGTATGAGAGGAGTCGCGAGTTCTCCTGAGGAATGTAATATAGTGAATCGATTTCAGTCTCGCACCGACCAATATAACCGACAAACTAAGCTGGAGTCCCAAGGCCAGCGGCTGAAATCTGATCATTATTTAACGCCGATACGAGTACTGGTGTAGTCCTCAGATTACGATACATACACCATATAGGTATTAAATATGGTCAACAGCCCGCCGTGCAGAACAGTTGATACGCACGTAGAGTTAATTCAAATTCTTAGCAGGTGAAACCATATATGATCCACATTATTCAAGGCCATCACCACCCACAAGTCCCTCCTCACCCCAAACGGCGTCACCTATTGCTATTGCACTACCCCTCCCTCCTCCACAGGCATCGCCCACAAACGCATTATCTTGTGCATGGCCTTCTAGATTACGCACAGTGTGCTAGTGTATGGTCACCACAAACTCAGCTCTGAGACTATTGTCCCCGACGTGCTGAGGTATGGAGAGATGATAAGCCGGATCTAGTGGATGTTGGCGAATACAGTTATAAGATGGTGGAGAGTTTAGTTGGATACTTGATAAGGAAGGGGTGAAGATGGCCATTGTCAAACCACCTCTCAAGGCAGATATCTGCTCTGTATCAGCAAGGAATATTTGGCTTAACTATGCGTTATGTGGTGTTCCCCTTCCAACCTGCCTAGCCCTCTACGATCCCTAGAAAGTCACCGCAAGTATCTAGACCGGCGTCGTCTACATTCCCCCAGCACAATCAAAACTGATCTCAAAGCATCAAACGACCTCAGTTTAATAGAAACAACCTACCCACGAAAAATCCTCGCCCTTCCATTTCTTAATAAATTGATGATGCTTTGACGCCCTCATCCACAGCTACTGGGGATTCATGATCAACCATTTCCCCCAATTTCATGTGCCAAAACATCTAGTCCACACTCACACTTTCTATCCCTAAAGAACTTCTACAGCAACCTGTGCGAAGTAGCGAAATTCAACTCCTCGATCACCAGCAATAAGACCTGCGAGGTAGCAAAATGATTTTCGTCGAAAATGCAAGATGTCTTTAAGACTAGATTGACAACAGACAGGTTACCCTTAAATTGGTATGGAGCGCAAATGGTGAATTGGAACTGGGAAGATGAAGTGCGTATTGGTCCCTCCGATACCCGTCGCTCAAAAAATATCAGTTGTCATGACTGATGCACTGATTGATTGGATATATAGAGTTCAGTGGCGTGAAAGCGAAAACCGCGACTCAAACTCTGCAAATTGTGACGACACAGGATCCGGTTTCGTTGCAGGGTAGGTAATGTAGAGAGAGCTTCTGTAAAAAAGAAAAAAAGTAAATCCGAAGAATTTGTCGGTGGAGAGGACATTGGTTGATGACGGAGTGCTGGTTCTGTAATACCCAAGTCCTATTTCCCAATACAATTGTTATCTGATTCACTCCTAGGCATAGTTTTCTCATCATTTTTATCTTAACAAACTAACCTTATCTTCAGCAATGATGGCTGAAAGATCGGATAAATATAAATGTCATAAAACCAAATGCCAATTAACCTTAGGGACTATAGATCACGGAGATGGAATTTTAATTTGCCGTGATCCATGACTGTGGTAGCCTCCACCCTTTAGCCTGTGCTTCTGACACCCCGAGTTGAGCCCCACTCCTGCTACTGGGCCAGTGCAGGATAGATATATCGTGTTGAACGGTACTGCATGATCCCAGCCAACTAGTGTAGTCGCCTAGATACCGTCTCAACAAAGATTAACCTTACGGCTAAAGCTCATATCCATGTGTTAACACATGAGGGCATGATGACAAGCGTGCTCATGATGAATATTAACCTAGTATATATAAAGTCGCTGTATTTCCTTGCTCAATCTCACAGTTCGCTACACAACTATCCGCTCTCTCTCTCTTTCATTGTGAAGTCTCCTTAACTGGATCCATCTGATTCTCGCTGCCACGATTCCTGTCATCAGGAGATCAATAACCTCCAACATACCGAACAGATAAATTTGCACCCCTATTTTTCCAATTCTGAAACACAAAAAAATTTGTAAAACCCAACTTGCATAACAATTAATATACACAACACTCGTCATGTAGCTAACTCCCTCAACTCCCTCCTCACCGTCTCCACAAACTCCATGCGCTGTTCCTCGGTAAAGTTTTGGAAGCTCGAATGCCCATTGCAAACATAGACTCTCACTAACTTTCCAACAATAATCTTCAATTGGAGTTTCTGCCTCCGGATAATCGACTCTGGGACTTTCTCCCCGCTAGGCATTGTCAAGTAGAGAACTCCTACACGAATGACATGTGTGAGGGCGTCGACTCGCATGGTTCGGATTAGATGTGTTTGAGGAATATTGCCGAAACTTGGGGTGTCCATTGGCTGTATATATAAGAAGCTATAGGGGCGAGGCTTACTGAGCAGAGTGTGTTACCTATAGGTGTTAATTTAGCTTGAGAAAATGCTGATTTTATGTACAGGGTTGGACAGAGCTGGCAGGCACCCATGGTTCTTATATAGGCATCCATTATGGTAGTATGAACAGAAAAGAGAGTTTTGACTCCGAAGTAACATTAGCCAACGATAAAGAGACTTCTGCGGCCACGACCAGCCAGGTATCATTAATGAAACAAAGGAATAGCTAAGCAAAGGAATGGCTAAGCACATGGCCACTCCTATTGTAGTTCTACATTTTGATCGCGCACCCACAGAAGCAAACCTCAAACTCGCAGCATCACGATAAAGAAAATTATCTTACCCACAAGGCAACAACTAGGTCCACAATTCACAATCTTGACATTTGCCTGAGATGTTATTGAAGAATGGGGATGACATAACGAGAGGTTAAGGCAGGGTAATGGGTATGGGAAGGCAAGATATGACTACTAGTGGCTGGGTTTGGCATCTAGATGATTTCTTCAGGTCGCATAGGCCATGGACATGTTTGGAAATCAAGTTCAATTTCAAGGAAGCAGTAAGAATCTTTTGGCATATGCGTGAAATAATACTGTAGTATCCAATCCTAGTCCCTATGCCAGTGAATATATATGGTAAGTTCGCCAACATGTTAAGGTATTGCTCATATCTCCTGAGGGGGAGTAGGTGGTGTATTTGGGAGCCACGTTGGTGAATGCTAATTTTGGAGCCACCTTGGTGAACGCATTAGCGTTAGTAGGTTCGAATCCTGCCTGCGCCCAAGAGATTTCCTAATAGCCAAGAAGCACGGGTTATCCCATGTTTAGTTAGTCAGTGAAGGTTTCCTGAGACTACAGCGTGTGCGGGGTAGTGCAACACGACGGGGATATGCAACAAAACAGCTGTAGGGTAGAACTCAATGGGTTTTCGGTAGCATTGGACGGCAGGGGGCTCAAAAAGCTGCGCACGAGTTCGGAGATTAATCTTTTAAGTGCCTAAGAGCCCTGGATCATGGAGTCTAGGGAGGTATCCTGATATATGGCTAATACATGAATTGCATGATGTGGATATATGATCAGGTATTAAATTGGAATAATGTGATTGAGCAGAGTCTGGGTACATTTCCTGCACCTCTCACATAGTGCAAAAACCATGAAGTCAAGTCTATACATCATGGTATGATGGAAGATATATGAGCATGCACCTAAAGCAGAGGGTCTGGTGTAGAAGTGCAATTTAGCGGGAGAAGGCTCAAACTCGAGCAGTTTTAATCAGATTTAGATAATAGGTGGCTCAAAATAGACGTGCGGGTCCATAGAACTAATTATAAACTACCTAAGAGCCCTGGATAACAGAGCCAATAGGGTTATCCTGATATATGTTATACCTAATGTTTTCATATCTAGCTAGGATTGGACCTCCCTTTTTTTCTTTTTCTTTTTTTTTAATTCAATACTCGCATAAGGCATTACCACGGCGAGGTTCAGGTAGGCCTAGGGCCCTACGCTCCCTGTTCCCAGAGCAAAGGAAGTAACAAAAAACTAAAACTGAATATACCCCCCCTAACCAGAAACACCCCACGCGTGCAGACAGCCCCCAAAGCGCGCCAGATCGACACGATCTTAGGCGGCTAAAGAAAGACTCTGCAAGGTCGACAGTGCCAGAACCCCCGTCGACCCCTCCCTCCGCAAGACCTTATCCAAACGATCAACATCCTCCCATGATCCGAATCCCCTTCCTAGCCATTCCCCCTCCCCGCACACCAAAGCCACATGGTGTCCCGTCTCATCATATCTCCCACAGTGCCTACACGAGGTATCGCCATCTCCCTCCCTCAGGGTCTGTTTCCACACGGCAAAGTCACCTTTGCCACTACGACACCTGGAATAATTCACCACTGCCTTCCTGTTCCATCGAACCACCCTTCCCAATCCAAACCCGCGCACGCTCCTCTCTTTCTTGCACGCATCCTTGTACCACTGCCTCATCCCCCCTCTGTGATGATATGAACACCATTTCTCTGCGCACCTTCCTTCGCTAACCTGTCCGCTTCCTCGTTTCCCTTGATTCCGACATGGGACTTCACCCAGCCGAAATGGACCTTGGTGGCTAGGCTCCCTAGCTTAACCAAGGTCCTGTTACGGGGCGTTTGTAGTAGCCCCGATAAGGAAATTCCGGGTGTTTTGTTTGTATAGATAGCTTAGCGTGGATTAGTCAGACCTTCGAGAAGTGGCTATTAAGGCTCTTCACTGGTTAAGACTTGGTCATGATCATCGAGCAATACAGAGAGCAGAGACACAAAACCGAGCCACCGTGAACCAAGTCTGCACGCCGTCAAGCAACTACCTAAGACAAGCCTTCTCTTCGTCTGTGTGGGTTTGCATCTTAACAGTCCTCTTCATATCGCGGGTTCTTGCGTGTCCCCTCCTTCACCCCCTAACCAGACTCTTGATTGCTACCTGGGAGTCAGATAGGATTAGAATTGGACCTCAAACTATACAATAAGGTGGGTCTCTATATATTCCTTTATTGACCCATACATTGTAAAGCAAATGAATCCACTTACAGCCTTAAAAGAGTATAAAGAACCTATAGCTTAAGCCTATATAAGCTGGAGAGGTGGAGTTACAGAATTCGTAGGAATAGAATTATCAAAACAGCTCTGGACTAGTACTTAGCCACTCATAAGGATCTTTCTATTAAATATATTCTATTCTAAGTCTTATATATAGCAATTAATGAGAACTGAATAAAGTCACTTCAGTTACCCCCTAAAAAAACTAGAGTAAATATTAGTACAACTTCATATAATTAAGGAGACCCTAAGAACTTAATAACTTAAGTGAATCTAGGTGAGAAAAGGAATCTTTTAAGCATATTTGCTGTTTGGTTGGGCAATAATTGAAAAAGTAGATGCCTATAGATTTTTTAATACTATAATAAAGAAAGTGGAAATGTATATATATAATGGCTCAAATCAAGCGCCTAGTATCTGGATTTCATGCCTGTCGTCTAGAAATTCATTTGACATATTAACCTCTTAACTTAGACATTTTGAATAGACTTGCTCCTAGCTTATCCTCAATATCCACCCCCCCCAAACTTTAGATGCATTCTCATGTATCTTTTATCATACCATAATCTATAAACTTGACTTTATAGTTTTTGCACTATATGAAAGGGGCAAGAAATGTACCCAGACTCTGCTCAATCATATTATTCCAATTTAATACCTAGTTATATATCCATATTATGCAATTCATGTATTGGCTATATATCAGGATACCTCCCTAGACTCCATGATCCAGGGCTCTTAGGCACTTAAAAGATTAATCTCCGAACTCATACGCAGCTTTTGAGCCCCCTGCCGTCCAATTCTACTGAAAACTCATTGAGTTCTACCCTATAGCTCTTTTGTTGCATATCCCCGTCATGTTGCACTACCCCGTCACATGCTGTAGCCCCAAATGGGCCTTGGTAGTGGAGGGTGGTGCGCTTGAATCCAGTCGGGGTTCCTCATATCCCCCGATCGCGATCGCTTAACAAAATGGATGCTTCTAGTATAGTTTGTAACAATATTGGATAATAAGGGTATGGAAACGTCTCGGGCAAGATCCCGGAAGAGGCATGTGTTATCTGCTCTATTTGATAATCATTCCAGTATTATTGAACAGATTACTTATACTGTAGGAAAACTGCCCAACTTACAACTCCTTGTAATTATGTATATGGGAGCTTGAATTCTTTTTCGATTCGAATTGGCATTACCCTGAACCGAATTAGCCCCCGATGCTGAAACTAGGCTATTGTGCCAGTGGAAATTAATGTTCATGAAGCGAAAACCTATGGCTCTTGAGGCACTCACCATAGATAATTTTTGTCAACGATATTTGACGATTGGATCAAAATTGTCCCGGGAGCATATGCCCAGTAGTTGCGCCAGGGTTTGTGCCGCTGTGTGCGGGCCATGCTCTGAGGCTGGGTAATCGGACTTTGCCGACAAGGCAACAGCCGACTGCTGGTAGGCAAGCGGCCAACAGTTGCCCCTTCCGGGATGTCCTATTAGGCAGTATCCTATTGGCTTTTCAACTGCCTAATATACCACAAGGCAGTACAATAATGCTGAAGTACTTACTATAATTGGACGGGAAGCGACAGGGGATGGGGAAGCGATAGAAATAAATCCCTGCATACTTGGCAACTCTCCCGCATCCTCGCGATCACTTCTCTGCCAATTTTATAGAACTTGGGGTCGTACCCGACTATATCGAACCTGCTCTGCATCATACGCATAGTAAATAAGTGAATAGAAAAGCCCATGGACCGGTATGTATTGGTCAGAGCAATAAAGTACTCAATACACCCCCCCTTGACATATATTAACTCTAACCCACTCTGATAGTGACCTAAGATCACTGAAGGCCATATTTATCCAGTAGCATGTCATATAATCCAAGTTCCCTAGCCTCCAACTAGTGGTGGGTATCTACTCTACCTCAAAAAGAGCCTAATTTGTAGAAATCGGTCCCTACTCATCAATCTCTACCTTATCTGTCTCTTCAGAGTCCTTATAGGCCTCTACATTAATGTCAATCCCTACTAGTGAGTTTGAGCTATGATTGATAATAGTTGCTGGTATTAGTAGGCTTGGAATTGGTCTAAAACTTCCCATTTCAGCAACCTCCTACCTTACTCCCTTCCTACAACGTTTACCCCCTCTAGTGCATTAGACTTCCATATTACTCGAGGTAATTTGGGCTTAGGAAGCCCGCAAGCCAATACAGTATCATAAGCCAGTAGATGTGTTGTATTAAAGATTGCTTTCATATCATCTGCAATCGTTTTAGTAGCCGCCCACTCACTAGGCTCCGTAGCAGTAGTACTTATGAATTCCAAGCTACTCTAGTAGCAACTGCAATTGAGCTTACTTACTACACTACAAATATTGCCGATACACTAGTAAGATGAATTAGATTGCTGCTGAAATCAACACAATAGAAATTAAAGCCGAAAATCAAGTAGATATACGAATAATGCTATTGAGATATGTAAACTATATATAAGTGGCAAAAAAAAACCCAGTAAAGCTTTTATCTAGGTAAGGCCAGGGTGCTAATATTGAAAGAAGTTGACTAGATATTGAGAAGATAGTGGAAGAAGGATATAATGTGGAGCGTACTATAGACGGTTGATTATAAATGATATGAAAGCAATCTTTAATACAAGACATCTACTGGTTTATGATACTATATTGGCTCGCGGACTTCCTAAGCCCAAATTATCTCTAGTAATATGGAAGCCTAATGTACTAGAGGGGGAAGACGTTATAAGAAGAGAGTAGGGTAGGAGGTTGCTGAAATAGGAAGTTTTGGACCAATCCCAAGCCTACTAATACCAGCAACTATCATCAATCATAGCTCAGACTCACTAGTAGGGATTGATATTAATATAGAGGCCTATAAGGACTCTAACGAGTCAGATAAGGTGGAGATTGATGAGTAGGGACCGATTTCTACAAATTAGGCTCTTTTTGAGGTAGAGTAGATCCTCGCCACTAGTTGGAGGCTAGGGAACTTGGATTATATGACATGCTACTGGATAAATATGGCCTTCAGTGATCTTAGGTCACTATCAGAGTGGGTTAATTCCTGTCTGGGTAGTTGTGGGTTGATATATGTCAAGGGGGGGTGTATTAAGTACTTTATTGCTCTGACTAATATATACCGGTCCATGGGCTTTTCTATTCACTTATTTACTATGCGTATGATGTAGAGCAGGTTCGATATAGTCGGGTACGAACCCAAGTTCTATAAAATTGGCAGTGAAGTGATCGCGAGACATGTGGGAGTGTGCCAAGTATGCAGGAGTTCATTTCTGTCGCTTCCCCATCCCCTGTCGCTTCCCCACCACTAATAGTAACGTTGGAATAACATTGATTTCTATACGGGGATCAGAATGATTCCCGGAATGTTGAGCCAAGTCACACTCTGTTACCCTGAGCTCGGTCATATTTTTATAGGGAGTCACATCTTTCTATCGAGTATATTTTTATGTCAGACATGCTTATAAAGAGAGTCTACTATGTCAACTTCAACACTAGTCTATTTGAATAATACCGATATCAACAAAGATATGTACATTTTTTTTTAAAAAAAAAAAAAAAAAAAAATCGTGCGCTGAGCCTTAAGAGTCGTATGACGAGCTATCTGGAAATCTGGGTGGATTCAAAGGTTAAGCTGGTTCATCTGGCCCCCTCCGCCGCGCTCGATCTATTTACATAATATAAAAATATCTGTAGACGTGCACTACAGGTAGGGCATGCAGGTATCGACAAACACTTAACGTCATTTCAACGACAGCGCTAACTATAAGGAACGAGTTATCCATAGTAGATGTACTCCTGATCGTGTTTTCGCTCTCCCATCGACAGTACGTGAGATGACAGGCTTTGGAGGTTAGAACAGTCCGTATGTAGATACGGGGCAGGAAGCGGCCCAGGAGTGGGAGAATCTCTGCGACTTGATCGGCGATGATGCGCTGCCTCACCGTAAGCGAGAAGCTTCAATGCGAGTAATAATTCCCACAAAAAAGAAAAAAAGATTTACAGTTCCCAAGTAAGAATTCGAAATCAGCGGATCGCGATATCAAGTCAGCGTGTAAGAAATGAATGATGAAGTGAAATAGAACATTTGGAGGAAGTTGAGCCAGGGTAAGTACGGTCAACCCGAGAATGTAGTGGACCTGATTGAGATATTAAATGAATTACCAGCTTGCTGGTGAATAAGTATATCGTTGTTTTTCATATGTAGGGTAGCTTGGAGGAGTATTCAATGCTAGTAATTGGTATCAGTTTAACTACACTCCTACGAAAATGACTGGCCACGTACTATTCTCTTAGTTATGTACGAACTAACTCATATAATTATAGAAGGACAGTTCACCTAACATATTGCATCTATTCTTGTGCATTAGGAGGGCCAAATAACATCTAATTCCCATTTATATCTATACAACAACATCGATCACAGTCAGTCTAGATCTAGATCCTACCAATCATGGCCCCCTCAAAGCCGGCCAAATCCCCTGGTATGCCCACGCTATGAATGCCCAGAAGAGAATGGATATCATGGGTCAAGAGAGCCTGATTTACACTTCTCTACAGGAGCTACAACGAAGAAACAGGAGCCTTGGTATGGCATGCCCACCTATCAAGGTCTACAGATTGCAGTCCCTACGGTATTTTGGTTGGCATGGTACCTATCTCGCAGGCCGCATCATTCTAGTTTGGGGATGCCAATTGCCAAGTTTGCCTTATAAGCTCGATTCTAGGTGGTCTTCCTTCGTTCTTAAGCAGACGTTACGCTTCAATTTATGACGTTTAGGACATCAGAAAGGGCCTAGCCATCCCCAGCCACTCTTAAGTCCTGGCCGCCATGTTTAGTCTCTACAACAGAGATACACTTCAGTGAAATAACATCTTTCTCGGGCTCGTTTCCACAACAGCCTGAAACTCTGCACTTTTACAGTCAATTTTCCTAATCCAACATTCCAGAAGAGGAAATATATACGCTATTCCTATTCATTCTGAAGATAGTATCGGCGATATCAGTATCGAGGGGCTATTGAATTCATCACAAACTGAATATAAATTACAGGTACTGATGCAGGAGTGTTGAGGCACTAGACTTTCCAAAGACATCAAACTAGCAGTAAATTAGCCTCCATCCCATACATGTATTTCATATGCAGCCCTCGTGCAGTGGACACTGACACGCGCGTAGGCAAGCACGCTTCTCATACGTCCCTTAAGGTTGTGCACACGAGTACTGAGTTTTGAAAAAATAAAAATAAAAAAAAAATAAAAAAATAAAAAAACAAGGCCATCATGCATGCATATTAATAGCCAATTGTCTCAAATAATTATCCACCGCTGAGTTTCCTTTCAATGACCCAAGATATGTTGTTCTCTCTCCACTTCCTTATCGTGGATTCATGCCATGCCCAGCTCGCAATGTACTACTATACATGTAGACGTATAGCCATTGAGCATCTAAATCGCAATCTGAAAGTCCCATGCCGGATTTATACGTCAAAAGCTAGTCCCAGGACGTGAAGCGTGAAACTACGGACCACGAAGGTAGTCCACTGATCATAATGTCATTAATAAGTTGGTTTCGTACGGCTCCTGGTAGCAGCCACTGGACCAGGAAATTGAACTGTGTCATGTCTTTTGTCCTTGGAGGGGACCACCCTGGAGTAGTCCCCTGTAGCTCCCTTTCATTGTGTGTCTTACTCTTTCTACATTTAAATACTTAAATTATTATTCCAACAAAGCAAATATCGATGGTCACATGCACATGCCATGGTACAATGCATGGGTTGCAAGGTTGATAAGAAACCATATTACATAGGAGAAAGATCAATTGGTTGGAGGTCAATATTACAGTCGGACTTCCCTCACTCCTTAAGTCCCACTAGAGGCCCTTTCAAGGTAAGAAAGCAGGCTCTACACATAGGCATTAAGGTGATATCGATGCGTGTACCAGCCCTATTCACAATCACAGGTCCGACAATACCATAAGTACTCACAAACGAAAGGCTCTTAATTGTCTAGTTCAGTGGTCCGCACATATCTCTAAAGGCATTGAAGATACCAACAATTACATAGGAGGAACCAGGCTCGGACCATACTCAACCCGGAAAATAGAACTCAATAAAGCCTTAGTTCAGTCTCAAATCTAAACTTCGCCAGTATAGTTCATCACTTTACCAGTATATGGAATGATTTGGTTTTTCGCTAACGTCCTTTGAAGCCCCAGCGATTGACATCCGTTGCCCTCCACCAAAAGCACCTGGAGAGGCCTGGTCAAAGTTAACGCTGTGGATCTGGCTTGAGGTCACGGACATATACACTGTGGTTCCTGAATACTGGTTCCCGTTGAGATTTACCGCGTTTTGACCCCAGGGCGCTAGCGCATAACTCAGGTCAGATACTCACTGATGCGGTACCTCCCTATCTGTTAATCAGTTCCAGGGTCTCGCGTGTTTCTATTTACCCTGACGGATGGTCTCAAGCGAGCTGGCCATTGTTGGTGTCCAACGAACCAAGGCACTGTTGGCTCGCTGTTAGTGTGATTTAACTTTTGTGCATTGCCTCTCATATAAACCTCCAGATCCACTGGTCCACTCTCCTTGACGGGATTCTCCATTGTTGTGTGGATCTATCAAGGTATTGGTTAAAGAACGTCCAGTCACGCACGGGCGGTTCTTATAGGTTAGGTAGATTTCACACTGTCATAGTAGATACCAGAAGCGGACTTACATGCATGCGTAATTGAAACAAGGGGCCCCTTCTCAGTGCTTGGACCAAGAATTGGGCAATAAACAACGTACGATGTGTCAGCCCTGTTTCCGTGCTGATTCAGACGAAGAAACATTTTTTTCTTGTTTATATTCGAATTCGCTCTACTCAGATCTGTCTCCCCCACACCTTGGCAAACAAGGCAAAAATTAATTTGGGGCTCTGCTCAGCCACTCAAGTGGGACTGATATTTCCTAAAATTAAATCCACCAGCACTCCCAGCAGGGTGTTATCCCAGCTCGACAGCGGATCGATATCCGAGCCGTTCAGGCTATTCCGAGTTTGGTATTCAAATGGTGGATTTGTACTGGTAGTCTCGGTTCTTACATTGTTCTTCTAACTCTTCAGATCTTCACTTAGGTACTCCAGATCATATGCATAAGTGTATTAACATCTGGCGTTTTGTAATATGAGACGATGATTTATATAGATAGCTAGTGGTATACATGAAGTCTACACCCGGAGACACAATAAGCGCAACAATTCGAATTACATATTTCTCACTTTGGTATTTTTAATTAGACTGAGGAAGCTTAAGACATAACTAGTTGCAAGATCTCCAAAGCAGGCACATACCTGCCCGTGCAAGTGAACCCTTGTATTCTCTCAGGGGTTCGAGCACCGCGCAAAAGTCGGAGGACAGATTAGGTCAAAGGCTCAGCAATAGCAAAGGTTGATGGCTTTCCATGAGGCTATTGTCTCAAACCTTCTTGCCTATGCTGAGGCCAGAGCCGCTCCAAATGCCGTTAAAACCCGTGATATCTTCCGTAAACTATTGGTATGTGTGTTTAGTCATACTTCCTTACTAGATTATTTTCGATCCTGCTAGCAATACTTGAGTTCGAGCCCGGCTATGCACCCCACGAGCACCTATGAAACATTTCCTAATCTTCAACAAAGCCTTTGAGTTGGTTAGCGAATTCGAATCATGCGTTCAGATGGCCACTAACATTGACACATGACCGTGCAAAGCACTTGCCCATAGTCAGAATTTCTGCCTTTCGTGATTTGGGGGCCATATAAATCGCGGAGAGCAGATGCAGTGAATTCGCACTAAAGCTCTCACAAACACGGCTTAGGCTCACGCCCGCAGATCCTTCAAATGACTCGCGTGGCAAATCAGAACACAGTTGGGGGGAAATTGTGCAATCCGGGACATCTCAGTGAACCCAATTAGACTAGCACTTACACTGTAATCACCCTATCATCATAAGTATAACCTACCAGGCCATTGATTTGCATGAGCCCACGGAACGCCCTGGCTGATACTTGTAGAACTGTACCTAGTTAGTCATAATTATATAACCTGCTCCAGATGGTTATGCTTTGTTGGCTTTCCTATGTAACAACTAAAATACCTCCTTAGACTAGTAACTATAGGTTATCAACATATAGGTATCAACATCTCTAGCATCCAAGCCTTCAGCTAAGATAGACCTATGAGCTGCTTGCACCACAAACTTATGGAACTTGCTCGAATGCAGCTTCCAAACCACTAGAGAGTCAAGGTTCAGCCCCAGCCGCAAGTTCCTGACCATAAGTCTTGATTAGAAAAGGCACATATATTGAAGTTCACAAATGCAGATTTAGGATGTGAGCAGAGCCTGCAGGCCAAATGAAGAAAGTCTATAGTGAATGGAGTTTGTGATCCCCATGCGCCCGGGCACCTTTAGTTAGTGACATTTGTATCAAGACTATTGACAGGCCTACAATCCTAGAACCTTTCTCCCCCTTACTTCAGCTTAATTAAACATACTCGTATTCGATTCGTGAATTTCCAACCGATCGTCAGACAAGAGCGTGTTTTGCCGGGCTTGCGGCAAATGCCCACGGAGCGGAGGCTGAAAAACGGTATGGCATCAGACTGCAACCACCACCACACCTTTCTCTTATCTCGATATTAGTCCTCGTGGTGAGAATGCTATTTGCAGTCGGTCGCCCAATGAGATATCATATATTGAGACGATCAACGGTATAACCAGACAGTCTGATAAACATTGTCTCGTCTCTCTCGCAAAGCCGAGATATCAACCAATAAAAATAATTTCTTGTGAGAGCAATGCCGCAGTTACCGGTGAAATATTGGCTGTGCTTTCCCTGGTTCCTACTTACCGAGAGTACATCAATGGTGTATGGTTTTATCGAAGGCCCAGTCGCTGTCTTTCAATTCCCTGTCACAAATAGTAATAATTTATTATTTACGAAGAGGTACCGCTAGATGAGTCTCTTTAGTATTTGCATATCCTTGCTCGGCCTCCCCACGGTAGCCATGGAGGGGCAGATAGATATTGATAAGGGATTAAAGACTCAAACGTAGTTTGAGTTGACATTTGAACGTATCCCCTTATTTTCCGGCAACCAATGCGGTATTTGCTACCTAATAGCATATCAATCCCTCTTTACCAGATAGATAATTGAGGGAATCTACCGTACCTCAACGCTAAGGACCCTGTACTTTATCAAGTATGTAGTAAAAGGGGAAGTCCGTGGAGTTCGATTGGGTGACCGTTATGACAGAACTAGCCATGCAGCGGACCTCTCTATAGAATCAATTAATTACAATTGGTTCAATATATACGGAGTCTCCTATTGGGTTACAGCTGTTTTATGTTCTCGGCACTGGCACATCGATGGAAATCGTGGAGCAAATCATCGAGATCTAACCTTGCTTATTGGATGTACAGTATATCCGGAGCTACTCGCTGAAATGTTCTCACAAATACTCCATTTTAAAACGCATAACAAAGCAATCCTAGACGTGGAATCGGTACCTACTTACGTAGGTTATCATCTCCCAGATATTTGGCAGAGTATCCCTATATCGCATAAATTCATGTTACAGATGACCTGGCCAGCTGGCTTTTTCGTCAGTAAAAAAAACGGATCCGTACTGATTAGATCCTTCTCTTACCTAATGGGATTTTCCCTGTGCCCGACAATCCGACGGGTCAACTAGGTGGAGCTGGGACCATCATGTGCAAGGACATGGTCAACACCCTGCCCATCCAATGTAACCCTAGGTAAAGGGTTCACGCGAGGTCGTACAGCACAAATGTGTAGGGATCCAGTAAGATGATATATGATTGGGTGGCTACAGTTTGGACCTTGCCAGGTCCATAGGCATGAGGCACTCGGCAATATTTGGCAATTGGCGTTCAAGGTAGAGTGTAATAGACAGCGTTAAAACCATGATATTGTACCTACGAAGTCCAACGTCCGCGATAAAGTTCTTTTATAGGCATAAGACCTAAGCAAAGCAATAATGCATACCTAACTAGTACCAAACTAAGTTTCTTGAGAAGTACTTAGAGTAGGGCAGTGGTTAGTTCAGAGAAAAATTCCCCGCTCGTCATCCTTCCAGTAGGCATTCTTACAAAGAATCTCAACTTATGAGCCCAGAGTGGAAACTTGAAGCTTGAAACTATACCCCCACGCACACATAATGGGCTGTAATATATGGTCATCACGAGAAAAGAATTCTCTGAGAAGTCACTAAATACTGTCTGTGCAGCATCAATTGGGTCGTCTAATCTCTGTACCCACTCGAGTGTTTAACCTACATACCTTTCAATTTACCCGTAGTTGACACGGCCAATACGACCTCAAATTAAGTCCGAGTAAAGCCTGTAATTATCACGCCGGCGGAAATTCCTACATTGATTTGCTATGAGGTCAACAAACAGCGACGCCTTCTCTGCAGGAGGGTTGGTGACTTCGTATCCACCAGCATTTACTATATCTTTCATGCACGTGAACTAATACTAAATCTATTTTTTCCCATATCCTGTCGTCACCCATCGACTGTGCACCAACGACTTACTTAGGAAACCCCACTCTATAATATCCATCGTTTTCCAATCCTCACGGTTACTCGCTAGGGAGACCCCAGTTAGTATCCTGCATCCATGACGCGGTATCACACGCATTTCGTTTCCGCGAATTACAAGCTAGGGATGCCCGTGCGTTTCTGCAACTCGCTTGATAGGGAAGAATTTGTCTCGGCACACTACTCAGCGGGTGGTTCCTGAGGATTGTGGAATTGCACGCCGGAAGATCATACCGTGACTTGCTCCCATGACTGAAGGAAAAGAGCCAAAGTGAAATATATAACTCCCCACTAGGGTAAGCTCTAATTATCGTACGGGCTACATATTATAAGACCATGTGTCCAATCCAACAACTTTATTTGGTATGGGCGGCCGTGATGGAGTTTGAGACTCTGTAGTTTCCCTAACTATTGTCATTATTATGCCCTGTTTCTTATTCAGTAGCATAGTTGGGGATACTCTTTTATCACGAGTCATGGCCGCAGTAATTAGCGCAATATAAGTATAGTAGGGTAATTTCGGCTTTTGACCCTTTCTAAACTATGGTATAAATGTACGTACTACAAGTTATTGCAAGTAGGATTGATCCATCCACATTTGCGTATCCAAAGGTATACGATGTTGAGTGTCACATGGGGCTTATCAACATTTTCACTTTCAACACTGCCTGAAAGCTTAAAAGACAATATATACGTAGACCTATGCGAGTGCTCAAACACCAGAATCCAGTACTGACCGCAATGACTTGCTTACTTCGCTTGGAATATACCCTGGTGTCAAACGGAAAAGCTAGTTTGGTTGCACCGCCTTTCATAGAGGTCATTGAATAAGTAATAAGTGTTCCTAGGATCAAGAACCAAAGAAGCGAGGCTACATACTCTTAGGATTGAGGAAACACTATAACGTGACTTCTTATACAAAAGTAGGGATTGAGAAATGTAGTAAATGCTGTGCAGGCAGCGCTGTGGTCTCCATTTTTGTCTTTGAAATGATCACCCATGGATGAAAGGAAAAATTTCACCTATCGCCAGCTCCATATTCTCAACAGAGCAAGGTATCTAACTAAAAATATGTGTAAAGTCTTGCGATTTGGCAATACAGTTGGCGCCCTGCGCACACCTTATGAGCCACGTCTTCCAGTAAGAATCGGTTGCCAGGGTGACGCATAACGACTAGGGGTATAAGCGCCGGCAGGGATAGCAACAAGGTAGACGTAAGTTTAATGTGGGGAGTGGAGGCGAGATAATAGTATTATGATCCTTGTTCGCTGAAGAATTTTGGGTTGAATTTGATATAATGGCCTTGTTCTGTGATTTCTGTGATTTGTGAAAAATGCTGGTATGCAGATGCATGCACGAAGACTCCGTGCATGCATTGGTCGGTGGTCAGCGCTTAAAACAATCGGGCAGCAATGCAAGCGACAACGAATTGCACATAATGAATGCACATGCATTGAGTTGTCCCGCCTGGCTGTTATTAATTCCTGCAAGGAGGGATTATCTATCTGAATCCATTTCGATATATTTAACTGAATAGCTGCTCCAATAATATGTGTTCTAGTACGCTCTACAGGCGCGGGGTTCATACTAGAGAAATATACGTGCTAGTAATCTTAAGTTGAGATAGAGACTCATAAGGGTTTCCCTGAGGGTGGTGAAGTCAGGGCGGCTATAGTTATGACAGAGAATAGTTTATCGGGTCTCAGTATAATTTTATGGTGATACCCATCGTGAATATCATCATTAAGCTTCTTCTTTTCAACTGAATCTCGACGTGATTTGCTTTAATGCGCGCTAAGTGATCTATATATTAGTACTAAGACAATGCTATTCAAACATTCCACTTTTGGATGCCATGCTGGATGCCAGGTTGGAAGCTACAAGTGCCGTAACAACAGAAAGACAACTTGATGGAGCGGCCGCGCCGGCCAGACTCGGAGACCTACCTGGTCTCACTCTTTAATACTGATTGCTACAGAATTAACCGTTTTGGTAGAGCGTTGTCATCCCCCTCGGCAAGCATATCTCAATAGCATTGTCCACTTATGAAAGCAGGACGCAGCCGTATTTTAGTAGGCCAAGGTACATCAACTAGGTCCTGCACTGACACTCATTGCCTGCAGGCATCTGACAGCTTTTGATTCTCGAGGTTTCCACCTCACGCCCTAGGCTAGTTAGCACGCAGTATGCGGCTATGTTTCGGTGCTCATCGCAGATCCCGCTCGCTTCCTTGGTTTAACTCTCAACTAGAGTGCCTGAAACAACACTTCAGACCTGCAACATGCAGATCGGAAGCCATCTACCCTTTCGATATTAAGTACCTGTATTAATTTGTGGCTTGCATGTTGCATTATGCTAGTTGGCACTTACTGAGTAAATATGGAGAAATAGACGCACTAGATGATGTGGGGGTACCTATTTTCACAGCAAAATAAATTATCTCTACCGTACGGGTACATACATCAATCATGCGAATAAAATGGACACCTACATGTATGTACCCAATGTATTCAAAATTCTTGGTATATTTCCGACAAGTATGCATACCTACTGTATTCGATACCTAGATCCCTAGCCCTTAAATTACCATAAACAGTTCCCAATGTCTTTTTGGAAGTCTCTATACTTTCCTGAACTTCTGGAACCACATTATACACCCTCATTGACCGAGATGCGCATCGATACATCTTGTTGACTGCCCAGGTCTCAAAAAGATCTCAGAAAATGAAGCATGTAATGTAAAAAGCTAAGCCTCTTGAACTGGTTTTAAAATAGTGACTCCTCCGAGAACTTGAGAAATTAGACAAGACTTTCTGGATTTGCAACGGTTAGGTGGCTCAAAATACAGGTGAATTAGTTTCAATGTCCCTCCCATATAAGGAAACTGATACATTTTGACCTCTTGTAAGTTCTGCACCTTCTGTGCACTACACACGTTAAGCTAGGTGGGTCATAATTGTTATTGTGGAGGTTTGAGGGGACTTTTAAAAGACCAGAGGACTCTAGGTGATTCTAGCAGAGCAGTGACTTCGACAATCTTATGAGGAAGAGTACTATTTGCTGACCTTTGGCATCGAATTGTACATATGCCAGTGCTGAGGAATAACATCTCTGCCGGACCAATGGGGACTTCCAGCATGGTCTCAATTAATTGCAGGGAGACCAAGGTCACGGCGCAAATCTCTTTACGGTTAGGTAAGTGAAGGCCAAAGCTGGGAACTACTAATCCTAGCGCTCTGTGAACTGCGAAATAAACAAATGAAGAAATAAACAATTCACGCAAATGAAACGAAACAAGTGACACAGCGTGCAAAATCTTTTCGGAAGTAATAACATGATCTACAGTGGAGAGACTATTCGAAGATTTTGCTTTTTCACAGGTTTTCTCTATCTCTAGGGACCCTTCCCGTTCTAGTGAAACTGGCCAATCAGAGGGGGTCTACCCGTTTTGCTTCGGTGAAGCTCATTGGATTGGACCAGCTCACGGATATTACGCGGACCCGCGACAAGGGAATGTTTGAAGGATCCGCTCCTCGTTATTCCTCCCCACCCAAAGACAGATAATACAATTCAGAGCAGGATCATGCACATATATCATGACCTGTGTATTGCAATCAAAATAGCCTACAATAATCCTATCGAGATCTCCCAAGCGGCTTAGCATTGGATTTGATTGTGCGTGGTATTTATGTCGCAGTCGTAAAAGGGTTATATAAGTGTTGCCGCGGCTCGGAAGGGCATATACATATGTATGCATGAATACCTACAATGCGTCAAGGTGTCGGCGATTGAAGTCACAGCGCAAGTGCTTGCTTGCCTGGTCTGCTATCGGCAGTTCATAGGTTCATTGAGTTTACCCATGATATCGAGATATGAGCAAGTTAAATCTGGAGTCAAAGAGTTATCCCAGAGCCAAGGCCAGTTTGCTACCGAGCGCTCTAAACTTCACAGTCAGCTATGGAGGACTCTGCACTCTGGAAACTTTACCTATATTATATGTAAGCTTCTCGGAGGGAGCTACTGAATTAGGGGCAATTCATGAAGGCAGAAGTGGGTTGCGCAATCCAGGCTTTAAATTTAATTAATAAATAAGGAGATTGCAACCCGAGCAGGGTAGCGACCCGCTCATTGCCGGACTAGATAGTGTCAATCCTCGCCCAATTTCTGCTCAAAGCTTTGTACTACAGCCACTGTACTCTGTGAATGGACTCCGACATGATAGGCTTACGAATCGAGCTATTTGTCCCATCGACTGGTATTTGGCATTATCTCTGCTTATCCGAGCCTTGGGTGTAATAATTCCGGAGTGCTCTCTCCAGGTGGAACTTTGCTTGGTATAAAGTGAAAATTAGCTAGGGATCTATTGAGGGTCTTGTATGTATTGGATCAATCATCATGTCAAAAAATGTACCCTCATCTCAATCTCCTAAGCAGGTCGCCATTCGCTCTTGTGAAGTCCGTGTGATATGCCTGACAGAGTTTTCTGTCACATCCAATTCTGAGACATAATTTAAGGTTTATACAGCGGAACGGGATTCACGATTACACAAATTGTGCAGAGTCTATTATCAGGGCATAAATGGATTTCCGCTGTGATGGAATTGGGGACACAGACTTTCAATCGCTCAGTATCGCCCTTGTTTGTGAATAGTATAGTGAATTATGAAGACTCTGGTTGTGCATCTAGTCATGAACACTTGATCTCGCAAATCCCAAGACAGAAACCAATTTTGTGACAATTGCCTCCGTTATAAATTTTGCCACCTGGGAAGATAACCAGACTACGGGACAAGGCATCCTCCGCAGCTCGTTCGAGTGCTATCGCAGCATCACAAGTTCTGATTTAAGTTTCGAGAAATCGAAATATCAATACAGATAGTTATAGCCACAGAGCATTACCTGATATCAAAAACGCTAGGCTTAAAGCTATTAGTAATAGTGAATGGAGTGAAGCAAATTTGGTCATAGAAATCTCTATATCACTAAATCCTAATGCGAATAATATTGCGAGAGCAGGTCACATGAACGGAGCCAAACCACGCCTCTTCCCTTAATTGAATGGATTGGAGCCATGGCGCGCGAGGTAGAGAACCAGTAGGTACCTATTATACTCTACGTGTGCATGATGCGCTGGCAATTCCACTAAGACATAGTGCAGTACCGCGTTCCATGCATTCATGCATGCATCAATCACTAGTATCACTATTGGCTTGAGCCATACCAGAGGTGAGGCTTGATGCATGTCAGTGTTAAGTACCTGCTGAATGATAGTTCTTGAAATACTAGTACTAAACAGCGGGCTGATGGAGACGGGACTTATCTGCGTTACAAGGGGTGGTTGCTCCGCTCCGTGACAACAAAATTATCTACATAGAGTTGAGAATACAATCCAATTGTTCTAGGACACAAATCATCTTATCATCTCAGGGTCGTTAGATGTGAACCGCATCCCAAGCGCCAGCCTCCGATTCGCAAGCTTCTTCTAAACATCCTCTCGTCCAAATTTAGACTCTCATACATAAGTAAGTTAGCTATTGTTAAGGCTCACACAAGCAGATGTTCCTCATGCGCGTCCGATTCGAGTGTGAAGCATGCTATTGTTGTGCATGTCTTCATGCCTATCAGTCATGTTTATTCAACGCGTTTAAACGAAGGCCAACAACCATACCCCACTTCTATTTCCACACTAGAGATTGGCCGACTCATTCGTCATCTCAGCGGCGCGAACTAGAGTATCGCGGGCGGTTATCGTGACACAGAGGCAGTTGCATGCGTGCCATAAGTTCCGAAATCCATGACCGGGATGTGGTTGATAGCCCGCATGAATGTTCAGTCACATGAGTAGCTAATATAGAATCCCCATGCAAATAATTCCGCGACTCTGGCAGATGATATCATGATATGATTGGTATGTTGTGGCATAAGGGGATTTTTGGCAATAATAACGGTGCCTCGCATGCGTTGAGCATGGAGATCACTGTTAACTTGCGATAGGCGAGTTCATTTATCAGACTTATTGACGGAAGAAATTTGCTTTCGATCGCCTAAACTTGAACAGTTGGCTATGGGCTCTTAGCGGGAAAACATCCTAGAATACTAATATTTGGCAGGTAATACAGTCTAAGATTGGGTAGCAGGAACAAGTTGCTGAAGCACCCCATAATGGATATCGATGGGTGTGAAGTATACTGATACCCTTATTACCTTATTCTGCTAGCAAGCAAATTGTTAGAGGTATCAGCTGTGCGACTTGACGTGACGAAGTAGCTTCACCTCTTGATTGAGAGAAGACACACTAATTTCCAAGGGCAAAAAGCAATTTAAATGAAGATAGTCGAATATGTATTTCATTTAGGTGGTGTCGTTGGAAGAGAAGATGCAAGGTACTAAAACTGGTTCAATCTTGAGAGGTAGAGTCGCTATGGTAGTCGGTTGACAACATCGCATGCCTGGTATCATGGACCGCACATGTTAATTGAGGAAGAGCCGGTATCTGTCCAGATCAGGAAGGCCATATAGAGACAAACAGGCTGAGGCGCACGGCGCGAACCGGAACGGTATTTCACTTCCACACCAGATAGGTGCCCTCTGTCCAGTCTGGTTGGCACAAGCCGCAGTGTTGAGGCTTAGCTGGCTGGAGGAATTTTAAATTTCGTCTGACTAGCGATGCAAGCGATGCATTCGGCTTGCTTTAGTCTGGCATTATTCCCTGCGTTGTTGTGGACCTATTGTTCTTGGGACAATAGCATTCATATCGGCGAGGGCGCCTTTCACAGCTGTGCACATGTGCATGGCGGCAGCGTCCAAGACAACAAGGGGATTCTTCGTCACAAAAATTGTATCAAACACGGCTACGCCACTTTGGGCCTAAGTAACAATGTGTGTCTATCTGGGATCAGCTAGCCCTGGTATGCATACACAGCGCGTAACACAGGCTTGGATAGGTTGACGTCCTTTCGCCGCACTCAATTGGGTTGTTCAGAACCGAGCTCGGCGCTGGCAAGGGCTCACAAGGTGATTAACACCACCACCACATCACGCTTGCCAAGGGCTCCGTCTTGAAACAGGCCTAGGGCAGGCCAACCTTGCTGCTGGAGGTGCTCTGCTAAGCAGGCAACAGGGGCATCGTCCCCCGGCAGCTGGCTGTCTGCGCCGCGAGAAGACGATGATCGCTGGCGGTCTGCAATCCCCGGCTCTCCCGCGGGCTAATGGCGAGAGGTTCAACCAGGGAAGGATTGCGAGGGGAAAAAAGAAAGGTTCTGAACCAAAATTGATAAGTGAGGTGGAGGTGTAAGCTCTATAGCGCTAGCGCAGGAAATGGAGTTAATAAGATCGATTTTAGTTTAAGATATGCATATATGGGGGAGGGCTTTAAATCTTAGATAGAGCCCATCTCTGGCAGGTTCCCCAGCTCGATAATTACAGGCCTCATCAGCTCGCCAGTGCAACTGCCATATTAGTCTTACCTGTCCTGACTTCAAGTGGGATTCCGACGTTTAAGATTTACCACCTGCGCCTCGAAGTCAAGCATCAAGCGGTATCCAATAGTCCAGCCTATATATGTGCATCACTACTTCGATATCTATTGCGGCATACTATAAGTAAGGTACGGTGCATATACGTTGCTGTATAATTCTGTACCTACTGTTTGTCGTCACGGACTCCTGATATTTCGATTTCGATCTTCGAGCTTCAGCCAACCGGCCCTCGTTATTAATCACGGCCCCTATCCGGCAAACGATAGTTGCCTTGCTCAATCGAGATCCCAATCTCTTGCCGTGTTGTGGGTGACAACCTAATTAGACGTCTCTCACCACAATTCGTTCTCGAGAAGAGGCTGGGTTTAAAATTCCCGCTCAACTAGATCTTTTCGAGTATTTTTATATTTTTCATTTTTATCATTTTAATATACCTGCCTGCTCTTGACTCCGCCTTTAATATAACCGATATTCCATCTCAAAATACTACAGCTCTGCACCTGATTCTCGCAGCGGCTATTGCTAATATTTTTATTGCCCCATCAATCGGGTATATCAACTGGAAGATCAAATCGAAGTCTCTACTGTTGAAGCGGCATTTACGGTCTCCGGCCCTCAATCCAACCAACAATAGGTGCTCTACTTTCGAGGTCAGCAGTATTTAGCTTTTTGTTCGGATACACCGTTGCCAATACTTGGGGATAGAACTCTGCAAGTTTTTTCCAAGCAACCGTCCCGCTACTGCGGCACAACAGACCAACAGATACCTTCTTGAATTATCGGCGGCGGTCATTACCGTCTACTTCTTCCCTCGTGGCTCCCACCACCTCAAACAAGCCCCACCCCGAAGCCGCAACCGTGGCTCCAATAATCCTGGACCCCGATTTCAACCCATTCCTATCCAATTCTGGATACGAATCGGTTGGAGTTGATATGGGAGAAATTTTTGACGGGTACTCAGCCGCTTGCAGTGACTCAAATCTTATTGCACCTCATCTCCACACATTTCCGAGGTCGCTATCGAACTCCTCAAATATGTCCACTGCAAGCTCGTTGGATAGTATGGATGGATACGGAGGAGGCGTGGGAGACGAGGATTGGATCCATCATTATAATGTTCATGTAAGTTATGTAGTTGCACAATCTAAGCAGTGTTCCTAACCTTGACATGTGGATGTTTCTCTTTTCAATTAATTCCAGCTAACGAGATTTCTTCAACTTTCTAGGGTCAATTACCATATGCAATGGAACACCAAGCTTTCCATTACGATAACTATCATGGCATTCATGACTATGGCTCTAACGTTGGACCGTTTGACACTATACAAGTTCTTAGTGCACCGCTTCTCTCATCCCCCTCATACTCACAAGACCACGAGCCGTTACAACCACAGCCAATGCAGTTTCATCATCTGGCTATCCAAGCAAATGGATCTCCAGCACTTCTCCCATCGAGTATTCCACCGACTCCACCACTTTCATGCGCCTCCTCGATTGTTGGAGCCCCATCCAAAGGCAACATGATCCCACCGCATCTCCACCATCACCAATTTCCAGTTCAGTCTCGACACCACCCATATAAGCGTTCTTTTCAGTCAGAGTCTGGACCTTCGGTAACACCACATTCGCCCCCTTTGACAAAAAGGCGGAAATCTGTATCTGGAGCGACAACGAATTCCGCATCTACCTCAGGCAATCCGAAGAGTCCAAAGCAATCCACCCCTTTGACTGACGATGATACTCTTCTTTTGAAGCTCAAGGATGAGGAGAACCTTCCTTGGAAGATCATTCAAAAGAGGTTCCTAGACATGTCTCGCGGTGAATTTAAGGTGCCCACTTTGCAGATGCGCTACAAACGCCTCAAGGAGAAGATGCGGGTATGGGAAGCCGACGATGTGGGCTATTTGAAAGAGGCAAAGGACGCAGTGACGAAGGAATACTGGGAGATGGTTAGCAGGAAGATGCTGGAGCTGGGTTGCAAGAAGAAGATTCCTGGTGTAGCTTGCGAAAGGAAGTGGCGAGAACTTGACGGTGGAGAAAATAGAGATGTCAGCAAGTCTGCGAGCCCAAAGTTGGGCGAGGATGGCATGGCATCCCCACCAGCGACCCGGAGTCCCTCAAGACGAGGTTCAGTCTCCGGTCAGGTGATGTTGCCATCCCCGCCAACACAAATGCCTCTCCCATCCTCCATGGTGCAGCAACTACAGGCTCAATCTAACCTGCATGATATTCAAATAAAAAGAGAACTATGCACAGTTACGGAGGGGGACGAGGTGTGAATAAACTCGCGAAAAAGGTGGTTATATAGGAAGGCTTCGATGGAATTTTAGTGTTGAATGGGAAGGACAATGAGATGGAATTGTTGGACTGGCTTGTATAGGTTTGGAAAGAAGGATTAAAGAACAGTACTTTGAATAGGATTGATAATGGGAATGGGAAATGAAAGATGGAGGACAATGGTATGAGATTAGGATGGATTCTGTTAGTTCTTTCACATCATCCAAGTCATTCATTGGAATTACTGGATCTGCTTTTGCTATGTGGTGGCCTTTTGATCATTTTCATCGTTTCTCGCGCACAACTTTGTGTTATTTAGTTAAGGTCTTTGCCTGCACCTTTCTTTCCCCGTGTTTTCTCTGTACAGTTTTTTCTCTTCTTCAACTTTACTTTCTTTTTTTTGTTTGATCTCGGCAGTTTTGGAAAGGTGGGTTTTGGGGTTGGGCAATACAGGTTTCAATGCTTTCTAGGAAGATTCTGGGAATCAGACTAAAGCAATCCCGCGAGGGCTAAGGTGTTCAGTGTGTTTGTTTACTTTTCCTATTTAATGTGCTCACTTTCTCAACTTGACGCAATCTAAACTGGTGGGAGCGATCCCTGGGATTTCTACGGTTTTTCTATGGGTCAAGGTTGCAATTCTGCTTTGGGAGTTTTCTTTCCTTTTCAGCACATCTTCTGATTGCTAGTTTTGCCATGAGTTCTATCGATGACCGCTCAGCGATTTTAACCTTTTTATTCAGTTGTATCTACTTAGTCTCTCGACCTTTGTCTCCGTCAATTGATTATATTCGACGGGTACCTCATTGCTCACATTTTCTTTTAATTCATTACTTTCAGAACCGTGACCCAATTCCCCGCCTCAAAACCTATGACTTGCGGCCTAGTTCAGCCGCGTGCTCTCAATTAAATACGTACATTGGAAATTATCCGTGGTCGAGCAAAATAGAGGTTGTCATGGGCAGATCTAGATCTATAATATCACTTATGATTATCTCTCCTATTCACCATGCAGTCGAACTTAAAGAGAGCATAGAGAGGAAAATCTTCGAGCGTGGTTCCCTCAATTTGTGACAGCATCAAAGTATAATTAATTAGCAAGGGGTTTATCGATGGGCGAAGGCTTTCCCCGAAGCCACTGCCCGTACATGTGCCTTTCGGGGGCCGGCTTCTCAGAATAGGAAAGGCAAGAGGATGATGGTCTTTTTGGGGTGGGAAAGCCGCACCTTCCCATGCCATACCGGTATAATGCCAGGCCATGCCCTTGTCTACCAGTCCGCCCCAATGCAGCTGGCCGGCACTAATCCCAGAGCAGACATCCTCTTTGTATGTGCCTAGCTTGAGGTTACTTGCCATCAGCGGATTGGTTGCAGAATCCAGGGTCGTGGATTAAACTTGCATGTCAGTGATAAGTAAAGTACGGGAGGCGATAAAGTAGGTAGGCCGGGTCGGGTTGAAAGGATAATTGTGCAGTAAGTAGCCTACATTTGAATTGTTTCAAGCTTTTGTACATGAATGACCCGAATGTGTGTTCCTGCGTTACGAAAAGGCCTAGACTTACGGGGAGAAGTCTTGTGTACAATCAACCCAATGGCACACGCAACGCAAGAATCCATTCTTCCGGGAACAGTAATTGACGAATCATTTGCACAGCAACTCCCAAAGCAGCATGTCTGGTGACGCAGCTGACCAATAGCTGATAATATCTAGCTCTTAACTGCAGGCGTTGCGGGCACCCGCTGGCATTCCATTGCAGGGCTATAAAGGAAGGTTAAAGCTACCCTTGTAAAGATGCATCTCATTCACGCCCTCTTTCTTCAATACCTAGTTATATGATTTCAACTTATATTTACCCAAAAATGCTATTGTAACTGGTCCGCTTGTGCCTGGCACAATGCTGTTCAATATAAGTACGCATTTGAAATAGGTCATGAACCTGTACTCACTGAGACTTGGTAATTGTAAGTTCTACTACCATCTCATGACACCAATAGTTAATTGCACATCATACATGAACGTACGCCCGGCCGCACGCCCTCCTTATCTTTCTGAGACCTGCCCATGCCACCCTGCCCTATTCGCTACACTAGCATGCTAAAATGAGGACGTCTCACTGCAAGGCTGGTTCCAGACATCTCACTTGAACCCGTGACAGATGTACTTGTGATATCTCTTTTGAAGACCGGTTGATTTGACTCTTACAACATAGCGGGGTCTTTCCCCGAACTGGAAGCATGCAGCCTAGTTAGCTTGTGAATAAGTGAAAACAAAGAGAGGTCTCTAGACCATGCGGTTACTTCTAATTGAGTCAATATATATGAAATTGTGTGAGTTGTCTTAATTGACAAGTTTCCGGTTTCGAAACAGAACTGACTCGCTGGATATTGTTCTTTTGATTCCTCTGAAACATGTGGTGTGATTAATTCCAGAAGCAGGTGGTGTTCATGATTGTATACAAATACTTCTCAGAAACATATTTACAAACAAATACACTGTGTCCGCATGCAATTAGCTCAAGCCTTACCTGAAGCCATATCGTAAATACTTGCGAGTAGGGCGGGTCCTAACCACAGGTCCTCCGTCGAGAATCCTCATACGATTCCATTCAGGTGTTTCTGGTAGGCTAGGGCTCGCCGGGTCTCCAACAAGAAGCAGGTCTTATTGATTTTAATGATATATGACAACATGTATGACCACAATCTTCCCCCCTGGCCTTTTCTGTTCTCGTGGCGTGTAAAGTCCCATTTAGAAAGTGCCCGGGACGTATAAAGCTGTGCGCGGCTGGCGCGGCTGGCGCGGCTTGAGCAGGAATGGGACATACTAGAAAAGAGTAACCACACCAAATTGCGCGACGAAGGGCACTGAGATAGGCCAAGCGGGTTAGGTAAAGGTAATCTAAACCCCAGTTGCTCCTAGACCGGCGCCTAAAGGTGTTCTGTGCGACTAAAACCTCTACATGCCCAGCCGCGCCCAGTTTTATGCATGCCAGACACTTTCTATATGGGCTATAGCTAAGGATCATTGACTGCTAGGTAAGTATCCATGCAGTACCTAATTTATGTATTATACATGTACATGAAGGGTCGACAAATCGTAGGCAAAATTTGTAGCTGCATATGCGTGCGCTTGGCCGCAGGTGCTGCTTCTTGGAGAGCAGGAGGTAGAACGTTTGATCATGAGGCCTTAATTGGAGCATTGAAACTTTGAGGCTTTTTTCTTTAAGCATACAGTGTGCACAGCTGCAGTCAGGCGGCAAAGCGCTTCGTGTTCTGCTTGCCCAATTATAAAGAAGAAGTATGCGTCCTTAATGCGTCATTGCCATATGGCTATGCATAGACTTGGAGGTTGTATGGATGAGGATGTATGGATGGAGAAGTAAGACATTGTGATAGCCGCGGATGGATCACCGCCTTTAGAGAGTTGCTACCTGACTGTTTTACCACGGGCCGGGGTGCGGGAAACTAGGTTTCTCGACGCGGCTAATGAATTCGCCCGGGTGTACCCGCTTCCCGCGAGCACATAAGCGCCCTCCCATCCATCCATGTCAAACATTGCTTTTTGCCACGTCGATCGCATTTTTTATGATTCAGGTGAGGGACGATTGGTCTAATGTCCAACTTGCTGACATTTTAGATACTAGCCGAACCCATCTGATGTAAAGCTGAGAAATGGGATCCACTTAATGTCATAGCGCACAAGTCGAACTAGACGATCTACACTGCTTCTCCGCGGTGCAGCTACCTGAAGTTAGGTATTAAAGTGCATATATAAAGCAATTAGGGCCTTCCCCCACTATCACCCCCTTGCTTGGGCGAGATAATCCTTGTAAGTGACTTGTATCGATACGAGAGCACGGACCTCTAGATCTTCAATCATACCGGGGGAGAAGGATAAACATTACTCTCAGTATACCTACCATCTACATGCGATATTGCAGGAAGTGATACATATGGGAAGAAAGGTACATAAAAAACCAGTATTTGTGTGGAATTACTTCTAAAGACCCGGACAATGTAATCGAGGTCGTACGAAAGTGTGGGGGTAGTAAAGACTAGACCTAAGACCGTGAGAGCTACGTGCCTATTACTCATTAATGTCCGCGTACGGCATGGTAAAGTACATAGAGTTGCATAGGTAAGACACTATGTTTATGGAAGTTACCTGCCTTCATACCCAAGCAGGAGGATGAACGATACTGGCGAATAAGACCCCCAGTCGCATTAACGTTGATTGCCGTTAGTCTGGTTGGTTGCTATTGATGTTGCTTATTTTGCTTCAAATTTGGTAGACATAGGTCAGATTAATGTGGGTAGCCCCTCCATGGACCTCATCCCAATCAGCATTGGCTCTTAGGGCTTACGCCAATATTAATTGCCATAGCGTCTTGCTCTGGGAAATACGGCTAGATATATTGACGGGTTTTATTTTGTCTATCCGATATATCTGAACTACCGGCAGTGTGATAATTTTTGCATAGAACATTACATAATTTTGGGCTGAAGTACCCATTCTTATGCTCAATCATTCTGTGATACCTTATCACATGGAATGTCTACTGGTGGTAGTCTCCCATGGTTGGTAGTAAGTTATAATTCAGTAATGGAAGCCTTAATGGAGTTAATGCTCTGGTGGTCATGTCGAACATCAGTTAGGCCTAATCTGCGCTGTCCTGTCTCAACACATAAATATACAGTTACGAAGCCTGAAAGCCTTAGTTATAAAATATGTGCCCTGACAGAGGCCGCTACCAAGGCACTTACCTGACCATTCGAGCATTCGCATTACCTGCAATTCAAAATGAGTTCTTGGATGCTGGGCTCTCCTAAAATAGTACTCACTATTGTATATTACTGTATATACGCACAATACTAGAACTACGATGCATTACCAATAACCTCCAACATATGCATAGAATGATCGGAGAATTGATGACAAGAGGTATTGCAGTGGTTTCAAAAGGGTTATATATATATATTTCAGCATTCTCTCCTCTTCGGATATAACATATATGTAGATTATTTTTTTTCCCCCGTAAATGTGCGTCTGGCACATATGTACGAGGGGGGAAAAAGAAGAGGAGCGAAGGAGGGGGTGGGACGAGCCTAGATTGAAGAATATAAAGGACGGAATGAATTTTCCGTCATCGGAGTCCTTGATTGGGAGGACAACTGAATTAACAGCCCCATTCATACATTGTCATTAATCAGACTTCATGGCTGAGCATAGTGATATACTAGCAAAGATATGTTAACATTGCAGGATGTTGATACTAATGTCTGCTATAGAAGAAATATCAAACCAAAAGGCTAAGGTATACATACCACAAAACCATACAAATAAGAGTGTCCACTCTTGTACTCCAGAGCAGAATTCTTATAAATTTCTAGCAAAGCGAACTTATTGCATACGACGAAGAATTGTGTATACAGAAGGCCAAAATATGTATCCCTAAATATCACAGAAACAAATTCTCATTTGATTCTCTCCTACCTCATCGCCGTAACTAAAGTTATGTCCGAAAATGCTCAGCGAGGTAACAGGAAACTTGGATATCCGCTTCACATTCGTCATACGACCCTTAAGGTTGTGCATACGAGTACTGAGATCAAAAAAAAAAAAAAAGATATCCGCATCACACGGTCTGTCGAACTTTAGTCGTAACTCCTGAATGACGTCGTGACTTCATTACTAACTGTGATACGATATGTGTGAATCTCAAACGCGTGACTGCCTAGAATTCATTGTGCAACGATCAGGGCTATAGACATTACGAATAACGTGACCCACGAGTGAGCGTGCGTGCGTGCACGCGCTCCAACATTTTCCCGTAGCTTTAGCCGGGTATATGTAGAGATATATACAGAATTCGACACCCCAATTAAATGCAATATATGAACGGACACATATGCACTGAATTAGAGGTAGCACCGCCATCGCTACCCTGACCGCTTGCGAGAACAATTCACAGGAAATACAGGGAGGGGCCAAACCCAAGAGCTAGAGTTGTACGGTTGCTCGACGTCGAAAAAGCAGGTGTTGATGCTAATGCTACCACCCCATACTCGGACAAGAATTGTCACTAGACGAGTCTTTTTTATTATATGACTGGTTACTCACATGCACATCCATATATAAATACCCAATAATTACGGGTGCATTGAGGGATTGTGCAAATCAATCTGCACGCTCTGTCCCTCCTCTCCCCTTCACCTTTTTCTCCCCTCTTCTCCCTCCTCTCCGTTTCTATACCAGCTCCCGATAGAGGTTATTGAAGTATGCCTCTGCCGCATCCCAGTTGTCCTTCTCTCCCCTGCCCTTCCTCCATAACTCGTTCTGCCCCAGGTGTACTAGACGCATCTTAACCGAAGGGACGGTTATGGGGCTGCATTACCTGCAGCTGTACCCTGGGGAAAAGATACTAATATTGAATTGCTGCTACTAGATTGAGGGGCAGATGTCAACAGCATATATGGCAGGTGGGGATGGATGGCACCATCCAGGCCTGGGGTCTCTGTTACGATTTAACTAACTTCAATAGTATAGGAGATCTAGATATAGATTTCTACCTAGTCACATACTAACAACGTAGCATATTTTTTATTTTTTTTTTATTTTTACGTAGCATGACACATTGCAAGCAATAATAATTAGGTAGTATAAATAGGCTATTAAACCTAGTTTTTTTTGAAGACCTCGCGACATGCCGATTAATGGCGGTGCGGTACACTGAATTACCAAAGAGTATCATGATTGCTGCCATTACCTCTGTCTTCCTAGACAGCGATGGAGGCATGCAAATATCCTTTTAGATGCGTAGAAATCGTAATTCACAACTTAGAACTATATTAACATCAATTACATGGGGGCATTTAACCTACAAGGGCTCAATGCATAGTGGTGGGCGAAGAAAAGTGATTGTAGTGAGAGGTGTGGATTGAGAAACCTTGGATGGCTTACCCGTCAATGATATGAAGATACTTCTCGTCTATTAAGATATGAAGCCTACAAACCTTTCTACTGTATATACTAAATGTTATATATTTTGTTCCCTCCCTTTTTCTCCCCCTTGTACATGTGTGCTACACGCACACATATACGGGGAAGAAAAAAGATATGTGCGTTTAGCACATATGTAGCAATTTCATATACAAATACTTTTGACACATGGTGATATATGTAAAAGCATGTAGGAACATACTCCACCTGGGGCCCTTACACTTTGAGCTATAGGAGATACTTTACATTTGATTGAAATAAAATAAAACCACTTTCAGTGTTAGGTTTGATAACCTATGACCGACCACCCTAGATTTATCAGAATTCTCCCTAGCCCATTCATCAGGTGTAGAATAACCCGCATCTTCGACTCTGGGGGTTAAATCTGCTCGTTTATACTACTGAGCGAAAGAGCAGATATCCTAATATTAGCTTTTCCATGGTGGCAATAGATATATTCTAATATAGAGTGCTTCTCCTGCTTGTCATATGTACTTAGATGAAGTTGCCCTTTACATAAGTTAAAGATCGATTGTTGGAAGTACTTATTTTGTGACTGTTCTAAGGGTAACTGGCAACCACTCCCTTAAACTGTAACTGTAGTAGACCAACTTCATGGCCATAACCGCTATTTCTAGCTATAGCTGATGCGTAAACCTTTGATGGCAATATTAATTCTGAATCCATTCATGAAAGCAAACCATGACCAGGCTGCAAAGAATAGAGAGTTGTGATTGTTAATTACAATAGTATGTATAGTTCCTGACATCAGTCTTTACACATGGCAGCAACGCAATCCTTGTGGCTCCTGAATATTCTCGAATATCTTAACAACACTTTAATTCAAAGTATGAACCCTTCATTCCTGTAATTTACAGAATATTTACATGCTTCTCCATCCCTCACCAAGAAAACTATTCCTTGGTATACTAGCTCTTAGCCTCAGGATCGATACTCCTGGTGAGTTGGTCAAATATTGAAATCAAGAAACTCCTAGAGCGAATAACTGCATCAGCCAGTTGGGTTTAATAGTCTCTGCATTGTTAGAGATGTTTGATAAACTCACAGTAGTATAGATGCAGGTTTTCTTTGAGGTATACCCAGATATGTTCGATTTGGTTTAGATCAATTTTTTTTTGGCTCTTTTTTTTTGGCTCTTTTTTTTTGGCTCTTTTTTTTTGGCTCTTTTTTTTTTTTTTTAACTCATTACTCGTATGCACAACCTTAAGGTCGTATGACGAGCCACACCGGAATCCCGGGTGGATTCAAGGGACAGTCAAGTTAATCTGACGTCCCGCGCAAGCTACGTACAAAATCAAAGCAAGAGTACTCGTATGCGGTCCCATAAGGGGACTATGACGAGCCAGCCGGAACCCGATTGGATTCAAACACCACTACCTCCACTGATTTGGGGCTAGTCTCAGCAAACCCTTCACTGACTAACTTAGCGCGGGAAAAATCCCTTGAGGGCCAACCCGTGCACCTTGGCTATTAGGAAATCTCTGAGCGGGGCAGGATTCGAACCTACTACCGCTAGATCAGGGGTAAGGTGACCATTTCATGAACGTATATCCCTGGGATCGAAACCATTCCTGTACTGGACTGTAAATATGTATTGGAGCATTGCCTTGCATGGATATCCAATCCTCTAGATGAAATCTGGGAGAAAGCCCCTGCAACACCTTCAAATATACCCACCTAGTAACCCCCTCCTCTTCGACTCTGGATTGCCACGCCTCTCGATTACAGGTCCCTTCTGCGCCCTGGCAAAACAGGCCCAGACCATCGGTGTAACAACTCATCATCTTTTTTGGGATTAATATAATCCTTTTCCACTTTTCACTAGCTGTTATTCACCTTCCCCTACTGCTCCTCGGTCCAATTTCGGTACTCCAATGCACACTGAAGCCTCATTGAGGTTGTCTCACCATGTAACAATGGTTCCTGAGCTGCTCGCCACCTTTTTATATTGGCTTCTTTCAATCGGCATTGGATTGTGCGCTTGGAAATACCCCCTGGGCCCGGCTCCTATGTTGGCTGAAACCTCATCCAATGGCTGCTGTCTGTCCTCCAATACAATTCAAACAATTAATCGACCGGCTCGCACAGATGTTTTCCGTGGTTTCCCTCAGGGGGGGACTTGAAACTCACTTGGTGTTGGTTGCGTTTTTGTGGTTAGATCGGACCGTCGACTTCGGAATACCGGTGGACTCTGAAATCATGTCCCATGTATCCCCGGCATCTCGAGGCCCACATAGTTAGGCTCGTATGGTAGGCAACACCTCCTGCCTTCAATTTTCCTGCGCTCATAGGGTTTGGATGCGTGGTGTTTGTTTCATTGTTTCAAGATACCGTATGGGTTGTGGGGTGGCGATCGGTTGCAGGGCAGATGATTTGATCGCTGACACCACATGCGCACAAACCCCACGAGGTGCACTCGGCGAGAGTGTGGATTACACCTTGCCAGGATGTATGTGCTGTGAATTAGACCTTCTCAGGGTGTATTTGGTACGGTGTGAATTACACCTAACGATGGTGTATGTGGTAGGCTAGACCACTGCCAGACTATGTACGTGGTATTGTGGAAATTATGTATGGGACTTTGAGAATAGGTTAATTGACCAGAGTGTAATGTAATAAGGGCGTAGATAATCAGAAATTGTAAATTAGGTGTAATGGCGACCAATCATAAGTCCGTTTTCTGCTTCTGCCACTGATATCCCCTTGGTTTGCATGCCACAGCAGTAGAAAAACACCCCAAAGGTTCAAACCCTACAGCTAGCCTTTTAAACCTCTCACTGCACAACAGAAACTCCCTCCACATCTGCAAGGGGCCTCACAACACGCATTTGCTTATGCTTAACGGCGCTTCACTTGCAATTGGGCAATAGGTAAGACCGAGCTTCCGAGGCGAGTCATCCTTGTCCTTGTCCCTTGTATCTAGTGATTTCAATCCTGAATGGGGATGCGAGAGATTCCCACAACCGAAGATAATAACCCAACTCTTTCTTCACCTACTTACTCCCTCACCGCCTCTGCTAGCTTCACACACCACTCCAGGTCCTCCCAGATCTGTTCCTACCGTCTCCCGCTGCCGTCCGCTACCCCGGGACACTCCAGGATGTGTGCCGCTTTTTGTCAACAGGCCGACCAGGCCGGCCTGGACTAGACAGACCTCAGCCGGGGCCTGGGGGAGTAGGTGGTGTAGTTGGGAGCCACCTTGGCGAACGCATTAGCGTTAGTAGGTTCGAATCCTGCCTCTCCCAAGAGATTTCCTAACAGCCAAGGAGCACGGGTTTGGTCCTCAAGGGAGGTTTCCACGTGCTTAGCTAGTCAGTGAAGGATTCCTGAGACTAGTCCCAAATGGGCCTTGGTAGTGGAGGGTGGTGCGCTTGAATCCACCCAGGGTTCCGGTGTGGCTTGTCATACGACCCTTAGAGGTTGTGCATACGAGTACTGAGTTAAAAAAAAAAAAAAAAAAAAGAGGCCTTGGCCTGGACCGCCTGGACTGGCCTGCATGTCCTGGACCAGCCTGCATGGACCGCCTGGACTGACCTGCATGGCCTGGAGCGCCTGGGTTAACTTCAATAGATTAAAGAAGGAAAATACATAAGACTGATCGATAGTTCGCATAGCCTGGACCGGCCTGCATAGCCTGGACCGGCCTGCATAGCCTGGACCGGCCTGCATAGCCTGGACCGGCCTGCATAGCCTGGACCGGCCTGCATGGCCTGGACCGCCTGGACCGCCTGGACCGGTCTGCATGGCCTGCATGGCCTGCATGGCCTGGACTGGCCTGCGTGGCCCGGAGGTCGGCCCAGACCACTAGATATTCCGCCGGGGGCGGTCCAGGCTGTTTCAGGCCAGCATGGACCTTTGCCGGCTGGCCAGGCCTCCGGCGGCCTGGCCCGTTGCGACCACTGAACAATGACAGAATCAGCCCTATCCGACTACACCTGGCTACGCACGAACCGCGGCCCATTCAATAGCTGCTGTACACCATCCGCAAGGTCGACTCCCCAAATGCACACACTGCGACGCCCCACAGGAAGATGGCTACCACGTCACCTTCACCTGCCCCCATCATTGATGGGGGCACTGAGGGGAGACATTGGTCGCGCATATATCAGTTTGTGCGCAACCTTAAGAGTCGCACGACGAGGGTCGGTCAAGTTAATCTGTCCGCCCTGCGCGAGCTATATACATAGAAGATAATAAATAAAGTAAAAAGAAAAAGAAAAAAGGAAAAAAAAGGAAAAAACTGATAAATGCGCGACCAATGTCTCTAACGTCTGTTGCTTGCTCAAGGTGCCGAAGAGCCTTCGATCCCAAAGCATGGACATCTACGCAAACAGGTACGGTACCGGTGCGCATACAATAATTCAAAAGTTATCCAAAGCTAGTCCGGGCCCAGCTCGCACTTAATTATCCTAACCTAGACTTGTCTATGCTAGGCCAGGTCTATTTTCGACTACTTGGGCTTCGTTGAGTTCGTATGAATCTGCTTGGGTCCACTTGAATATATTAAGGATACCCAAAATCAGCCAATGCTAATCTCTAGTAGAACGGCACCAGCGAGCGGAACCAGGGTTCGGCTCTAACAGATGCCTCTGACACAGGCACGCCTTATCCGCTTACACCTGGCTATGCACCGACCGTGGCCCCTTCAACTACTGGCTCCACTTGTCCCGGCATGCCCCAACTGCGACCACCCCACTGAGGACGGCCACCATATCACCTTCGACTGCCCCCAACACCACCAACAGCGACAGGAGCTCATCGGGAACATCAGGACGTGGGAGGGGCTAGACACACCAATATAGAAGAAGGAGGAGGGAGAGGAGGTGGAGTGGGACGCGGTAGAGGAGTACTTCGCCTACCTCTACCGCCCCCTCGCTGGACGCTAGGGGAGACACCAGTCACGCATATTTGGGATCTGCTTGGTTTTTTTTTTTTTTTTGTCTTTTTTCTGCCTCGCTGCTTTGTTTCGATCTTATGATTTTGTACGTAGCTCCCACAGGGTGGTCAGACTATTTTGACTGTCCCTTGAATCCACCCGGGTTTCCGGTGTGTCTCGTCATACGACCCTTAAGGTTGTGCATACGAGTACTGAGTTCGGGGGAAAAAAAAACGTAGAACGGGCTTACTTGAGCTTAGATAATCTGGAGCTTGCCTACACTAATACAAGCTTCTGAGCGCTAGCCTGACCTTAATAGAACTACATAGTACTAGATTGTCTGAAGTAGCTTTCGTACTTATTTATATGTGTACGAGGGGTTGTGCAAGGGCAGGGAGCGGCCCGGGGGTTGGACAATCCTGCCAGGCTTAACCTGGGGGGGATGCGTTGCCTCGCCATAAGCGAGAAGCTTCAATACGAGTACTGATTTACAAAAAAAAAAAAAGAGACCTACCATCGCTAAGTACCTAAATAGCTGAATGGCAAAGACATACTGACAAAGCACTAGTTACTCACCACCCTTCACAACGATGAAGAGGATGTTCAAGCATTAATTGAAGGTTGTGATACAGCAGCCGAAGCCTGGGTCATTCTGAAAAGATCATAGACTACCTAGGGCTGTTGAATTGGGCAGCAAGCCTAACAGATGCAGGGCCTTGCCGTAATGTGTGACCGCCTCATCTACTTTGCCGTTGCTGTTCATCAGCAGCGGAGACCTCACCATGCTACAACAACAGAACTGATTATAATATCCAGAATTTTATGTGCAGCCGCCGTTGATGGTCATATTCTCGGTTCGTATCTCCTGCAGGACCGCGGCCCATGTCGTGGGTCATCTCAGCCTCAGTCTTGAGTGGGCAAAACCATTGAAATAACAGACCAGAGTTGCTATTGTACGGTATATTGCGGACATCCAGTGACCACTCAAGTTCTTTAAGTTTGACTTCGAAGCTTTCGCCCTTGATCCCGATGGACGCCGACTGCTGCCGAAGCACAGAACATCAAGCCATGCTGTAGACACTCTGACAATACTTGAGGCCTACGTTTCCAACATTTTTACTTGATCTGGTTCTCTATCAACCGGCACCACTGGGCTTAGAGAACTAATTAAATATTCGGGATATTAGCCTAAATTTATGCTTACTCGGAGTGCGCATACGACTAGGTCCGAGCTATCTGAGGATGAAGACACCTAGTCACCGTAAACGTGCCTCTGTCTCACAATACCACACACACACATACAGGGCATGAGCAAAGAAAGTCTCTACTTAGATTTCAAACCATATTCCTAATGCGGATACGGAAACAAGGTTCTTGACCCACGCCATCCATCAACAGTGCTTTAAAAAGAACTTGATCAATTGAGCAGAAATGGTGAGAATAACAGTTGCCTATGTGTCCTCCATATGAACTGTCTGTCCAAAGCCATACTAGGCTGTAGCTGCGTTTTCTAGAGAGGTAAATCTGTGTCGTTCATAATCTGCGATTGCTGCTTGAATCAACTCCTCTTGGTATCTAGAAATAGATGCTTTACTCGCCATTCTCTGTATATTTACTCCGTTTACTACGTGAGCCCTCAGGATGTCCACACGGTGGCTGCCCGAAGAAAGGCAGCTCTATGCTACTTTACTACATCTAACATCATTAACAAGGGAGGGAGCTTATGGGGCTCTTCAACGCCTGGAGACAGCTTGACCGGCCCCTTTGGAAGAGGGAAGAGGGGAGAAGAACGCATGGGACGCCATACGACCCCTAGGGTTGTGCATACGAGTAGTGGCTTTTTCTTTTTAGAACCTATGGGACGTGGTACAGGCCTTTTTAACCTACCTCTATCAAGCCTGATAGGAAGATAAAAGCTTTTGGGAGATGAAGGCAATTCACGATCTTCCTTTGTGTCTTTGGGTTAGTCATCCAATATGTACATAGTTCGCGCAGGGCAAGCAGATTAACTTGCTCGACCCGTGAATCCACCCGGGATTCCAGGTGGCACGTCATACGACCTTAAATCTAAAAAGCGGCGGTCAGTCTCGCACACGTTGGTGGCCTAACCATCTTCAAAATAGATTCAGCGTGGGATTATAGTACTGAGATACTGAGGCTGGAATTCGAGGTAATACAGATTCTTACACACATATTATCTCCGCCATAACTTAACCTTTATGGAACAACCACCAGATAAAATTTCTCCCACCCACTCACCATCCCTTGCAAATTCATCCCATGTAGCCAATTCCCATCCACCCTAAAAAACCGACCAGGAAACTCCATCGGCTCGATTGCCACCTCTCCATGCTCCCCAACATTCAAAATCCTAAACTTCTCCAGCTTCCCACAACCATACTGACAATTCACGAGCCCACCACCATGGCCTGGTGTCTGCCCTCGACCCAAACCCTTGGATTCTGCCCGGATGAATACATTGTCGAAACAAGTCGATTTGAAGGACACGATATTGCGCTCCTCAGGGTGACAGACCAATTCGAAGGTCTCCCATCCGCCGATGAATGTTTGAACTTTAACGTGCCCTCCGCCGCCGGGCACTTGGGATCTGATGCCGGACCCGTTCATGGAGACATACCTACCTCCAAATTGGACGGATTTAATCGCGACGCAGAGGGGTGGAGGAGCAACGGTTTTTGTGATTGTGGACGTGAGTGAATTGACTTTGTTTTCTAGCTGCACGTTCTCCTGGCGGAGCTGGGCGATTGTAGCTTGTAGTGCTTGATGGGTTTCTGGGTTGACCGGTTCGTAGAATTCGTGCTCGTAACTTGGGGGATAGTGGTCGGTGACGGTGCGCTCGCTGGGGGTGTAACATGTCGAACTAGCGCTGCTGCCCCGGCGCCAGAAGTTGAAAATGTCGCTTACACCGCTTTTGGGGGTGGCTGGTGTGGGAGGTTGGATGGAGGTGAGATGATCCACATACGGCTTCCGGGCCTAGCTCCATTGATATTTCAGTCAGGTATATTTCCAATCTCAGTGAATATTATTTCTAGAACAGATGTACTCCTATAGATGAGTTGCTATTCGCAAATACGCAAGCCCTATACAAGGAGGATTGAAATATCTAAATGTACTCATGATCTCACCGAATTAATCATTTTAACAAATACCAGCTGCGGATCAACCCAGTCCTTGGTCGCTCCACGGAACCACGTCCATATTTCATCGAGAATATCATCGGTCAGAAACTCATCAGTCGAGATGAGGTCCCTGTCGCGTGTACCTGCCGGGCTATACACGGTTGACGATGCTGCAGAGGCTGAACTCGAGGGAGTTTGATTAGGCGATGGGCCCCACAAAAATTGCACAAGGTTTCTCATTTCTTTTGCTGTTTCTTGCTTCTGTGGATTTCCTTGGGTTGATTTATGGGTATGCACTATACTTTAAGAGTTGATTTAAAGCGGAACTTGACGACATTAAGTCATAATATATTGCTGTGACAGTGATCGGCAGTCAGGCCTCCAATCATCAGGACATCAGATCTTTGCATGCATCCAAGCAAGAGTACCACATGAGCTGACACATCAATGAGCCCTAGCAACCAGATAGCGAATTCTTCACACGATGTAACTATATCATGGAATGACAATAACTATAGGCTACTGTACCAAAAAAGGGGGTGTTACCAGCTCAAGCAATAGGTGGTACAGCACCCACGTGCTACAGTGGACTGAGTGGGGTTGATTACTGTCATGCTACTTTTCTTATTATCCATTATCTCGGAAAGTCTATATTGTCGGCCTTGGCAACATGGTTTCCTGTATATATACTTCCCTTGCTCGCGCTTTTTCCCTTTGCTCTTTATCCAATATCTTATATAATTTCTAAGGCATATTACAGCAAGTATTAGAGCGAGTATTAGAGTGAGTATTAGAGTGAGTAATAGAGTGAGTATTAGAGTGAGTAATAGAGCGAGTATTAGAGTGATTATTAGAGCGAGTATTAGAGCGAGTATAGAGCGATTATTAGAGCAAGTATTAGAGTGAGAGTGTTATAGTGAGTATCATATAGAGCAATTATTAAAGTGAGTATTAGAGCAAGCGAGTGTAGTCTAGTAATAATTAGCGAATCAATAAATATTTCTGCTGTATGTATATTTAATACAATTGGGAATTACATCCACAGAAGATCTTCAGTATAGCTGTGGTGTTACTCAATGTATTTCCAGGCAACTTAAATAGCAGTCCTTGGTCACTTAAATAACCGTCCTTGATCACTGTGGGAATGATGCCATATAACTACTGCATGATATTAGGTTGTTTGATATGCTGTTTTGATAAGGGGTGAATATAGTGTGCGGCTAAATGCTACTTCGCTTGGTAACCCATATCACAACGGTATTCTTGACAATACAATAGCAAACATTTTAGGCTCTACAATACTTACTAAATCAACGGTCGTGGACAACACAGTGGCAAACATTTTAGGCTCCACAATGCGTCCTAAATGCTAAGCGACGCCACGCATACGGGAATAAATCCGAATTGCAACGCGATAGCGCTGCTGGTGCGATAACACCCCCCTTTCTGGTACAGTAATTACAGCCGCTAGAGTGGATTTGTCACATCGCCAGCCCTCCCAGAGCCGCTCTGAACTCGCTATAGTACTCACAACCTGAATAGAAGCTACAACCCTCACAACCCTTGGATAGGTTTTGGAGGGGAAAGAGAAGGGATATCTCATGAATACTAGTAAACTGTGATTGTGGAACATACTAAAGGTATCTTAGACTCTTAATCAAGTTTACATTGGCCATAAAGGAGCTCGAGATGTAGATACTGTAGCTATAGACCGGGTGGGACTATAATTGAGATTAGCTAGGGAACTGAGGGGTGATAGAGTCTGCTAGAGCTTGATGAGGCATCGGAAAATATGTAAGAGGCCTTAGAGAATATTGTTTCATGAACATAGCTTGATTATAGCTCTTATAGCGTAATAAATACTATATCGAGTTAGTAGTTCAAGCATATGATATTATATTAGACCTTTTATTATATATGCGGTATACCTATGCACTTAGTATGCCTTTAGGCTGATGGTGATGCTAGTAAGAACCCATAAGGTATTATATATGGTATGAGCAGCCACATATGGAGGGAGGGTGGACGAGATTGGAGGCATTAACAATAGGGGTTGGTAAGCGTAATTGAAGTTGTGAATGCTATAGCAAGTTCAGGGCGGCTCTAAAAGAGCTGGCATATGTTAATCAAACAGATACCGTCATTCTATGATATATTTACCCTTGTATGCGGGATTCGCTATATAAAATTTGCGATGGGAGTCTGGTTGCTACCGATATACCTTATACGAACATCTCGCAGTTAGGTATAGTACAGGATATGACTTTGGATCTCAAACCATGTCGCTAGCGTATCACACCTATTGGATGGGGAGCACCTTTCGGGATGATAAATTCGTGTCGCACATATGCTGAAATTGCTGCTTGGATCCTCTCTGCATCTAGCATCCACGGGCGGTTTTCTGTATATTTGCTCTTTGGTATTCAGGGTGGTTGTCTACTACCCTCATCCTCAAGTCCCAGGTTGGGCGTGAAAATGGTCCTGAGAGTTGAATCTCGAGATATTATATATTTTATATCGTCCCCACCACATTGTCCCACCTTAAGCGCCTTACGGAACAATCACCAGATAAAACTTCTCAAACGCTTTCATATACCCTTGCAAATTCATTCCATTTAGCCAATTCCCATCCACCCTAAAAAACCGACCGGAAACTCGTTCGGCTCGATTGCCACCTCTCCATGCTCCCCTACCTTCAAAATCTTAAACTTCTCCAGCTTCCCGCAACCATACTGGCAATTCACGAGCCCACCCCCATGGCCTGATTTATGCCCTCGGACTAAACCCTTGGCGTCCGCTCGGATGAATACATTGTCGAAACAAGTCGATTTGAAGGACACGATATTGAGCTCCCCAGGGTGACAGACCAACTCGAAGGTCTCCCATCTGCCGATGAAGGTCTGAAATTTAACGTGCCCTCCGCCATGGGGGAGTTTGGATTTGATGCCGGACCCGTTCATGGAGACGTACCTCCGAATTGAACAGATTCAATTGCGGCGCGGAGGGATGGTGTTTGTGATGGTGGATGTAAGTCACTTGACCTTTTTTTCTAGCTGCTCATTTTCAGAGCGGAGTTGGGTACTTGTGGATGTAAGTGATTTCACATTGTTCTCTAGCTGTCCGTTCCCGTGGTGGAGTTGGGTGATGGTGGATGTAAGTGATTTGACCTTGTTTTCTAGCCGTTAATTTCCGGAGCGGAGTTGGGTAGTTGTGGATGTAAGTGATTTCATATTGTTCTCTAGCTGTCCGTTCTCGTGAGTGATTGTGGTTTCTTGTGCTTGGTGGTCTTGTAGGTTGCATACGGGCTCGTCGAACTTAGCCTCGCTTCCAGTCTCTTGGTGCCAAGACATATTTGTCTAGAGAATTTTGAATCACTACCATCCATCACCAGGATGCGGATCACCACAGGTATGTGGATCAGCATAGCGCTAACTGCATTTCGGGCGAGATCGAGCTGTACGAGAGCCCAGAGTGGACGGAATTGAATTAACACGAACCAAAGACCTCCGAGAGCTCCCTGTGAGAGGTGAAGGGCGGGTGCGAGGGATTGTACCCCGCTGAAAGGGGGGTAATGTGGCTACCACACGGATAACAAACCAGGTGAAGTAGCAAGTGATAAACTACTCAGATATATATCCCATAGCCCCAATCAATCATTAGATATCCCGACATGTATTTGAGATTAAATTGTAACCATTGAGGCCATAGTAGAGTGACTGAGCGTTGCCTAAACCCCTCCTACTTAACATGCTTTTCCTTTGTTGCCAGAGACCGCTTTATATCTGCTCTCTCTAACTATAAATACAAGCTAGTCAATATCTTATCATCAGAAACTCCACCATAACCATTCTCAAATTTGCCTCTAATCTTATTAAACAGCCAGGTTTACTATTTCCGATCATTAGTGGTGGTAGCTTGCTAAAGGTGCTAATACTGACCCACAATAATTCTAAAGCGCTTTAAGCATTCAAAAGCTCTGCTTTACCCATAGGAGGACTATTCCGTAACATTACCTTGGTATATTAACTATCGCAGAGACAGGATTAGTTGATCAGTGTTACTATTATAGTGTGTAGAGGAGGCGATGATAATTCTAAGACATATCCTATGCAGTATCTTGGCAACTATATTTTCGACATTAAACCAGTACCACATATTGCTCTATTATCTTATTATAGTCATATCCCTTCTTAAACTTTACCAAATAGTGGAAGGAAACTTCTTGTCTTTATTACAGCTATAGAATAAGAGAATCCAGTTTCCACAAGCAGAAAGTAGGGAGACTCAGGCAAGTGAAAGCTTAACTTGCTCCTGCCAATTTATCTATACATACCGTGCATCATAGCTTGGTCTTGTGGAGTGATTACTACTTAGTAGCTTTTATAACACCCAACTCGAGCACCTGTATATTATACAATCCTAAAAATATATTAGCCAAGCTATTGCACAGACATGTCTCAGAATCATCATCTCCTCCTCTGTGCCTACTATGATAGCAGTGCTCGTGCCTTTGTGACAGTTAATAGGCCAAAGTAATATTATGGAATAGTTCTCCTATGGGTAAAGCAGAACTTTTGAATGCTTAAAGCGCTTTAGAATTATTGTGGGTCAGTATTAGCACCTTTAGCAAGCTACCACCACTAATGATCGGAAATAGTAAACCTGGCTGTTTAATAAGATTAGAGGCAAATTTGAGAATGGTTATGGTGGAGTTTCTGATGATAAGATATTGACTAGCTTGTATTTATAGTTAGAGAGAGCAGATATAAAGCGGTCTCTGGCAACAAAGGAAAAGCATGTTAAGTAGGAGGGGTTTAGGCAACGCTCAGTCACTCTACTATGGCCTCAATGGTTACAATTTAATCTCAAATACATGTCGGGATATCTAATGATTGATTGGGGCTATGGGATATATATCTGAGTAGTTTATCACTTGCTACTTCACCTGGTTTGTTATCCGTGTGGTAGCCACATTACCCCCCTTTCAGCGGGGTACAATCCCTCGCACCCGCCCTTCACCTCTCACAGGGAGCTCTCGGAGGTCTTTGGTTCGTGTTAATTCAATTCCGTCCACTCTGGGCTCTCGTACAGCTCGATCTCGCCCGAAATGCAGTTAGCGCTATGCTGATCTACATCCCTGTGATGATCCGCATCCCGGTGATGGATGGTACTGACTAAGCTAAGCAGCATCGCAATCACATGACCAAGGGACACAGCGACCCGGTTCAAGAGCGTGGGTTCGAGGCTACGTCGAACTCGTGTTCGGGATCGTGGTCGGTCACGGTGGGGGTGTAACATGACGTACTAGTGCTGCTACCCTGGCGCCAGGAGCTGACAATATCATTTACACCGCTTTTGGGGGTGGCTGGTGTAGGAGGTTGGATGGAGGTGAGAAGCTTAAGCAAGATGATCCACATACGGCTTCCGGGCCTAGCTCCATTGATATTTCGGTCAGGTATATTCTCAATCTCAGTGAATATTATTTCTAGAACAGATGAAGTACTCCTGTAGATGAGTTGCTATTCGCACATACGCAAGCCATATACGAGGAGGATTGAAATATCTAAATGTACTCATGATCTCACCGAATTAACCATCTACCGCAGATCAACCCCATCCATAGTTGCATCACAAAACCACGTCCAAAGCTCATCGAGGATATCATCGGTCAGAAGCCCATCAGTTGAGGTGAGATCCCTGTCTCGTGTACGTGCTGCTGATGTATATGATGGGGTTGACAATGCTACAGGGGCCGAGCTCCAGGGTGTTAGATCAGGCAATAGGCCCCACCATAATGGTACAAGGTTTCGCATTTTTATTCTGTGTTTTTGATTCCGTGGAGCTACTTGGGTTGGTTTATGGGTAACTATGCACTGTGTTGTGGGTCAAGGCTGATTATAGCAAGATATCTATGATAGTGATCCACAGTCAGGCCTCCAGTCAATCCGTAGAGTCGAAACAGTCCCTCTGCATAGCGTCCATCAGCACCCATTTTTATGCAATAAAGCAGTTATGCATGCATAATATTAATGAGAAAGAAAAAACTAATATCTAACTAGATACTTGATTCTCCAAGTACTCTTTGTTCAAATCTCTTTATGGCCACTTCTCAGCATGTGGTTACTGCTTGCACTTGATACTGAGCTTAGTTTCTGTGACTAGAAGCAAATCAGGGTATCCATTGAATTTCTGGAAGAATGTGTGTAATATGTGTACTAATTGAGTTGATAGGTCAATCCAACAATCTCTTAAACTAGAAATTATATCAGTAATCTATAAACTAAGAAATTTTGGACTGACTACCACTGAGTAAGGTCATGTTGATTGAAAATTTCGGCGCTAGATGATGTTCACAAAGCTGGTGTACCCACTATCTGTTGGGTCTGTATGGAGCAGGGACTGCCCTGTGTATAGACATTTTGACAATATTTTTTTCTTGTTCTGATTCTCTATCAGCGGGTCCCACTAGGCTTAGAGTAAGCTGTCCACTAGCTGTTTTCTGCATATTTGCCCCGTTTACTTCATATGCGGTCACCAGTTTCGCACACGGTGGCCTAAGTTCTAACCCTCTTCAAATCCCAGACCTAGTGTGGTATAATAGTAGTGAGACTGAATCTCGAGGTATTACTGATCTTTATATTATCTCACTACATGCTCCAACCTTATACGCTTTACGGAACAATAACCAACAGCCACACCTGCGAGCGGGTATACTTTGTTTTATGCAGGACCATAGGGCCCATTTCTTTCTCTCTGCCAGTCGCGCAGATTAACTTGTACGTACTTTGAATCCACCCGGGCTTCCGGAGTGGCTCGTCATACGACCCTTAAGGTTGTGCATACGAGTACTGAGTTCAAAAAAAAAAAAAAAAAAAGATCTTAACAAACAGATCCACCCCATCCTTGGTCGCATCAGAAACCCACGTCCACAGCCCATCAAGAATATCTTCTGTGAGAAATTCATCGGTTAAGATGAGGTCCCTGTCGCGAGTACCTGCTGGAATACACGCAGCTGATGAAGATGATGGGGTTGGCAGCGCTTGGGGTTGGATTCGTTCAGTTATGTACTTTGTTGTAGGTGAAAGTTGGTTAAAGGCGGGGGATTAGACATTATATGTTGTCGTGATCAACTCCAGCCGCATTATCTGAGAATGAAGACCCCGGCCGCTATGCGGGCTGTCTGGTGAGATTAAAAGTGGACTATCTGTACTTGGTAGGAACTACAGTATCTAGCTATCTACAGCCCTAGGCTGTGGCTGCACCTTTCAGGGTAGTAATTCGTGTTGCTCATATGCTCGATATCTAGAAAGGTTGTTCCACTAGCATTTTTCTGCATTTTTGCGCTGTCTACTTCATAAGCAGTAGTCAAGCTCACATGAGAGTGAAGATCGAGGAATACAGGTCAGGGATCTGGATTGTTGGTATAGGGAGTAAAAGAAAAAAAAAAACGAAGTGAATTGAAATATCTTATTTTATTTTCTATAGAAAAAGTAAAACATTTACAGGCCTTTATCTCCACCATATGCCCAACTTTGTATACCTTACGGAACAATCACCAGATAGAACTTCTCCCCCGCGTCCGCTTTCCCTTGCAATTTCATTCCATGCAGCCAATTCCCATTTAATTTCAAAAACCTCCCCGGAAATTCCACCGGTTCAATCGTTACCCACCCTTGATCTCTAACCTTCGAAATCCTAAAGCTCTCCATTCCACCACACCCATACTGGCAATTTACTATACCACCCCCTTCCCGAGGAGTTTGCCCGGGACTCAAGCAACAGGCGTCCGCCCGGAGGTATACATTGTCGAAACAAATTGACTTGAAAGACACGATGTTGTGCTTCCCAGGGTGACAGACCAACTCAAAGGTCTCCCAGTTGTGGATGTGGGTCTGGACGTTGACACACCCTCCGCCGTTGCTGAGGTAGGATCTGACATCCGATCCGTTCATGCAGACGTACCTGCTGCCAAACTGGACGGACTTAATTGCGATGCGGAGGGGTGGGGGAGGGATGGTGTTTGTGATGGTGGATGAAAGTGATTTGACCTTATATTCTAGCTGCTCGTTTTCGAAGCGGAGTTGGGTAGTTGTGGATGTAAGTAATGACACATTGTTCTCTAGCTGTCCGTTCTCGTGGCGGAGTTGGGTGATGGTGGACGTAAGTGATTTGGCATTACCCTCTAGCTGCCCGTTCTCGTGGCGGAGTTGAGTGATTGTGGTTTGTTGGGTTTGATGGGCTTGTAGGTTGCGTACGGGCTCGTCGAACTCGTGTTCGGTCACGGTGCGCTTGCTGGGGGTGTAACATGCCGTACTAGTGCTGCTACCCCGGCGCCAGGAGCTGACAATATCATTTACATCGCCTCCGGGAGTGGCAGGTGTCGGAGGTTTGATAGCGGTGAGATGATCCACATACGGCTTCCGGGCCTAGCTCCATTGATATTTCGATCTCAATGTCAATAAACATTTTTGCCCACAAGAGGTATATACTCCTGTAATTGTAATCAAATCATATTGAGGACAACCAAAATAGAGACAAAGTACTCACCGAATTGACCATCTTAACAAACATCAACTGCGGATCAACCCCATCCTGGGCCGCATCACAAAACCACGCCCAAAGCTCATCAAGAACATCGTCGGTCAGAAATCGATCCGTCAATATGAGGTCCTTGTCTCGTGTACGTGTGGCTGATGCATGTGATGAGGTTGACGATGCTACAGAGGCCGAGCTCGAGGGCGCCTGATCAGGCAATGAGACCCACCATAATCTTACAAGGTCTTTCATTATTTTCTTTGCCTTTTGGGGGGTTGGTGTTATGGGTATGCACTGTCGAGGTTGAGATTACTCGTGTATCTCTTGCTGTCGAGTGATAGTGATCGTCAGTCAGGCCTCCAATCTGAGACCTGCACTCCAGGATCGCCGTACATAGGTCCCTAGGCTCCCGCTATCTCAATTCCTTATTATCTACAGCGCAAATAAGAGGAAAACATCCCCAAGATCTATACCAGTTACCCAAAACCTTCAAACATGCATAATACCACTCCATTTAAAAAACGGTCATGGTACCAGCTAACGCCTCAGTCCAGCCATGCTGATTAGCTTTTTTGTTTATAATTATCCAGAGAAGATTTCTATTGCAGAGAGATGGAGAGAGGTAAGGAGGAGAGGAAGTTTAATACATCTGGAAAGTACAATCCCCAATATGAAGTCCTCCTCCGCAATTTTGACCCTCAAAAGCTTCGTCTTTGGGGTTTGAACCTTGTATAATATTCATGCTGGCAGGTCCCGCCTGAGACAAAAAAGAAAGCAAAAAGGGTATGCGGATACTTTTGCCGGAGTGTAATTGACGGCAGCTTTGGTTACCACGGTTGTAAAGCAACTAACTATACATCCAAGAAGAATGTGTTTATTGAATTTGGTAGACTGGGATGGGTTTTGACTTTGGGAAACTTAAAGAGGAAGGATTATATGATGGTAATTTGGGAATAAACTTTGCTATACCGTAGAGACTCAATTTATTCGACAGAGTAATTTCATGTGAACTTCATTTGCGGGTTTAAGTTATGTGAACGTCGGAGATGGAAATGTAGGCACCGTAATTATCCACAATGCCATCAAAGAAGCCTCTACAAGCACTGTCGGTGAAGATAGCTGCAAAAGTCCAGGCAGTTTCTGGAGGCAGGCTTCCTTCCACCGGTCCATAAACTACAACTCGATATGGGCCTAAACCAAAGCCATTAGCTCAGAGAGTCTTCCACCATCGATAAAGCGAGTCAAGAGGAGCTATGGCAAGGCTGATAAAGTTGAAGTGTTGATGTTTATGATCCACCACCAGATTATGTTTATTTCACTAAAGAATACTGGCCTCTAAATCAAATTGAGGCAGCTAGTTACTTTAAGATCCCTCAGATTACAATCTCGGACTAGTATTGCAACCAAGAAGATACAGGAGATAAGAGGAGGACACTATCGAGCTGATAACATCAGATGGCATTGCTCCTGGCCTGAAATGAAAGCAAAGTTATTCCGATCTTTAGTTCAGTGTAGAGAGGCAGGAAAATTGGTTCAGCATGGGTGGTTTTGGAAGCAGTCTAAACAGATCTTTACAAATGTCTATCTAGGAGTAATGGCAAGACTATTTGTGTTTTCTACCGGCTGGTTTCTTGGTTTTCAACGTCGATGGGGTATCTCATGTCGGGTCCTTACAAAGAAAGCTTCCTATGTACTGTACCAGATGAGTATTGCCATCTCATACTAAGCTGGTTAGCTTCAACTGACACAGCTCCTTACCAATGAACACATTTGACTGCTTGCAACTTACTTTTGATATTGGACGATATCACTTCTCCACTATCCTCAACATTGATGAGACTCCTTAGCTTCCATTGTTTTTTACTCTTCATGCAGAACTTTAGTTGCACAGATTGATATATTTCATGTCAGCCGTGGCTTATGATCTGTGTGACTGTGTCCCACGCATATGCATGGTGATAGAGTATCTACGGTATATCTATTTGCCAATGATTCGGCAACACGTGCACAATTATGTGGCGATGCGGATCATCATTCTATTTGAAGGCAAAATACAGGCAAATCTGGCTATGTGAACCTCGACATAGTGAAAACCCGGCTGTACGGAAGGGATTTGTCAGACCGTTCCTGCACGCAGGTAAAGTACCCTGGCTATAGTGAAACTAGTGGTGCGCTACATCTAACTACAAAGTAAAGAACTAAGAAGATGAGTTGCAGCCAATTGTCGAGCATATTTCGTTTCTTGTGTGCCTCTACATATTGCATATCTCCAGGCCGCTGTCTTTGAACCTGTCGAGCTTGAAATATCTGCCATTTTTCTAAGGCAGTACGCCCATATCGGCTGCAGAGGCATGTTGCAATATTATCGAGCTGAAGCAGAAAGAATACAAATTGACTACATCCTATTTTTCTTACTTCGTGCTTCTCCCTTACCCCTATCGGGCACGTGACATCTTGTTATTGCGAAACCTGGCTATTACAAAGGAAATGGGTCCTTCGTTATAGCCATGTTTGCCCTGTAATCGATCATGATAAGCCATAGGTACTCATTATATCAAGGCCAGCTACCTGATTCACCATCTGCTTCAGCACTAGATATGGAAGTTAGGTTACGGTTCATGCTTAAACTGATCAATTAGATATAATCTGAATGCATATTTAACTTCTGGATCTGATATTGTTTGTATTAATTTTCGTAAGTGCAATAATTTTGCTCCTATCAAGCAGCTTATATCTTCTCATAGCAAAATCTTTAGCAACATATTCAGAGAAACAGCCTGCCTATATTCATTAATTAGAGACTCCTGTTGGGAATTTACATTGGACTGGATTAAGAGATGAATGTAAGATGTTGGTATTATGAACGTTTGAAATTCATTGCTGACTATACAACTGATAGCGAGTCTATTTAACTACATTATTACCCTCTACCCATTACATTAGTTTAGGTAGCTTGCTCCTCGGAAGCGCGGGGCTCCAATCAATCATTGTTTGTGCAACCAGCTAGCCTTCTAGCTTCTAGATGGTCAACTCCACTTAAAGTAGATGAAATCCATGAGCTAAGTTCTTTATAACCTATATATCATGGGACAATTGCTATAGTTTGGGTATTTTTTGTCATTTGTGGGAATAGGGCAATTTTAGTGTAAAGTGCTACTGTATAGAAACTTTTGTCCTAGTACTTTAATCTTATCCAGCTTGGACAATCCATCCTCAATGATATTATAATCACTACATTTGCTATGATAGTATCAAGAGGCAGTATATCTAGGAATACATACTAGCGTAATGTAGGCGCCTTGCATAAGCTGGTGAATCGTAGACTCACTAGTGCTACAGCGAGCAGCTGCTTAGTGCGACTGGGTCTTATTATTCAGATTTCGCGGTACGCAGGACGAAGTAGAATGTGAATTATAACAAATATTACCATTAAAGATAAGAGTATTGTCAACTAATGAGCATAATCTCATATCTCATCTCATATCGCACGCATCGCCGCCAAGATCATCACATGCATGACATCTCCCGACGATCCCATGCAATATGCCTCCGGGACATGACTAGTAAGATTATTTCAATTTCATATGTTCAAGGACCGAAGGTAGTTTTCTCTGGCTGCCGTGGCTTGCTATACAGAAAAAGCCGAGTCCCCTTTGCCCCATACGCTGTCAGAGAAAACCAACCCTTGCTACGCTCTACACTATAAATGTAGTGCACCGGTGACAGTATATGTATCCTACAGGCTGCCTCTGGTCTCTCCCATCTACCAGACTACTGTATGTACGCCAGCGCAGTCAACGAAGGTATGTCCGCTAGTAGATAACTCTCTAATCGAATGCTCTATATGTACGACACATAGCAATACCTTCCATCACTCCGACTGGTAGACAGACCCTGGACAAAAGTCTTCGCACTGAAACTGAGGAACTTTCAATTATTCGAAGTGGAATATCTCAACAAAAGCCGACAGAAGTACATGAAAAAAAATGAAGCTATAAGGTATATAGGAGAAGTTATTGGGCCAAGGAAATGTAAATTAAATACAAAGTGATGGAGTAGCGAATGCCAGCCCTCGGCACGAATGACAGCAGCAACCCCGTACTATGCTAGAGCGGTTCAAATACATCAGTTATTTGCTGGGAGTAAGGCTTTGTTTCAAAGACCTTCTCCATATGTTCAAGGACTGGAAGGACCAAAAGCTTGCATAGCTGTCAGTAGAGGTAGGCATCCATTGAATGAATCACTCAAGGGACAAACGTACTCTGCTTATTTCCCAGAACGTCCCCGTACCATTACCAATATCCCATTCCTTTTTTCAGGTACAATGCAGTCTTTATCCTACTTTTTGACGGTAATCTCCATACCTATGTTTGGGCCCGTGTAGCCGATTTTTCTATACTGCCCCGTGGAACTTTCTTACAGTCCTCAGCTGTGAAATGTCGATGTTCTTTAGCTCTGAAGACATTTAGCTGCTCATTCAGCTGTTAACTTGGGTCGTTCTCATGCTAGCCACCCTCTTGTTGAAATGTTAGTATAGCGATTGATAGTTTGCAGGCTAACATGAGGTGCAGAATATTTCTAAACTTCCTTACATGCTGCTATCCAATGATGCTTAATATATGAGAAGCCTGCCAGTCTCGCTTAGAAAGTTCATCACTTCCTGAGGCATTGTCTATCGACCCTCTCTAGCGTAAATTCGATGAAATATTCCACTGTATTATAAGGTCTCTAATAATGAAATAGTAGAAAAAGTATAATGCAGCACCAGTATAGCACCTTTCTCTGCTTGGGTGCCATCGTGCGTTGTTGCTGATACACTGCCTCTGAGGTTATCATCTAACTTGTAATCACCCGAATGTGCCTGTTACAGATGCCGGTACGCGGTACACGACAGAATTCCAGGCGTTCTCGTTAACAACATCGTATGTTAGGCTGGAAAGCGAGACAAGCAAAACTCATACATTGAAGCTGTGAAGCTTGGGATTATCTCGCTAGATACTGTGCAAAAGTGCTGTAACGGATTGCCATGCCGCGATAGATTGGTACTGTCTTTTGCCTCGCCACGCATTATCGGGGGAATTTGGAGAGAGTAGTCACGTATTGCACCGTATGTACAGTGTCCGACATGGTGCGCGCGATAGGTCCATGCGTTCGCAGGGCACTTCTCCCGCCAGATGTACAGCGCTCTGCCGATCCCCGACAAATCGGGCTTTTTGCGGGAAAAAAGGCAAGAAAAAGCAAAGCGCGCAAAAAAAAAACAAATCGCTCTTCGCTCTTGTTTCGAACTTGCACCCAGAGGGCATGTGTGCTTCTAGAACAGCTCAGCGATCGGGGGATGGGATGCGGCAGTCGGTGGGTGCTGTGTTGCGGTATCCTGTCCACCAGGTACCGTACATACATATTGTACATCACACTCTCACACACACACACACACATATGTACAGTATATATATCAGTGCCTACTCCCCAGCGTGCATACGGGCGTAGAGTGCAGACACGGGCAGCCGTCGGCAGGGGGCGCTGTGCGGGGGGAGCGGAGCGAGGCGAATAAATTGAGGCGAGCGGCAGGAAAAAGAAACGGAGGGAAGAGAGAAGAAGCGGCGGCGAGTTATAAAGGAAAAAGAAAGGGAAAGAAAAAAGAAAGAAAGAAAGAAGGAAGGAAGGAAGGAAGGAAACAAAGAACAGAAGAATAGACGGCAGTTGCCATAGCCATATTGATATTGGCGATCTCAGTGCTCTGGCGCTGTGCCTGCTTACCTACTTACTTACCTACTTGCTTACATATGATATGTACTTGACGCAGGCCACAGGGCTGCGCACCCATCACCACAGCTTCTGACTGCGAATCCCCCCCCCTCGTCGAGCAAACCAACCACCCGCATCCAACGCGCGCGCGCGCATCAGGCCGGAAAGGACGCTGGGGGTGCATACCGTGGCGTTGGCGCTGCTGCTGATCGGGGTGCGATAATTAAGTCATCGTTGGCTTTTCGTTCTAGAAGCCGTATAGCGGTGCGGTGCGGTGGGTGGGTCAGCACTCTATACGCACAGCGCAGAGCAGAGCAGCGCAGAGCAGGAAGGGGCTGCCAGGGCTGCCACAGCACGTCTCGGTACACAAGCAGCAGAAAGCAGACCCCCCCCAGACAGCTACCCCTCACCGTACTGCGCACAGCAAACTGCGCGTATTCGCTTGATACCGTACACCTCATACGTCTGCCGCTGACGGTTCGCCCCCGCGTGATCGACATCGCGGTGTGCTGGTCGAATCGCCCTCCGCTTGCAAGCCTATCAACCGGTGCCGTCCGGCGTTTTATTCGCGCCCTACTCTGCCTACACTACGGATACACTACGCCCTGCCCTCGCCGCGGAGTTATACTCCCAGCCTACACTCCGACCCACGAGGCAGACGCCAGCATGTCCTTCACACACTTCTCCCATCACCCCCCCCCACATCCCCGGGGCCCCTACTCCGCCACGCGGCGTTTCCCCGGCGACTCCACCGACGATGAGGACGATGACGGCGACCGTGGCTTCGACATTCCGCTGCGAATAAGACCGATAAACTCAAACATGGACAGGCTACTGTTTGGCGCTGCTGGCGGTGGAGGGAGGGGTGGGGTTGCGCCGGGGGGCATGCCTGCGCGGCTGAATTACGGGTTTGGCATGGGTGGGGGTTCGAACTTTTCTGGAGGAAGAGGGGGAGGAGCTGGAGGGGCGTTTGGCTGGACGCCCCCGCCCCCGCCAGTAGCTGCAGCACCGCGGGCCGCGGAGTCGGTGCCGAGGGGGATGGTGGGGTTGGGGCAGGGGGAGAAGGAGCTTGTGGGTTCGATGGGGGGATTGAGGGTTGCGGGTCCGGGTGCGGGGGTGGGGGAGAGCCTACGGAGGAGAAGGGTTGAGGCTGAGTTGAGGGAGGTGGGTGATGCTGCAGATGATGGGGATGCGGATGGAGAAGAGGAGGAAGAGGAGGAGGAGGATGTCCCGCTGAAATTGAAAGCTGGGAGGGGGAGTGCGTTTGATAGCTTGCTTGCTGCGGGTCCTGCCACAGCCGGATCATCCTCCGCCCCAGCCACCACCGCACAGCAGCCCTCACGAGCATCAATACCAACCCCACCACCATTCCACGATCCTACAACGCCGACTCCTGCCGCCTCCGCGCCGACAATCGGCTCCACCTCTCCCCTCCCCACATTATCCACCGAAAAACAGCCCTCCTCACAAACCCCAAAACACTGGACAGACCCCCCGCAGTCCCCGCGCGAAACCCCGCTCACACCCCGCCCCATCCCCCTCCCGCTCGATCTGTCATTAGCGGATCTGCCCTGCTCCGACTCCGACGACGAGGGCGATGATAATACGGGGCAGCTCGTCACGCAGGGTGCGGGGTCCACTCCTGCGCCGGGGGTGGTCGGGCGGGGAAGAGTCAGGAAGGCGAGGGGGCAGACACCGAACCGGAGGTTGACCGTTGCGGAGCTGGAGAGTCTGCCGGATAGGGAGTTGCTTGCACAGGCGCTGGCTGCGTTGGGGTACCGGTCGCGGATGGAGGATGATGGAGAGGGGCAGGATGAGGAGGAGGGTAAGGGAGAGGAGGTGAGCCAGTTTGAAAATGAGTTTGCGAGCAGAGGGGGGGGTATACCCGGTGTTGGTGGGTGGGGACGGAGTGGTGGTGGTGGCGTTGGCATGCGGAGTGGGATGGGAGAGGATGAGGAGCCAGTGGCAGGAGGGGTAAGGCTGAGGAAGGGGAAGGGAAATTTTGGGATGGACTGGGGCGCTGTGTGAGGGAGGCGCAGTTTTTTGGAGGTGGATACTGGTTGTATTTAGTGCGGTACGAGGCTAGGTGAATATTGCTTGCCGTGTATTTGACAGATTTTGAGGTGGGGGGAGGTGTTTCCCCGTTTGTTTTTGTTGTTTTTAATGATGGTGTTTGAACTAGTATATCTCTTTTTTTTAAATATCTTTTTGATATCCTGCGGATTGAGATTGCATGCCTGTTGATGCGTATCCACTATTATTCACATCCCTTTCCGTTAACCCTTGTTTATTCTTGTTTTTGGCTAAGCTCTGAGCGTGGTTGATGATATTTCTTCTTTATGTTGTGCTAGTTTGATGAGAGCGATGATGTTATGAGTACTTACTTAGTATACTTGTGTTGCGAGCTTGAGCGTGTGATCTACGAAAAGGTTCCGGAATGAATAACGATGCACGAATGCTTACTGCTTGGGTACGGGATCAGTCACAAAGCGTGCATGAAGACGACAGTTTGAGCCATTTTTACGCTGGTATTGTTCTGGGATATGCCTAGTGGGGATTGGTTACTGAGGAGAGTCGAGGTATATGCAGGCTTTGCTTGCTTTCCTGCACTCGTACATACGCCCATTGCCAACGTCCTGCTCTGCTCGGGGAAGAACATCTCCATTACGCAAGATAGTTATACATGGAGGGCGTTGGTGCAACTACAGCTTGGGTGCAAAAGAGCACTGGGTAAAGTCTTTTCTTTTGGGCAGCCAAACAAAGCCCCTGTGGTTAGATAGACGGGTTACCATAATATAGAGGCGCACACCAAAGTTCTATGTGCGGCTTGGCGCCAAGTCACAGATGGAAGGACGGGACTTGTGAGAGGGAGAGAGGCTTGGCATTCCTGCCAGTACTAGTCCCGTTTAGGTATCCGGGGACCGCAGGAAAGCAGCGGGTGCCAAATTGTTTGATTTCGACAAACCAGAAATACAAGCACCCCAATATCGACCAACACCTCAGATCCAATTCACCATCCTCACCTCAATCCAGACGATCGAAGATCCGCAAGCGTAACCTCTTTGCGTCTACCAAACAAAACAACTCTGAGGATGTCTTCACCTGTAGGTCCTCTGTCCTCTCTACTCCATCCTGTTAATATAACTGCGGTTTTAGAGGCCTACGCTTGAGCAGCCCTTCAACCCTCAATAAATTCATATATGTAATTCACCGCCACCACCTCGCCTCCGCCTGGAGTTTCACTGGCTGGAGTGACCAGGATTACAGCGGCCCCATGGTCGTCGACCACGTGAGCTTCCTCGACACAGCTGGCTCTGCGTTGACTTTCCCGACCATAATGCCCTCCTTCGTTTGGTAACTAGGTTGCGATTCCCCCTTGCAGCTTCACGTTTTTCGATAGCTTTGGGTGCTCGGGTGAAAGGCTTGATAACTCAGTTGACAAAACAAGAGGTTCCTGCTATGGGGGTGAGAGTGGTAATAAGGCTTCTAGCCTGCTGATTGAGTGCTAGTAAGCTCTTTTGGAAGCCACCCTGATGGGATTTGGGTAGCTGTGTAGACGCTCAGAATATCAATTACAGTGGACTGGGTTGTAAATATTAACAGCTAGGAGGCAAAGATTTACGTACGGTTGTTTTGCATAACTTCAGGGTGTTGGCTACTCATCTAGTGGATATCCAAAACACAGAAAATCATAGGAATCAAACCATTCAAGTTGAAGCAGAACTTTGAAAGCAAATTGATTTGATGGATATGCAGACCATTATTGGTGCGGAATACTACGAGGACTCTGAGTACACTCGCATCGTGCGTACACTTTTGCCACTAGCTATACTTCATGTTTGTCTAAAAAGCCGCCTTTTCTTGTTCCCCTGCGTGCTGGAGAAGTTAAAGCATCGGAAGTGGGTGGTGGGCATTTATCCAGGAATTTCTGCTCAGAGTGAAAGCGAGATTGGATTTGTGAGTGCATTCGTTCACTCGCGGCTGTAAAGTTTTCTTCCTCCCATCTCAGTCCACAGTCTGTATACTAATGCCAATGCCAGATATTGATTGCAAGAAACTAGGGTTACAAGTGCTAATAGCTAGGAGGCAAAGTGTATTTGCAAATAGTGAATATGAAGGGCACAGGAATTTATAAAAATCCAAACGTACAACAGTTTTAGTTAAAAAAACAACTTGAAATTTCTACTAGTTTTAATGCAATTGATTTAATGTATATGCAGACCTTATATTAGTCCAAAACTATTGCATATTGCACGAAATCTTTCGAGTACGCATACGCCACCTAGCTGTACCTCGCTCTTGTCTAAAAAGCCTCTTCTTGTGCCTCTAGTGAAAATTCCCCATGTCAACCGTTACGAATCGCTCAAACACAAGTCCTTGGGTCCTTGGAATCACAAATTCCCCCTCCTATAATTTATCCTGAGCACTCACATCTCTGCAACTAGGTCCTGGAGGTATTTGGAGTGGCACATGCTAGGGGTGCTACAATACCGGTATACCTCTGCACTAACTCAACAGTATCGGTGTTTGCCAATTGGATTCTAAACAAGATAATCAAACATGCTCTAAGGTTTATGCTAGTTTGAAGTAATGAAATATTGCTGGTAAAGTATTTTGACAACAGAATTGGGTGTTTTGAATAAAGGTATCACGCAATTGTTGTGTAGCGAGGGTTATGACGATATGAGAGTGGCAGAGTGCGCCTGTTATAATGTAAGTGAATAGTTACTGTATGTTTTGTATAATTAGGAGATGTGCTGAGGCACCCACCTACCCTTCATAGTTCTACGCTACAAGTCATCGTCCGATGCAGCCACGCGGCCTCGAGGCCACCCAATTTTGAATACCTCAACAACCACCAATAGCTATATAGTAAATATCTACTAGCATGCTTTCCAGACTATCTACTTGCTCTAGACGAGATAAAAAAATAATAATAAAATTCATACTTGGTATACCACGCTTTTGCCTAAATAACTGCCTTCACCCGATGGGACATGGATCTAGGTAGATTCTCAAACATAGCAGGATCAGCAATGGATGATAGCATCAGCTAGTTTCTGTTTAATAGTTCCCGAGCTACCTGACATGTTGACAAATTCTGGTAATACTAGTGAAGGTTTGTTGAGGCGTACCCAGACGTGCTCAATTGGATTAAGGTCAGGGGAGTAGGGTAGCCATTCCATGATCATAGCCTGTGCTAATAAACTATTACTTCACAGTGCTATAGGTATGTATTTGTGCATTCTCTTGCAAGCTGTAGTAAATAATTCTGCAAAAGCTTAAAGTAGAGCTGTCCAGTGAACCCCCCCATTTAGCCTCTAGATCTTCTACCATTCTCACCATAGGGCCCTTCTCTGCACAGAAAAACCAAGCCCATACCATCTGGGTAACTGCTCCAGACATTTTTTCCTGGTTTGCAAAACACCGAAACAGGCTTTGCTCCAGAAGATTTTTCAACAGAACACTCATCACTCCAATTGACCTTAAGTCATTGTTCCTTCATCCAATCCTTATGTGCAACAGCCCCAGCAAGCCTCTTAGCTGCAATCTCAGGCTCCAAGAGTGGTCTCTGAGCTACTCGCTCTTTTTGATGTCTGCCTCCCTCTGACGACTCTATAGGGTGCTCCGGGACACGCCCCTATATTGACAGACAACTCTTCCATTGTCTGACGCCTTTTGACAAAGGAGCTCATACAATTGCTCTATCTGACTTTATAGTAAGTAGTCTTCCGTGGCCTCCCAGCTCGTGTGGACTTGAATTTAATCAGATGTGTGGCTGTAACGATAGACTGGATTGGGGCTTTGGGAACGCCAGTAGCACAGGCAATCTGACCATAGCCTTCTCCAGCTTAACAGCGCCCAGTATGATACCCGTATTGTAGGAGATAATTCGTGATGTCTATTTTCTTCGGTGCGTTGCCTTTGCGTGCGTGGGATTGGATTTGGTGCCATGGTGGGGGGTTGAATTTGAGGTGTGAGGCTGCGATCGCACGGTTGCAGATGATCACATGGAACTATATGTACCATTGGGTCATTGCTGGAAATACAAAACAGTGTCATGGATGCGTAGTTTTCGAGTTTTATCCTGCGTATTGCACAAGAGAACTCGTGGGCATATTGCAAACTCAGGACTGTAGACCTTTGCAACGTCACGCCCAAGTTCAACCCCTTCGAACTATACAAACAACTATAAGGTGGAACAGTGATAGGTAATTCATATAAAGGCAATCTATTTATAACGATATTTTCTCAAAACGAAAAAAAATAGAGACCCTTGGACTTTTGCGCTCTAACTCCCATGCAAAAGGTCTTGTGAAACAGCTGCAAGGCGGCTTCTGTGCTGGCGACCCCTCTACAAAGAGACACTGTGTTGACTTATCGACCACGAAAATAAGATGTCCTCAATCCAGTGACAGCGTGGCTCTGGTAGCCAGTATAGCTGCACCTTCATTTTGTACGATAGCTTTAAATGCGAAGGCGCACAGCTTGAGAGCGAGAGCGTGGACTGGGATCTCCCTGATTTAGCATGGAGAAAGATTATAGGGCCAGAAGCCTATGGGTTGAATATAGTTAATCTCTTTCAAAAACCGCGCTGATGGGGTTGGGATAGCTGTGGAGGCGTTTAGGGTATTGACTACAGTGGGCTGGGGATGAGAAGTGTTTCCGGCTAGGTTGCAAAATTTACGTACGGTTGGTAGTGGATATCACAGAAATTTAGGAAATCTGAACACAAGGGAATAGTTCCCGTTCAGAAACAACCCATCATTTTTTTGTGAAAGCAAATGTCTATGCAGAGCTTATTTTCGCAAAATACTGCACCAGTATATATGCACCATACTTAGACTTTACACTTCACGTCGCGCTTGTCTAAAATTAGCGCCTAGAACATATTCATTTGGCAACGAAGTTGCCAATTTCTTTTGAAATTGAAACGAAGTGTAGTTTATTTTGTTTGTAATAAGTAGGCTTACCCGTAATCTGCATATATCTGGGAGTTAAAGTTAAGTAGTTGTATTTCACTATCGATTGTTTCCTTGCCTTCGTTTCCATATCATTTACCACTCAGCACTCTTCTATATTATTCACCACTCTACTATTTTATATCAACTTCTACTATACCCCTCCCTACTCATGGATTCTATTTGTTGTACTTGCTATTATCGTAATATGATCTAGTATTCTAGACATTAACTTAGGATGGACAACGTATGAAGACCTGTATTCCCTGTAGGAGCAAAAGAATTATTAAATAACCATAAGGACCCTATATAGGTATCTATAGTATATACTTTAATTAGTTTCTCATTGTAGTGAAAACGAGAGGAGCAGGTAAGAGATGAGAATAACCCAATCCTTCCAATACACAAGAACCGAAGTATTCGGAGGTCAAGATCCCTAACCTCTTCCTATAGCCAGAGTCTGTCTCCAATGAGCTCTCTACGAAATAGAGCAAGTTCTAAAGTAGTCCTCATCATCCTTCTAATCAACACTGGAGTCGAGCACCCTCTAATCAATAGCAGAGCTGAGTACTATGGAGGCGATCCGCTTGCCCGTAACCGGGGGATAACCTGTGTGTGACCGATACGTGAGAGCTCATTCCGAGGGATTGTGACAATACGATAAACCCGTGCTTTATTGTCCTATCTAAAAGGCACGAATAACTGCTTGCTGCTGCTTGCTGAACATTACTTCCCTTTGCTTGCTGTACTTTCATACTCCGCTATGCTGCTCCAATGCGCTTCCCAATGCTGTTCGCTATCTACTCTCTTTCATGCCTGTTCTCTCTATGCTCTTCTCCTTGTCTCCTCCACTCTGTTCTGTGCTCTCGTTCACAGACACAGCACTTTAATCCCACTTATCCTGCGATACAGTGACGTATACCAACATGCGTAAATGACGCAAGCTCCGTAAAACTAACAAGTAAAATGATGTTCATATCAGACCGCTAAATCAATGCCTCTCATCTGAGACTCGTGCTAATCAAAAAAAACCGAGCGTCACTCCATTCGCCTCTCCTAGCTTTGGCCCTTCTGACTTCACTGTCAACAAGAATCGACCTCATACATGGAAACCTTGGAAAGCTTCATCCAATCGGTCGAAGACCTTAAATTTGCGAAATGCTCCAAATGTGAGGAGGCTAGAATTGGAATGAAGTTTCGGGTAGTAAGGTATATAAAGATCTGTGAGCGCTATGAACGTGAGGTTCAATTCCTAGTGCCATTACGTTATTTTATTTTGCCCCTAATATTCCTAGGGAACATTACCAAATCAGGCCCGCATGGCCTCAGTTACCTTGTAAGTTGTCTCGATTCAACTGTGAGTGTTACAAAGTAGTAGTAACTCCCATACTGTTTATTGTGAGTGATAAATATGCTAGAATTAATGAAAGTCATCAATATCGCATGTCTATACACTGAGAATTTCAAACTCATTGGGGGATAGAATTCGGATTTGAATGTTTGATATTGTTACTATTGGCGTGTTTATATGCGCGTAAGTACTTATATTATCAAAGACGCCATTGACTATATGCCCCATGAGTTATCCTGCAGCTACTTATCACTTGAATACTGCAAATAGACTTGAATCATACATAAAGCGTTATTATCATAACAGTGATGGTGTTAATACAGCTCAACTTTTGTGCATCGGTGAATTATAGCCATGAGCTTCATATTTCGGCAACTGCACCCATGGGCGTTCTAGTAGCATAAACTCATACGGATGAAGATTGCGATGTTGCAGGCAAAAGTAGTCTCGTGCCCAGACCCTCGTAGACCGAACACATATTTTTCTTTCATAGCATCAGTCGTTGATGCGTCTAGACTGAGGGCTGTTTAATCGGGATCGGCAACATCTCGATGATGAAGCATCGCTGCACTTGTTCGGGCATAATTGGATTCAATATAACTTCGAGCTGGTTGCATGGGTTACCTAGCTCAATCGCATGACTATACAGCCTCGTGCACTGCTATCTTTAATTTACGCATGCGAAGGAATGAGTCTTTAATTTATTCTAAATGACTAGTCTGGTTGCACGACCCACCTCCTGTGCCTAAATGACCGCCCTTGCTGATCAGCTCGACTCTCACCAGTTCATTATTGGACGCTGTAGATCATATTAATCTGCCGGTACATGTGCATAGCCTCGTTTCCGAGCACCTTTCTGCTCACGTGAAGTCAGATAAACGTTCGTTATAAAATAAAAACATATCGTGTGAATAACAGAAATCGTGGGTCAGGTAAGTTGATCTGCCTGCCGTGTGGTATAGTAGGACATTAATCTTCGCACTTTGTCGTGTTTTCAATTTGTAAAGGAAAGATACTTGGCAACCTCTCTACAAACTTCTGGATATTTCACCGAGGGCACTTTCCATTTAAGGAGAAAAAAATTTTTTTTTTTTAATATAAACTCATTACTCCTTAGGAGTCGCATGACGAGGGTTCTTTACGTTCTTGGAAACTAATTTTTCAACTTCGAGTGAACTTAATTCATGGTGTTGATATTTTCCCAAAGTTGGCATGTTTTGGTCTAAAATTGACCAAAGGCGAAGATTATTGGCACGGAACTATACATAGATAACGAATAGCTGGTACAAAAGAAGCTCGTGAAATGCTTCCCTAGCTGCTTGCATCATCTTCCTGTGAGGGACTGGTAGAGGTAGGTGAAGAAGGCATTACCAGCCACTACGTCCCACTCCTCTTCCTCTTCCTCATCCTTCTTCCAGATAGGTCGGTGCAACTCTTTTCAGGTGCCATGAGACCCGATGAGCTCCTTCGCTGGTGGTGGTGTCGGGGGCTGGTCAAAGGTGATGTGAGAGCCGTCTTCCCCTGGGCATCCACAGTGTGAGCACTCTGGGGTCTCCGTGCATATGATATGGAGCCAGCTGTTGAAAAAGCCTCGATTAGCGTAACCAGGTGTAGGTCGAGAGCTTGTCGGTTCCAGTCGGTCCTGTTGAACGCATGGCCTAACTGAGTGAGTAGATCTTTTCGCCTGGCTTTCGCGGCTGTTCGGATGCCGGCCTCGGTTGCCGTCAAGGCTTCCTGAGATTCTGCCCAACGTCGATTCGGACGCTGGGCTGCGGTCTACCTTCAGAAAAACGTCGTGAATTATCGTCTTGCTTAGGTGAGCCATGCATCGATACCAAGAACGCCACCCGAACGTAACACTGTCGCTTGCCTTGATCTCAGGGCCTCTGTGACCGCATTGCTGTATATACGGCTATTAGATGAGATATCAATGACGCTGCGTCATTGGCTTCACACACATTTGGCGAAACAATAGGCCATGCCTGACTTCCGATGTTAGAGTTACATCATAAAGAGCTACCTCGAGCTACCTCCTACTGTGGTTCATTGGTTTATATGGGCGCCCATAGTAATTTTAGCAAGTTTTAAGTTTAGTCCGAGTTTAGGTCTAAGTCGCGAGTTGCACCAAAGTTAGACCTGTTAAAGCTTAGAAGTGAAACCTTCCAACGGAAATGAAACCTTTGCAACATGTTGAGACCTTCCAAAAGTCTGGAGACAACAGCATGAGACCTGGGAAGGCCTCAGCGGACCATTAAGCTTTCCTTCCCTATGGAGATCCAGCTGAGGTCTCCCCCCATGAATCTACATTGCACTGAGTCTTCACTCAGGTTTCCCATCAGTAGTCACCAAGTCATTCCCTACGTTTCGGTTGTCAGCTAGCTCCTTCTTCTTCCCTCTCTCCTTCTCTTCCTTTCTTCCTTATCCAACGTTTTGTACCCTCCATCGTGTCCTTAGCTGCCTTCATCAACTCTTGCCTCCCTTCGTCAACTTTTGCCTTCCTTCCTCCACAACGCTCCCCTCACCCTGTATGAGTACTCTACTGCATTTTCACCCTGCGTACCCCTTGGTCGCCCTGTCCCTCGCCCTGCCATGTTACACTATGTTGGATCCCTCTGACCGACCGGTGGCACCACCCAACCTGAGGAGACTCAACCTGCGAATACACCACTTTAGGAGACACAACCCTTGCAACCTGAGCTCAACAGCATTTAAGTTTCCAGTCCCTGCAACCCTTATGGGACCTGAACTTCCCACAAGTCCAGTACCAAAGTTGCTGAAGAGTTGGCACGTAAACCGGAAGAAGACTCTAATAGGAAAAGGATTGAATTACTCTACAGTAGCAAAGTGAAATTGCAAAATAAGAAAATCGCTGGCCGTTCTCAATGTACTTAGGCCACTCCATACGAAGACGGAATATCGTGACCATTCAGCAGGGTTTCAATAATTGCTTCTCATGCTTCAATGCCTTGTATCTTAAACTATACCAGCTAGTTGCAGCATTGCTACTCCATCTATATATCTTTACTACGAATATTTTCACTTTAGTGATGGCTTTTCACTTGTAGGTTTCAGTGCGTTTGGATTGGAATTTGCATGAGATCTTTATTTTGCTTCTGTTTGAGTGTTTTAGCAGGTTTGAGTATGTTTAGATTTGGGATTTGCATGAGATCTTAAATTGGCGCTTGTTTCACGAGCCCTATCGAAAGTTTCATCCTTGACAACGTGTGAGATAATGATAAAGTTTGCATCGTATGGAGACCATAATAGGGTTTCAGGCACTTATATATCGAAACCTCCAAAAGTATCCCAGGAAACCTTTAGCAGATTCCCATAGAATTATTGGTATGAAACCTGATTAAGTCTCACTACCGAAATCTGACCAAAATGCACTACAGTGCTCCGCTGGCTATCCCCGGCATAGCTTACATAAATATGTTAGGCTTAATGTCGTTGTATGTCCTTAGGGTAAAATCAGTTTACTTGAGTATTGTAGAAATACTGTGCCTAATCAGGAAGCAGGTTATGCCTTAATGGGTAAAGGAAGGCCCCCTGTCTTCCCACCGAAGCAACGGATTTCGTATGGGCAGGTTTCTTACTCCAATTCTTGTGGCGGTCTGGATCCGCCTAAAGTCAAGGGGTGGGACAAGCGATTCATATGGAATGTGAGGATAAAGTTGCGCGCAGTTGCGCGATAACGGAAACAACAAACACATATTGCCCAAAGTGCAGTGAGATTCCCCATCTAATTTAGAGATCCCTTTCCTGAAGGTTCTCGCTCGTGACGCTCATTTCTGATGGGTAACTTAACATTGCAAGATGGAAGAGTCACAAGGTGTTGAGGAGTCGCCCATTTATCTCCAAGTCATATGCAATGCTTGGAACTTTGTATGGCGTATACGTCGGGTGAGCTTGCTGCAATCCAAGATCAGTTACAGGTTTATGGTTAGATATACAGCTCGAGAAGCACTCCTGTTCCCCTAGACATAGCTCACGCTGTATGCGGGCGCCACTCTATCCAAGATTCCCCGCGAACTTCAATTCGCCGTCGTCATCACAATGCAGCAGAACAGCCCAATTCGAAGATCCCCACGATAACCCATACTACCAAACATTTCTACAAAGGTCTTTACCTCTGTGTCTTCGACCATCTCCCATCAGTAGGTCTCCCATCAATAGGTAGCATTGAGCTTGGGCTTTAATAATAACTGACGCTTAAGCAGCAACTCAATCCCCAAATTCTAATCAAAATGTTACTATCCACCGTCTTCACCATCCTCACGGCCACCTCCGTCGCTTCGGCTGAGAATTCACCGGCTACTCAGGCTCATCAAGGCAGCGTGATAATGTATCGTTCCGGCGACTTCCTCACCAACAACCTCTGAGTCGACATTATAGACAACCAGATGTCTTCCCTCAAGTGGAACTAGAATTCAAACATTTTTTTCAGCCTCAATTGTTCGATCAGCATGGGTGTAATGGTGAGCCGTTTGCTAGCTCAACTGAAAGCTGGAATGTTCCTGCTATTAGTGCGGAAAATGATTAATAGGCTTTGTGGCTTGATTGTTGTGGATTGATTGCTGTGGATTGATTTTTGTGGATTGCTGGTAGCTCGCTGCCTGATGGGATTGGAAGGTATTTGGATCGGGGGAATGGAGGCAAAGGTTTGGGATGACAGTGATTGCTGATCGGGGAATTGACGATTAGCTGCGGGCATGTGAATATGCATGTGACTATTTACAAACTCGATTTATGTTATATTTTCAACCGATCCAATCCTCGGAACCTGTACAGCGCTCCACTAACTACAGTACGTAAGGTCGACACTCAATCTTCTGTTTTGTAAGATTTCGGAGGATTTGATTGACGGTGTTACGATGCAATGTTGTAAAATAGTAACACTGAAAGGCAATAGAACTAGAAAACTTGTAAGCCAATATATTTAACTGAAAAGCCTACACGTGATAATATTATAATTGCATACGGATACTGAGCTGTGAATATCGATTCTGCATGTCTTCCTGTTTTAATAATACTATGAAGAGTTGACGCTCAAGGCCAGTGGAGACTAGTGGTCTGAAATCACGATCGTGAAGAATAAATATAGTGAAATTGGATTAAAGTGAGCCCTTGAATGGCACAACCCTCTCTGTTAGGTCACTTTCTCTCAGGAAGTCACAAAAGATATACCGGTATCTACTAGCTACTGCCCCACAGATGCCTTAGGAGTGACAGGAGCGACTATAGCGAGTAGACAGATGAGAGGGACAAGAGGGATGAGAAGCGAATGTGGTTCGAAGGACTCAATTATAACGTAATGGAGGGTAGCGAGGCGGATTTGTTGTTCCGCCTCGATTAATCTCATCCCTAACACTTCCCGGGAAGTACTGCCGAGTGGTGCAACGGTGCAAAATCGAAGAGCAGGGTGAGCAAAACGTACAAATCAAAGGCATTCTACTCTACCTATAGGTAAATTTATAACTACCACACCCAGCATGTGCAAGTGAAGAACAGGCTCTGTAAACCAAACTGCTCTGTGTAATACATATGTATAATCCTTGAGCAAATTGTTGGAAAAATCCTCAGCACTTCCCAAGATCAGTATATTTATGCAGGCATCTACGGTGGCCATTTTAGCTGTGTGCCATTCTTGTAATCTCTGAGGATGACTGCGGTGCTGTAGCTGCCAAAGTCCTCCTACCTAACTGCAGTATGATTTTGCAGCTGAGTCCCCTGCATTTATCTAATTTTATCATCTCATTATCAAAAACTCGATTTTAAAGAATTTTTGAGGTCAGTTTTCGTAGACTTTCTTGCATACCTAAGCGACCTGTGTTCAAATTGTATTACATGAGGCTGCATCTAAATCAGACACATACGGAGTGTGCGAAGTACAGTACTAAGTAGACCTAGGTATAACCTGGTTACTGGTTCCGGATACGCTTGAAAAATACCTCCTATACGTCTGTATGTCCCCCAAGATTTCCGTATATTAATACGTCGCACCAGGAGCATATACTATATGTATGCTTACCCTGTATCCCCAAAGGCTGAAATTCTGATGCAAGATTTTGGTATTTTTAGCTTCCAAAATTCTGTGCGATGCTGACTTTATTGTTTCCTCGGGGATCTCCGTAGCCATGTCGTAGAAATTAATGGTGTGCAATATAGCACTGCCCTGCCAAGTTGTACGTCATGGGAATTGATTAACTACATATAGGTTGGTAATTGGTGTCTAGCAGACCCCAGCGCTCGCAATTAGGGTACCATACGCGCCGCTGGCTTGGCAATTCGGTCATCGTATCGCCTCGCGTAACCATTGTCAAATCGTCAAGCATGAGGCTCAATATTACATCTAACCTGCGATACATATACATAATATACAGCAATTGAATAGTTACCCAATCAGGTCCTAAGTCCAAGGGATAGATAGAGGCAATAGATATATCCCGAGCAACATTGCCGGGTTCAAGGCCAGTAGAGATTTTAACCGCCTTGCACGCGCAAGCATTGCTAGTAGTAAATTACCCATTTTTGGTCTTTCTTCATCACTATGCGATTAAGCAACCCCATGGTAACTACAAATATGGAGCTTGATAATATCATTCTGAGGGATGGGAGGATGCTGCTGTATTGTTTGCCTATGGCGATCTAAAGAGAGTATCGAGGAGAGACACGACCAGATATGTATTTCGTAGGAACATAAAATAAGGCAACCACTTTTATCTAAGTATAGTGCCATCATAGATATGAAACATAAATGAAAGATAAACCTAGGCCAACCTTGGTCGGTCCATGCGATAGGTTTTGTGTAACGAGCCTATACACCTTTGACAGCTGGGATAAAGTTCCCTGTACCGAATCAAGATATGAGTCCACAATGATCACAGTAACTAGTGAGATCCTGCCTGGCAACCGCAAGGCATTGTGCGATGCTTAGATTTTGGAACCTATAGTTAACTAACGGTGAGCTTGCTGCACTTCAATATAAACTAAATTTCGCACTTGTGGTTAGATTTTGCAGCGCGGGGAGCATTCCCGCTCACCACGCCATAGCCACGGGGTACGGTATCCAACGGGGTACGGTATCCACGGGGTACGCTATCCAACGGGGTGTATCCACGGGGTACGGTATCCACTGGGTATTGATACCAATGACTTTACTTCAAGGGCCAGTGAGCTTCTGGGTCTACATCCGGCTGTATGCTTTATGTCTATAAATGTTGATCAAATTCCCTTCAGTTTCAATCCTCCATCCCCACCGCAATTCAGTTGAACAGCTCAGTTCGAAGGTCTTGAAGCACTTCACCTTAAATTCTATCAACCATTTCTACGGAATTCTTCACGTGTGAGTCCCCCCAATCTCCCACCAATATGAGTAACCTTCCAGACGGCCTTAACTGACGCCTAAGCAGCACCTAGTGTCCCAAATCCCAATCGAGATGCAACTCACCACCGTCTTCACCATCCTCGCCGCCGCCGCCTCCGTCACCTCTGCCTGGGAATTCACCGGCTATCGTGACCAGTCATATAAAGGCGGCGTGATCATTTACCGCTCCGGCAATGGCCTCGTCAACAACCTTTGCGTCGACATTATCACCAACGATAATAAGATGTCCTCTTTCAAATGGTACCGTGGTATCAACATTGGCTGCAGCTTCAAGTTGTTCAATGGCCATGGATGCAAGGGCACAAAGCTTGCTAGCTCGACTGGGAACTGGAACGTTCCAGCGATTAGTGCGGCAAATAATGATAAGGCTTCTAGCTTGTGGGTTGATTGCTTGTAAGCTTTTTAAGAACCTGCCTTGATGTGATTGTAAGGTGTTGGGATCGGGGGATCGGAGGAGCGGAGGCAATGTATATGGGTTTGGGATGGTTATTAGCAAGTTTAGAATATCGATTACGGTTTTGGGCTTTGGGTACTGATGCTGGGCTTCTCGTGTTACATTGGGTTTTGTGCAAGGTTACTTCATGTGGTTTCGGTTCCTCTATCAATGTTAATACTTGATTTTTGGCCAACAGAATCTCTCCTCCGTTCCCGTGACCATGACGCTCAATCGAGATTCATAATCTTCCCCTGACGTCAACCATGTCTCACCGGCTCCGGCTATGTAGATCGTTACCTCATCTACTGAGTTCTATCTTGTACAGCACCAATCTCGCATCGTAGTAGATTATTTTTGATTGCAGAAGGCGGTAGCTCCTCATTGCCCTCTGCTTATATTACTGAAAAACGTGCGATCATTTCCTCTACTGGCCACGTTTCTAATATCTATTTTTATTAATTCGGGGAAAGCCTTCAATCTCAGCAAATGCAATTCTCCATTCGGTACACTAAACTTATGGAGGTGACTCCACAGGCATCCTATGTCTGCTTTGGCGGGGTGAGCTCCAGGAACGTCGATGGTGGAACCCTGGTGGCTTGCCCTTGCACAGTAGGTAGTGACTCTGCCAGAGTACCCTTCATTTCCTTGGGAGGTGTGAGTTCCAAAGGCTTAAATATCTGCGTTGGGATCTTAGTGCCTGGTACCGGCGCTGGCAGATTGTTGGATTGAGTCATTCTTCTTGGTTTGTGTTCAAGCAATTGTGATGGGATTATGGTTGTAATTGTGATAGGTGATAATTGTATTCCTGTGGATAATGTACTTATAATAATCGTGGGGGACCAGTCTGAGGAGGCCATGACCAATTACAAAGTTATCAGAGTAAACCATGGCCTTAAGATACCAGTATGCCCTGAGATGTGAAGCGACATCTAGCAGTTCGGATTACCTTTCGTAATCACACTATTCTCCTGCATACATAGGGAGAATCCGAAGCGGAACGGGTCGGGGGCGTCGATGCCGTACACAAAACAAATTTTCCCACGACGTCAACCATGCTACTTACAAGTATCCAAACTCTTGTAGTATATAGGCAATGTACGAGAACGTTAGCTACGAAGTACATTTCACCTCGCATACGAGTAAATAAAATACCTACCAGATTGCTCTCGGTAAAGTATTCGTAAATACTGTTTCGTTTCCCCGAGAGTTGATTATTTCGAAAGTAACGACATTCACATGACAGATCTTTTGTGCATAAGTATTCTCTTTCGGAAGCAGTAGGGACTCTCGTCATTGTTGACTGGGAAAGAAAATCCAGCAACCGATATAATGCGCATGCATAGTCGCCAAGGCCAGGGCTCGACCTCCTTATTCATAATATCAATATTGTCATTACTAGTAGTCCATAACTGCGCATCAATTTGGTCAGCGGTAGCTGCTTCCTGTACCTCCTATGTCATCGTCAAAAAGAACGCGACTGAAACCATTTTTCTGGTTATGTGCAAAGTCATGAGTGGATTGCTTACTCATGAAGCTATACAGCTCATATGGTTACTATTCGCAAACCCCACTCTATTTGATGAATCCTAGGTAATTTCACTGATCATGCACATTTGTACCAATAATATACACGCTCATTCCTGGCAATGTAGTATTTGATATATGAACGCAAAAATATATCTTATTTTTCCTATGGGTATTTCTCCTCTATCTATTCTACCAGGAATAGTCTGTGGACATAATTCTTGATAAAACACCGGGCCAAATTGCACTTCGTAGAGTCCTGAATAATGGCACTCATCTTATGAATTTGGGGAACTTGATATGGACTTGCTAAATCTAGTTTATAGGCGAGAAATGTAATATTCCCAGTCCAGTTTAGCGCAATTTCCGCTTTATTATGAAATAACTTCAACTCTACAGCCCACTGTGCCTGGCCAGTGTTCTTGAGCCCAGACCGATTTACTTAGGGTCCTGGTAAGACCTTTCAACTTAGATGAACAAAAAAAAAAATAGAAACGATAAAATATGCTCTACTCTTATGGTTATCTAGCAAACCTTGTTTATAACAATTTTCCCAAAGTGTCACTTTCGGTGCAGTTTGTGTTCAAAAAAAAAAAAAGGTGCAGTTTGCTGTTTTACCAAGACTTACGCCCACGGACTGTACCTCATAAGGAGTCTCAGCCAACATCGCATCATGCAAGGACAAAGGCTCAATACTGTCCTCCTCCACCGGTCCAGGTCTGGCTCTCAGATATGGCGTACATATACTCGTGGCTTTCTGGACATTGTAGTTTGTGGTAGTTGAAGCAGGTGCTTGCTGACAATAGCATGAAGTACTGGACTCACCTTGGCGATGCCTGGTTGTTGGAGTGCTGGTGTACATGTTTGATGTAGTCTGAACTTTCGGTGCAGTTTGCTGTTTTACAAAAACTTATGCCCACGGACTGTACCTCATAAGGAGTTTCAGCCAACATCGCATCAGGCAAGGACAAAGGCTCAATACTGTCCTCCTCCACCGGTCCAGGGCTGGCTCTCAGATATGGCGTACATATATTCGTAGCTTTCGGGACATTGTAGTTTGTGGTAGTTGAAGCAGGTGCTTGCTGACAATAGCATGAAGTACTGCCTTGGCGATGCCTGGTTGTTGGAGTGCTGGTGGACATGTTTGATGTAGTCTGATTGTTTGATCTGACAAGTTACTGGCGCCACATTACTTTTACAGTATAATTCATGGTCATAACTCTATGATGTACTGATGCAAGTATGGCCCTGCTTTGTGCTGACTCAAGGCCATATTCATAGCCACCTTATCAATCAATAAACCATAAATTTGCCACAAAGAAATAGAAGGGGATCAGCAAAAATAGAGGTCGAACTGGGAGTCGAACCCAGGTCACAAGAATGTTGATGCCTAATCAAAATCTTATGTGCTACCGTTACACCATTCAACCAATTCGGTATATTAATTTGTGGAAATTTTTACATGTATGCAATTATAGTTGGGTAGGCTCATATCATGGTCTAGCCGAATGGATTTTTTTTTTTTTTTTTGAACTCAGTACTCGACTCGTATGCACAACATTAAGGGTCGTATGACGAGCCACTCCGGAAGCCTGGGTGGATTCAAAGTACGTACAAGTTAATCTGCACGAACGGCAGAGAGAGAGAAATGGACCCTATGGTCCCGCATAAAACAAAGTGTAACCACTCGCAGGTGTGATTGTCCTTTCTCCCAACGCCTTCCCGCAGGTATGAAAACAATACACAAACGCTCCACACTCTCAGCAGCCCTTTCCCTTCTCCCCTGATGGTCTGTCCCAGTCGTATTCTGAAATCCTGAAGCGCCTTCTGGCCATACGTAAGGTCCCGCAGCTGATGTCTATGTTATGGGCTAAGTAGATAACAAGCGACGAAGCCAGTTTCCCGACTCTTCTTTGTTTACCCAGTAGGTAGTTAGCGTATTCTCAGGATTTGAGTGTCGTTGTCTTCCTCGATCCAGCGGCGCATGAGACCAGGCTTATACTTCGAAGGGGCCGCATGTAGAACTACGGCTCGTGTCTGCCGGATAGGGAGTGTCGTAAAAGTCTACCGAAGGTCTACTATACTCTAGAGGTTCCCAGATGAGGTAGAACTGGTAAGTAATGGATACCTCGTAATTTACCGCATCCTGTACCTTAGGTGCTTGAACGCCGATGGTTATATGCATGTGCAAAAGTCTCCCAGTCTAGTCTATCAGATCATCTATAGTCTGGCGGGCACCGGCCCCCGTAGAGATCGTTTAGTGCATCTTCTTGCTTCAGATTGGAAATTCTTCCAACTCTCTTGTCCCGATTGGAAAATGCCAATGACAATGACAAAAATTTCAGTGTTCTCAACCGGCCCGGCCGCCGACCAGGCCGCCTGAAGCCTGGCCTGGGGCCTAGGTCTTGGCAGGCCTGAAACCGCCTGGGCCGGCCCCGGCCTGCCTGAATAGCCTGGACCGGCCTCAGGCTGGCCCAGGCTATTCAGGCCGTAATCAGGCCGTCCAGGCTATTCAGGCCGTCCAGGCCATAGTCCAGGCTGTTCAGGCTATTCAGGCTATTCAGGCCATGGTCCAGGCTATTCAGGCCATGCCCAGGCTATTCAAGCGGCAGTCCAGGCTATTCAGGACTGTCGCTTAAGAGTAATTAGCATAAAGTTGTAGCTGTATCTGTTGCTATCGGGTCAATCCACTTGAAAGCAACGGTTGTATCGGGACCACATACGAGTACAGAGTATTTAAAAAAAAAAAAAAAAAAAAAAAAACAGCAACGGTTCTATCACTTGTCGTGGTAAGTATGTAATCTATAATATTTCAACAAAAAAAAAGTACGTTAACCTATGTGCAAGATTATGGATAATATTGACTTGGATTGAGAATGCGAAGGCTAAAGTACAGTTGTTATGGGAGACTACGTAAGTATGTGCCTTACCCTTTAAATCTTATTGTACTAATTATACTACTATAGATATAAAGACACTGGCCAGCTGGAGAAAGTAAATCATTAGCGGAATCAACTGGGACCATCGGTCCAAGTACGGAGAGCACCGAATCCACTTTGCGCTTGTGGAGATCTAAGCGAGCACCTAGAATTCGACAAAAAGATGAACTCGATGACTTCATCTCCTCCACTATCATTGATATTGAGAACCCACGACTGTGGTGGATTCAACACCAAAAGGACTACCCACGACTATCCAGAATGGCGCTTGACATTCTAGCAATTCCGGCTATGAGTTCAGAGGTAGAGCGTGTGTTTAGCAGTACAGGATTGATGGTGACAGACCGGCGGAATAGGTTGAAGGAGGATATTATTGAGGCAGTTGAGTGTATGAAGTCATGGCGTATTGATGGTGGAATTATTGCGTTTAAGGATGCAGAGCAGGTACAAGCCATGTTAGATCAACTAGAGGCAAAAGGTATTCGTGATAAAGATACCGATTCGTAGTTTAGGTAGCTAGTTATTGGTTCTTAAATTGAGCTCTCGATCTTTTCTAGACCGTCGTGCGGAACAGGCTATTCAGGCTATTCAGGCCCAGGCCTTCCTTCAGGCCGGCCTGCCTTACCGTGTCCCAGGCCGGCCCCGGCCTTAGCTTCGCCTGGCCTGGCCTGGCCGGTTGAGAACACTGCCACGGTGACGGACTCCGACTCCGAAAATTCCATCCTCCAATGGTTTCTCCTAGATCACCACAACGTGGACAATTAAGGACATCGGTTATTATAGACAAGACCCTTGCTCGATTCCTGCAGCTCATGTTCTGTGGCTCTGACAAATCACGGTGTGAATTTAAAGAATCTCTCCTTAGAATTTTGCAGCTTGAGGAGAGTCCGAAACCTAGCTATTCGCTAGATAACATTGCCTTCGTCTGTCTGACCCACTCCTGCTGGCTCTTCATCCTCTGTACTACTGTATTTCACCACGAACCCGGGGACACCACGAGCTCGCGGTAGTTTGCCACCAAAACTCCACAACTTCAACGGGCGATATCTCAACACCACAACTATCTATACGATTCTAAGTACATAAGATGAGAGTATAAGGCTAATTGATCATGATTAGGAATGAATAACATAAATTGCGGAATACACGCTATCTGCATCATAGTCACAATCTTGTTGTCCTTTCAGCTCTGCCGACTCTTGCTGATCTTCTCCGCCTTCCAGGTCCAGCTCTTCGTCCAACTCATATGGTAAGCTGTCCAACTCATCCAGCTCTTTCTCTAGCTCCTCCTGACTTTGCTTGCGCTTCCTTGTCCTTTTCCCTTTCACCTCATCCTCTCTAAGGTAGGCAGTATGTGTAGCTTCTATATTGTTAATCCAAGTTGTATAAAGTGCAGCAGCGCCTTTATAAATAATTATTGGTGAAATAGCTCGTCCATCACTAGATATAGCTTCTAGGATTGTAGCAAGTTCACGGTTACCATGGTAATATCTTCAGTATATAACAGCATCATGAGGTACAATACATTATACAACTAATAAAACAAACGTTGAGTATGTCTACCTCCTTTCTATTTCCCTTAAATCGAATAATTTTACTACTAGTAGCAATTTCTAGCATAACTCCTTTCTCATCCATATTGTAGATATTTTCTGACAACAGATTATATTCTGTATATGTATCATTATACTAAACTTAAGTTAGTAACTATTTAAAAAACAAGTTAATAGTACTTACTAAGGTAAAGAAACTTTCAAAAGTTTCATAGGTGGTAGAGAATTGACATTCTTAATTCCTTGCTTTATGAAATATAGACTCTAAATCAGGTTCTCTTGCAATAAACTGAATAACTCAATTTTTTCCTGGTTTTTGGACTGTAATGACTCTGCTACCTCTCGAACATAGTCATTCATCATTGACTGAAAAACACCAAGCATCCTTTCTCATAATCATTTTCTTCACAGTATAGTGGTTGTAAAGACTTGTGACTCTCTTGTAGAGTTAAGGTACTATCTGCTCGGTCTCTCAGTATTAATTCTACTATTCCATAGATAAATGCTATTCTATGAATACTTCCTAGAGCTTTAGAGCCATGCAAATAATCATGGAGAGTGGCTTGAATACTTCTTCGTTTGGCATTATATTGTAGTTAATGAGGTGCTGATTACACTCTCTACCGGGTCATTTTCCACAGATTTATAGATTTGCTACTCCTCTTAATTTGAGTGACAACAGTACAATTTAGTAGCTAGCATGAAAAAGCCACAGATGCACGGTGCTTTTTGTGGTGTTGAGATATCGCCCGTTGAAGTTATGGAGTTTTAGTGGCAAACTACCGCGAGCTCGTGGTGTCCCCGGGCCCGTGGTGAAATACAGTATAGGACCAGGACTCCCAAAGTTAAGGAACACGTTTACTTGGAAAAGATGCCCATCACTGTCATTATTCTGTCATGATTTAATTGACGTCTATCAATTTAAAACTCTATATTCTCAGGCTAACCGTTTCCCAATGGCAAATCCAATGGTACCCTAGATCTAGGCAATCGCAACATTTGTTTGAGAGGTCGTGACTGTGATGTCTGAACGAGTACAGCGCTACCAGAGCGTTCCGATATATCTTGCAACAGCAACCACTACAATTGCAATGCTACATCTATAATTCTTCCATAAAAACGCAAAGATTCTCCGTTATGACTGCAGTTTACCTAACTTGTTGCTTCAATTAATTGAGCAGTTGGACCCCTGTTCATGAACGATAGCCGGACTACTTGAAGCACAGTGCATATTTCTAGTTCTAGCTCCAGGATTCAGAGTTATCAAACAAGATATCTGAAAAAGAGCTAAAAGAGCTAAAAAAGTTTAGGACTTACGTCAGAGTCGTTAGTGGGTATTTGAGATTTGTCAATGAAGTTACGCTTGTAAGCGTTCGCCATCTTCCATAAAATATATACATTCGCTGATGCATTTGGAATCGCGGAGGACAGTTGAAGGGAGGTGATTTTTGTTTCTTCAGTTCGCTGGTTGCCCAAGCTCATCTCCACACGGCTTGGTGGTAACTACAGGGTATTGAGATGATACAAAATCCGATTTTGTAAAGTATCGTATTGGTATAATTGCACTTCCTTTATGTGATACCTCTGGTGATGCTATATTGAATGAAATGGCTTTACTGGACCTTGGGCGATTGCGCAACTCCATTGCCCCATATTGCGGACTCCAAAACTCACTATCTCTTCTGAATACGTCTCCTGGACTACCTCTAACTCCTAGCTGCTTTATGACTGAGATATTGTTTGCCTATCAAGGCCGGGGATGGGCGTCCTTTTCCCTCACTGAGTTCTCCTTTGACCAATTAGTAGTAAAGTACCTACGGTTTCAAGCCTTTGAGCATCTTCGAGCCCCAATTCCAATTTAAGACGTGTTCGCAGCCGCACCAATTAATGCAGTATCTCAGAGGAGGTATTTTCCGAATGTTCTAAGTGCGGTCGGAAGAACAATATTCCTACTTAACCTCCTCCAAATCTGGATTAACAGATGGATGTGCAGAGTGGGATGGACACTCTGTGTTGTGATGGGAATGTATATATTCAGGAAGGTTAAAGAAAGAGACAGGACTTCCGCAGTAGACCTGGTCAAAACTTCTTCAATAAACTGAGACGTAACCATAAGAAGTTTTTTATCTCAGGAGTATTTGTACGATGTAGAAAGTGTAAGTCAAGAGCCCTATAGCCTTCGCATGGAAACATTTTCCACTGTTTTGTACGTCAAAAGTTTGTGAAGATGCTATAATTCTACGGTAAGAAAGCCCCACATAGAAGGAGGAAAGGACTTTTGTTGTGCACCCCCGTACAAGAAGCTGTGGCTGAATGGCGAGTTCTCAATGGAGTGGTAGTTCCCCGAAGTATGTACACGGGTAGTCTGGCGGATATAATGCTCCATGCCATAAGTGATCGTGGGCTGCGTGCCCCGCACCTCAAGTTCAACACCCTGCCATGACACCAAATCCTATCCATGCACGCAAAGGGGATACGCCGAAGAAAATAGACGTCGCGAATTCCTACGATACAAGCTTATCTTACTGGGCGCCGTGACGATGGAGAAAGCTATGGTCAATTGCCTGTGCCACCGGGGTCCCCAAAACCACGATCCAGTCCATAGTTGCAGCCACATATCAGATTAAATACAAGTCCGCATGATCTTAGATGCTACGGAAGACTTCTATAAGGACAGATAGAGCAATTGTACAAGCTGCTTTGTCAGAAAGGCATTAGACATTGAGAGAGTTGTCTGTCAATATGGGGGTGTTCTGAGAACCCTACAGAGACGACTGAGGGAGGCAGACATCAAAAAATGGTGAGCAGCTCAGAGACCGCTCCTGGAGCCTGAGATTGCAGTTAAGAGACTTGCTTGGGCTGTCACACATAAGGATTGGATAGAGGAACAATGGCTTAAGGTCAATTGGAGTGATGAAAATTCTGTTGAAAAATCTTCTGGAGCAAAGCCTATTTGGGTGTTTCACACACCAGGAGAAAAATGGAAGAAGGATTGTATTGCTCTCACAAAAAAGTCTGGAGCAGTTACCCAGATAGTATGGTGCACAGAAGGGTCCTATGGTGGAAATGGTAGGAGAACCAGAGGCTAAAAAGGGGGGCGCACTGGACAGGTTACCTAAGGTTTTGCAGGATAATTTACCAGAGTTCTATCAGGATGACTGGATATTCATGCAAAGAAATACCCCAATATATACCTATGGCGCTGTGAGGCAATGGATTACTAGCACAGGCTATCAAGTCATGGAATGGCCACCCCCCCTTGACCCCAATGGAGCACGTCTGGGTACACCTCAAAGCAAACCTTCAAAAGTACTACCCAGAGTTCATCAACATGTCGGGTAACTCAGAAACTATTAAACCGAAACTAGCTGATGCTATCATTCATTGCTGGGAGCTGTTGGACCCTGCTTTCCTTGAGAATCTGGCTAGGTCAGGTGAAGGCAGTTATTGAAGCAAAAAAGTGTTATAGCAAATATTAATTTTATTATTTGTTTGTATCTTGTCTAGCGCATGTAGATAGTCTAGAGAGCATGCTCTTGAATTTTTATTATATAATTATTGCTTGCTGAGATATCTCAAAATTGGGGTGGCCACGAAGCCGCGTGGTTGCATCGGACGATGACTTATGGCGTAGAACTGTACATGGCTAGCTCGGTGGACTGACACAGCCGTTTACAGCGTGTACTGAGGAAGCAAGCCTCGTTCGACCTGGATGAAAGAATACGAAATGCGATTACACCAGGTAGGGTATAGGCAGGCCGTATGTACTAGTGCATGTGGTATCTCTGCCCTGCATAGTGAGACATGCTTGTGAGCTAACACCGCGTCCCACCAAACAAAAAAGACTGTGGCTTTTGAAAAGGCAGAACCCATATTTTGCATGTCGACTTGTAAGATGAGTCTGCAGATCTGGCAATGTCTAGATCCGGGGCTGGCCAGCAATTGGCACGGGATAAATCCTGGATCTCAATTCGGACCCGCCATTGCAAGCCCATATTGACCAGAGTATGACTAGACATAACCTAGCGTAGGCAACAGATCAAAGAACCGCTCCAACCAATACACCAAAACTTAATAGCGTCAGTATTGATCAAACTGGTTAACCAAGATCCACTTGTGATACAGTTGTGCCGAGCTTACATCACTGTATAAGTCCAACGACTCAGACCCAGAAGCGAGACATCCAATTTCGTTGGTTAATCCCAGCCAGCAACGGAAACACCCATAGCAGTTTAAAACAGTACCAAGCCGGAGCGATAAGTCAACATATAAGTTTTGTGTTGCTACTGCCAAGGTTGGGATGCGGTTTAAATCGGCATCTCTGCATGAGGTTGTGAGCCGAAGTGCCAGGTGTATACAGATCGTGAGACTTGGATGCGAACGGACCCTCCACTAGCTAAAGCTCCCGCACCTGATCTGATACCTATTGCAAGCAGACTGAAAGGGATCGGGAAACCCAAGGTCAAGATCTTGATACCGCAGGGGATACTCCCGGTAGCCTTCGTATTTTACAAGCTCAAAATCCGTAGATCCAGTTACGTACTCCGTACGGAGTACACATTGTGCATATATCCTCTCTAGATCGCTAAGGATATTTGTGGAGGTGTAATGTACAAAACGATTCGAACTCACTATAGGACGCACACTGACAAGGCAGAAGCAGGGGTATTTTACAATTCCGCGGACAAAATCCGTGAGCATTATTGTTAATTGTTACTTTACAACGCAGGTTTGCCACTACAGGCTGCTCACGCACAGGTAATGTGAACTCTTGCTTCTGGCATGCGTGCAAAAATTTCCACAAGAAGCTGCAAAAAACAGTGTGAAAATGAAAAGGAGGAAGGCTGGTGAGAGCTTGGTTGCTATGGTGTTCAAACCCTTATCAATAGCCCCGGCAGTTTTATGTAAGTAACGTAACTATATAATATAATAAAATGAACACACAAAACAAATAAATAATAATTAGTTCGCTTGGTTCTTCTTCCCTTGCAGAATCACTAGCCGTCACTTCAGAGTACCCACATGATCATCGCTCTGGGGCACGCTTCAAGTTTATCACAGCATGATATCATTTGGTTCTTTTAACCCGGCGTTAGCAAAAATCGAAGAGGCGGGATTTACACCTTCCTGAGTTATAGTAGAGAAGTGTGCACAGACCGAAGTCTAGCAAAAAACCAGAAACTGCGGTATTGATTCTCCGCCAAGTGGGTCAGTAACTGTTTTGACTATGGATCGTCACTTGACTTGGACACAATATTCATGGTTGATGTTGTTTTGTGGAGATGGGCACCCTCACCTGAATCAACCCCGTAACCAGATGATGTCTTTATTATCCAGTAGTATCTCGGATGCAAGACTATGGTATCTACTATGAGGTATGGCGCCTACCCAGAACAAAACAAACATATCACCTCGTCGATCATCTTTACGAGGGCGAGTCAATTAGGCACGGGAATGGGCATAGAGAAAAATGAATATGTATATAAAGCGCATTGCTGTTTTGGATCAATTCCCTAGCACCAGTCCCCACCTCCGCAGCAGCAAACCAGAGTATCTTGAGCCGAACAAGTCCACTTCAATTTGCATTACTTTCAATACACAATGGTTCTTGTCAAGGACTTTTCTACCGTCCTCCATATGTCTTCTTCAGTGCCATCAGCGGTCGTATAATTCGGAGGGATGATTCAGAGGAGGTTTGGGCAGCCTTCCTTCTAATTGCTAAACATATATAAACATGCGTTTTGCGTTTCAATTGACGTGGATGTGCTGCTAACTCAGTGACGACAACTGCCCCAAGGCATATAAATGTAACCATAATTTCTTGCTCAAAGCGTGCCGTGATGACCTCACTGGCGCAATTGTGATAAAGTGGGACAGTGTCACGATCTAGCTGCTAACTGGGACCTGGAATCGAATGACATGAGTTCGTATGAAATCCAGAACGGTGTCTGTGAGTTCTTCGAGGGCAGGGACTGCTCGGGAAAAGTGATACAGACGGCTAATAACAAGAAAACGCCTCAATCGGAGATTCTTGACGAGCTCTTGAATGATAAGTTGGATAGTATAAGATATTATTAATTCTCATTGAAGTGGGCGAGATGGTAAGTTACCGATCAAAGTATTCTTGTAATCTCAAGCTAGCTAATCCGGCTGGGAGGAGCCACGACGTATGCTAATGAGTGAGTAGTGGACCGCTCTTTATGATGACGGAATGCACAACAGCCGGATCGACAACCCGGCATGGGATGCAGTGCATGTTCTTAATGCTAACATTGGCCTGCAAATAGTGGTATACTATTATTAGGCGTCTGTGGAATCATTGTAATTTGGTGAAGTCCTTCGAAGTGTAGCCGGTACTGACCTTAGGAATAAATGCACCTAGCGGTTCGGGCGTCCCTAGACTAGATGCACTGCTCGTTACAACAAACACGCTCTCAGAGTTTAAAGGGATCGATGCACCTACGCTGTTCTATGTTTCTCAATATTTGGCACTCGATAGCGACCTGCGTATGCTACCCTATTGTCCTATCCGCACCGCTGAAAACTACAGCAACGATGATTGGCTGCCAAGAGGAGGTGTTGCTTGTTTGGGTAGTCACTACCAAAGTGGGAAGCTGGCTTTGCTCACTCGGGTTAGTCTGGCAGCATTTCCTCTGCGGATCTGTCAGCGGACAATTCACCAAAGAGAAGGCAGAACTTTCATTAAAGAAAAGTAGCAAATGTGGACAAACTAGGCAATGCTGTAGCATGGCGGAGAGAATAATCAATACTTGTATTCAGATTTCTACATTCTTGGATGTTATGGTTTCTTTGACCTATGTATGCATGACAGCAGCTGAAGAACCATTCGCATAAGACACTGTATTTTGGATCAATTAACCAGAAATATACATGTGGCATTAGAGCCTTCAGTAGAAATTATGATATGTAAGGTAGGTGGGTAGGTGTGAGAGTATTGGGAGATGTATTCCTTGATTGACTTATTGGTCTATAGTAGCTATCATAGGAGGTATATATACTCGATATTCTCCTTTCACATGAATGTTTAACTAACTATGATTGCATGTGTGTGCGCTTATGTGTAAATCATATGTGTGCGCTTATGTGTTACCACATGCTTTACCGAGTATTTCCAACACCTTCATGAGCCCTCAACTACGCAGCCAATATGCTTTCAGAACTAGTAATAGGCAGACATTCTGGTCCAAATAGTATGCATGCATCATTGCAATACCTGTCTCGCTCCTCTATCTTAGACAATAGGATAATAACTACATAATCGCTAGGAAAACCAACGATATTTTTTGGCACTTGAGGACATAAGGGTACTACTACATAATCCACGATAGTTTGTCATAGATTTAAGTCCCTTGTTCTACCTTTTCTTTCGCCTCCGAAAAGTACCTGCTGATACAATTAGTTTAAGAGAGCATACAGGGCATTGTATTCTACACATATATTGAGTATATGGTTGGTATGAAATAATTCAAGATGTACTCCCCTACTCCCCATTTGGGTGTAAATCTTTGCTGTCTTCTAGCATAACATGTAGGAGTCAGTCTTATAGCAGAGAGTATGTACAACTTACAGTATCATGATGAGATTACAATTAAGTCCCCAGCAATTGGAGCATAATATGGAGCAAGTGCTATATTCAGAACTTTAATTTGCTTTGAGTTTGATCCAAGGAAAAGTTAGATATTTTAACTGTGACTAGATGTTCAGAATGAAATAATCAGAGGAATAGAGTAGAATCATTATTTATCCCTTAACTAGGTACTTCAGAGGCAGGTAGGGTATAGTTTTTTTTTTTTTTTTTTAACTCAGTACTCGTGTGCACAACCATAAGGGTCGTATGACGAGCCACCGGGTTTCAAGGGACAGTCGTTAATCTGACGCCCTGCGCAAGCTACGTACAAAATGACAGGTAGGGTATAGTGCAGAGGTAAAGTTACTTTGTTGTATAAATGTGTCTTGAAAATTGACAGAAGGAAGATCTGCACATCTATAGTGAACTACATCTTAGGTCTGCCTTATCACAGGGTGGGAGTTTGATGTTTCATAGTCCCCTTCCACACATCCAGTAGGTATCACTATAGGAGACTTATTTAGAAAGATGGTACTTATTCTGTAAGATGTAGTCGTAGTTACAAGACTATGCGTACGCGAACGCTATCTATAAAGGGCGGCATACATTATACCCAGGACCGTTTCAGGAATGAGTTATAGAATTGAATAACCTGTCGCCACAGTATGATGTGTTCGTGGCAATGCCGTGGCAAGCATAGGCACCGTGCCTCCCGTGGCACTCAGGTGCCAACCTGTGGCGCCCAGGGCAGTTTAGTACAGTTTACTCAATTAAGTAATTCTCACTGTCATAATATTGCTAACAGGCCCCGCGCGGCCACACAAATCTATCTACATGAGTAACCAACTATCTTTGATACGGGGCAGGGAGCGGCCCAGTGGTTAGATAATCCCGTCAGGCTTAACCTGGGGATGCGCTGCCTCGATAAGCGGGATGCCACTATGGTACAAACTTAGTATGGGAGTGAATCAAAAGAGTGAATGTCGAGTGAGTGATGTGAATTAATCTTCACAGCGTGAGCAGTGTTGTGAGTGATATAGTGAGTAATGTGAATCGAAATTGTGGTGGTGAGTATAATTGTGAATCTTCATGTGAATGATTTTTATTCACCTACACTTGTGTAAGGTATTATGTGAACCAAATTTACTCACAATAGCTGGTTCACATTGTTACGAGCTCTTTTGTTCACACCGTCGCTCACATAAATACACTCACTAGACTGTGCTCACTTCATTATTCACCTCACTCGCATGCTCACTGTGTTATTCACTTCTGCCTACGTGAATAGCTCACTTTAATATTCACTCTGTTATTCACCTCACATACTCACTATGTTATTCACTCTGTTATTCGCCTCACATACTCACTATATTGTTCACTCTGTTATTCGCCTCACATGCGATTCTCATATTTTCCCAATCGGGTAATTTTATTGCCTAGACTAGGCATAACTAAGCTCACATAATACCAAGCCCGCACAGTGCCAAGCCCGAATAGTGCCAAGCCCGCACAGTGCCAAGCCCGAATAGTGCCAAGCCCGCACAGTGCCAAGTATTGAAAAGCATGTGAGTCAGCTGTTACTACCTACATCATACAACTGTTGCTACATACATCATATAATGTCATTGTAACAGCTACTCATGTATCTCCAGCATTTCCTGCTTTCCAGCAATACTTACCTGTAATAGCAGTCATTAGCATTATCCCTTTGTGTATATAGAGCTCTACTTGTTGCCTCTAGGAGAGGTAATACAATCGCATAGAATTATATAATCTTATACGCTCTCATATACTCATACACTCATATATTCATATATTTGTTCTGTCTTACCAGACACACATATCAGGTGAAGTATTCCTTTATTGGCCATTTATCTGTTCATCTGCTGTCACACCATTATATGCAAGAACTGCATGACTTCTATTTTCAAGAGGTTATGAGCCTGAATTAGGTATACTAAACAGATATTCACCTCAACCAATCAATATGATGTTGAACACATAAGGCGAATCGAGCAATACAGTTAGTAACATAGCTATGATATCCGCAACAACTGACCCTGTGAGAGCTGTGACAGTAGCTATGACCATAACAGTCTCCTAATCAATATAATCATTTACATTGTCCAAAGACTTTCACCTTACTGAGGTAAAACTCAGCAATATTGAATACCTGGAAGGACAACATAATTATAAAGATTGGGCTTCACAAGTAATCATGGTCTTTAAGGCTATGAACATTTATAATATTATTGTTGATGGTATAGTTCCCCCATCTAATGCTTCTGTTGAAGAGCTGACAGGATATCAAAAGTTATCAAATCATGCTCTTCTTATTCTAATTTAGGTTATCAACAAGTCAATCCTTAAGAAGGTCTCTAAATACACTTCACTCTATACTATTTGGAAGTATTTGAAAGAGACATTCTATAGGGATACGGCCTTTTCATTTATTCATCAAATTGGCACCTTGTGTCTCTTCTTCAATGAGTTAGAGAAAGGCAAGCCACTAACAGAATTTATAGATAAATTTGATGACTAATGGGTCAGGGTATTAGAGCTATCTTCCAGGACGAATGAATATAGACAGATGTGCAGGAAGTTTCTTGAACAGGATTTTACAAAGCGAGGTTTCTTTTTAGCTACCTTAAGTCATGTTTATCCTAATCCTATTGATAATCTCTGTACCAAATCTAACCTAACTTATACAGAAGTATGATATTGGATGTTGGGCCTGGCCTCTAACAATCTATTGGAAGAACCATAAGGTAGTAATACTGCTCTAATAATGAGCAAGAATAACAACAAGTGCAAGTCTAGTAGAACTACAGAATATAAAACCTTTGATTCTACTAAAACATGCTCTTACTACCAAAAATACGGTAGTAATCCTACCGGCCATATTTGGTAAGTATGTAGGAAATTAAAGTGCAAGCAGCAATGCAAAAAGGAGAAAGCTTCTAGTTAGGCTCCTCTTTCGTACTAGCAAACCTCCTCCAACCAACATATGCTTATTGCTGGTGGAATTGATCTATCCAGTCAAATAGATATAGATCAATCTGATGTTAGTATCACTTATACTTGGAAACTTGACACATGCGCATCTCCTCATATAATGTCTGATATAGGGACTTTTAAATGGTTTGAACAGAATTACGGAACTGTGAGTGTAGGAGAGGATAATGCTCTCTCTGTTGAAGGATTAGGTATAGTCCTATTAGACTATATCCTCTCTAGTAACAATGCTCATAATGTTATCCGTCTTAACTCTGTTCTATACGTTCCTTCCCTTAGTCATTCGTTAATATCGTGGAATATGTTAAAGTCAAAAGGGTATTATATAGTAGCATCAGGTAACAGAATTATAGTTTATGATGCTACACGTTCTCCTGTATTTATGGCAGAATTTAAGGGAAATTTTCCATTTCTTGCTCAATGCAAAAACTATTCCCTTCTTACCAGTAAAAATGAAGCTTCAGGATCTAGCTCTAACAAAGCTCTTGAATTCAGTAATAACGAGGCTTCCGGAATATCTTTTAATCAGGCTTCCGGAATACTCTCTAATTATGCTTCTGGAATATCCTCTAATAAGGTCTCTGGAATACCTTCTAATTAAGTCTCCGGAATACTTCAAAGATAAGCCTTTGGATCAACCTTTAATGAGGCTTCTGGATCAACCTCTAACAAGGCTTCCAGACTCTTAGCAAAACAAGGCTTTGTACCTAAACATACAGAACAAGCTGCTAAAAGAACTAAAATATAAGTACCACTATTGTTTGCCTTCTGGTACCGGTCATTAGGGCATTCAAGTAAGGTAGTGCCTACAGCATATGTAGACAGCTCTTTAATACCCCCAAAGCCTGTAGAGTTCACATGCAAAGGATATATATTGGCTAAATCCATAAATACAGTTCCACAAAGTCTTACTAAAAACAGATCCAGACGGCCATTTGAGCTGCTCTATAGTGATCTGAGTGGAAAGCAATCCTTACCCTCCTATGGTAATTTACAATATTACATTATTTTTATTGATGATTTTACTAGGATAAGTTAGATATATTTCTTGAGGAACAAATCTCCAGATGCCTCAGAGATAATAAAAGACTTTATAATGCTTATGGAAAGACAGTTCAATACCACTGTCTTAACTATCGTTACTAACAATGGTAGTGAATATGTAGAGGCTGACAAGTTCTTCAGAACTAAAGGCATAAAATACATATATATACCCCTATATTCCCACGAGTTGAATGGAGTACCAGAGCGATACAATCGGACAATCCAGACTATGGCTAAAAGTATGATCTTAGATCTGGTTAACCCTAGTAACACTAATACTACTCCAGACCTAAAGCTTTAGGGTGAAGCATACAATATAGGGGTCTATATCCGAAATCACTTATCCCATTCACAGCTACCTCAAAGCAAAATACCCTTTGAGATGCTGTACCACAAACAGCCTTCGATCGTGCATCTGAAACCCTTTGGCAGTCTTTACTATATGCATATCACTAAAGAACGAAGAATGCTAGGAAGCAAATTCCACCCACGGGCAGAAAGTGCTATTTTCATCAGCTATACAGACAGCCTATCAATTTATAAAATTCAACTTACTAATAACAAGCAAATGTTTACCGTTAAGACATCTAACTGCACATTCATTAATTCAGAGATTGCTGGAAAACTTAGCGCAACTAGTATATCGATAGCTGAGCATTTACCAGCTGAGCATATACCAGATGAGCATTTACTAGCTGAGCATTTATCCGCTGAGCATATACTCATTAGGCGTTCTAGCCAGCTTTCTAGTAATCTTACTACGAAATTTACTGAACTCAAACCTGCCAGACCTACCGAGTCTGCTAAATCTAGCGAACCTATGCATACATTACTTGCAACCGTGCTTGTAGTTAACGAAACTGAACTAAAGACGTTCAAACAAGCAACACAGTGTGCAGATACTCCAAAGTGGTATAAAGCCATGGAAGAAGAGTTACAAAATCTGGTAGATTAGTCGGTCTGGATGGTAGTGTCTCTACCCTCTCTAAAGTATAATATTGTGGGCTGTAAATAGGTCTATAAGATCAAGAGAGATTTAGTAGGTAATATAAGCCACTATAAAGCTAGGCTTATTGCTCAGAGTTTTTCTCAATAACCAGGAATAGACTTCGATAAGATTTTCTCTCCTGTTATAAGGTATGACTCATTGAGATTATTGATTGCTCTATCAGTCTCTCTTTGCTGGCCTTAGCCGGATCAGTTAGATATAAAGAGTACTTTCTTATATAGATTCCTTAATGAGGAAATCTATATAAGACTTCTGCCTGGATATAAACAACCAGGTAAGTATGCACGCCTTAATAGGTTAATATATGGCCTTAAACAGTCACTGAGACAGTGGTATCAGAGATTAACTGAATTTCTTGTACCACTTGGATACGTAACTACCAACTTTGATCCATGTTGTCACGGGTATTGACATATACCTAGAATACCCTTTAGAATAGGAAACTACGAGCTAGTGGGGTAGCTTCCCAAGTACCGATAGTGTACTATACTAAAGACGGAAGCGTTATCCGAGTTATCTAATAATAGGTAATGTGACGATATTACCTAGAGACTAGATAATACACCGGAAGTAGCAAAGGACCTCCTCGGATCGAAAGGCTATACATACTATCGAGTATGAGACGAGATAGCTAGGTCGTGAGTGGCTAAGGTGAGTGGGAGTAACCAACTGCAATGCAGTCGGTCGGTCGATGATCGAGGGAATCGACTCGGCACCCACACCTGCAGAAAGCCTTCCGGAGGAGGCTCTAGTATTCTGAAGCGAGTATTTAACCATACCCGCTGGAGACAGAATTCTATCCTCACGGACATCACACAGAGTAGTAGGAAGCAACTGCTTAATATTATTTCATACTTGCGAATAATATCCCTTTACTTATTTTACGGCTGTGACTGAGCACCCCCGTTATACTATAATATTAAGTACTGCTACTACTTAATATCTTTATTCAGAATGTTGGCCCCTCTCCAAATCGAATAGGAGAAAGAACCCATCACCGTCTCAGACAATGCCAAAGCGCTTGTTGTCCAGCGACCTCATGAGCTTGCCGAAAAGATTCTAGGCAAGAATGTCAATATACCAGAAGAGAAACCTATGAAAATAGACGAGTTCTGGATATGGTTCCAAACTGGCATAAAAGTGTTCTTAAATGAGCGGTTGGAAATAGTCCAAGCTCGAGCGCATCAGCTAGAAGAGGAAAATAAGGTCCAGTTTCACTATCTTCAGATGGCGACTCAGTATATAGTACAAACTATATTTGAGATGAAGTACTCCCTAGAGCAAGCTCTGAAGACTTACGTAGCACTAACAGAACCCGATAACATGGACTGGCAATGGGATCCACCTGTGAAAGAACTCCCATACCTAGACAAAGTGCTAGAACAAGAAGTCAAAGACAGGAAAAGAATAGAAAAGCATGAGAACTCTGATGATGCATTCGATCGATAACAACGGAGACGTAGAGGGGGCACTCTACCCCCCCCCCTACTCAGAAGTCAAGCAGGATTCACCCCAGGCTCTAGCAGGCCTAGAGGAACTAGCTTTGGTGGAATACCACTACCACTACCACCAAAAGGAAAAGGTAAGGCAACTGCAGGAGACAGTGATAGTGACCCCTCTAGTGAAGAGGAGGAACTCGCACCGACCCCAAAGAAGAAGAAGAAAATTACTGCAGTACAAGCGACACAAGAACTCCTAGAAATGCTTGTCAAAGTTGTGTCCAAATCTAAAGAACCGAAGCCGGAAGCCCCTAAGCCCAAAGCATTCAAAGGAGATCTGGAGGACCTTGAGAGATTCATCTGAAGACTTGAGAATATATGGGCAATTGAGAAGAAAAAATATCGGGATGACTTAGTTAAGATCCGATATACCGCTAACCTCCTAGAACGACCAACTAGTACCAAACATAGAGATCCAGTACAGTGGTACAAAGCTTACTACCCCAAAATCGACCTCGTAGCAGCACGAAAACTTCCGGGTGGCCTTCGAACAGTACTGGATCCTAGTTGGGCGAAGTGGGAAATATTTGTGGAGGCTTTCCGAAGTTCTTTTGGGACAAAAGTGGGTAAGGAATAAGCAGTAACCGACTGGCTAAACCTCCGACATAGCAGCTCCATCGATGAGTACCTAGATACTCTCACGAATCTTATGTGGAGAACTGAGTATCCAGAAGAGGTGGCTAAGGACAAGCTAGTACGGGGACTAAATAAGGAAGTCGGATTGGCATGGGCTCAGACGCCCAATAAACCCCGACTCCTCGGCGAACAAATGGCAATGATACAGGACATCGGCTATAATTTAGAGAATTTCTACCATCTCTAAGGCAAGTCCTGGAAGGAAAGGACTGGTGGAAAGAAAGAAAAGACCAAGGGACGGAAGGATAGTGAGAGAACTAAAGGAAATGGGAAAAAGAGAAAGAGGGATCAAGGTGGAGATTTTAAGGACCGAGAATCAGAATTAGCAGGTATCCCTAGTAATGTCATTGAAGAGCGGAAGAAGTCCGACTCTTATCTGAAGTGTGGTAAAGGAAACCACAAGTGGTTCGAGTGTTGGATAAAGGATCCAGTCACCTCCAAAGTTGTTAACATGAGCAAGAAACCCCAGACCAAGGGAGGGAAAGCAGATAAGAAGAATGACAAGGGAGAGGTCAAGATCTCGGCAGTGAATGGGATGGTAGATGAGCATGGAGGAAGGATTATTGAATTGGCAGAAGATAGTGATGGGGATTATTGTTTGTTAAGATAATTGGAAAGAAGTCAACTAGGACTCGGAGGATTTCTTATTGTACTTAAGTTCAGTTAATATATTCGTTTCTCTCTCTCGAGCAAGTGTTGCTGAGGATGGCTTAAGTAGCCGAAACGTCTGGAACGTACAGCACAATTCCCAATTACTACAACAAACCGACAGAAAACCCCATTAATCGTACTTGACCAAGCGGACACCTTGTACTTTCCTGAGAAGGAAGTATCGTAGTCAAGATAAAGCGAACTCGCCAACAAATATCCAAAGACCTCCCTATCCATGGGAAAAGACTTCTAATTGAAGCTACCCTAACGATCCAAGAGCAGGAAATATCCTGCAAATTACTATTGGATTGTGGAGCAACAGGTCCTATACATTGTGATGAGTTTGTTCGTGAATCCGAGATCCTTGTAAAGAAGCGCCAGAAACCTATACAGGTTCAAAGTACTGGTCAGCAACCAATCCCAGGAGCTGGTATGCACTATACACAACCATTAGGTATTATTATAGGAAAATACTCCGAGCATATAGTCTGGGAGGTTGGACAGATCGAGGAAGCAATTGATGGGTATTTACCTATCACATGGCTTACGAAACATAATCCCGATATAAATTGGGAAAAAGGGACGCTATAGTGGAGAAGTAACTACTGTAAGCATAATTGCCTACCTAAGGAATTCGAGGTCAAGCTAGTTGACGGATTCCAACTACAGAAGGAGGTCAGAGAAGACCCCTTCGTACAAGTAGCCAGCTTAACCTGGCATACAGATAATGGGCAGGACGTCAAGACATTCCTCCCTGACCAATATTATGAGTGGGCTTATCTCTTTAGTAGAGAACAAGCTGCAGAGTTGCCGCAACACTCCAAGTTTGATCATGTTATCAAACTAGTGGCTGGAGTAGAAGCCCCTTATAGACCACTATACCCGTTCTCTGAGCAAGAACTAAAAGTGCTCAAGATATGGCTAGATAATCAGGTAGTAGCAGGGAAAATTGTAAAATCCCAATCGTCAGCAGGAGCACCAATCCTCTTAGTACGGAAGACCAATGGCACCTACCGTCTTTGTATTGATTACCGAGCACTCAATAAAGTCACAGTGAAAAACCGATACCCCTTACCACTGATAACCGAGCTGAGATAAAGGTTGAATAATGCTAAGTTATTTACTAAGCTCGACCTAAAAAATGGCTACCACCTAGTACAGATGTTCGAAGAGAGTGAGGAGATGACAGCGTTCCGTACCCGGTTTGGACTATACTATTGACGAGTGATGCCTTTTGGATTATGCAACGCCCCTGCTACCTTCCAAGCCATGATGGATTATCTACTATATGATCTATTAGATGAAGGAGTTATTGTATATTTAGATGATATCCTCATATACACAGAAGATGAGAAGGAACACAGCAGGCTCGTTAAGGAGGTATTATCAAGGCTAGATAAGGCAGGTCTAGGAGTAAACCTCCGGAAGAGTGAGTTCCACAAGAATTCGGTCGAGTTCCTAGGATACGGAATCTCACCAGAAGGAATTCGAATGATCGATAAGAAGGTCGAAGAAGTCAAGAACTGGTAAGTGCCACGGAAAGTTAAGGAGGTACAAGAATTCCTAGGATTCGCCAATTTCTACCGCAGATTCATTGAAGGATTCTCTAAGATCACTTATCCCTTAACTGAACTCACCAAAAAGATCGCCAATGGAATTGGACGGCAAAATGCAGACAAGCCTTCGAAGAATTGAAGAGGTGATTTACAACTGCCCCAATCCTAATCCACTTCCATTCCGAAGCTGAAATGATTATTGAGACAGATGCAAGCGACTATGCTATCGAAGCAATCATGTCGCAGAAGCAATCTAATGGGAAAGTACATCCATGCGCATTCCTGTCTCGAAAGTTCTCTCCAGTAGAGATGAATTATGATATTCATGACAAGGAAATAACAGCGATAGTACAGGCTTTTAAGGAGTGGGAACCGCTAATGAAGTCTTATCAACAGCAAATAGTGGTCTGGACGGACCACAAAAATTTGGAATATTTCATGAATACAAAGACACTGACAAGGCGTCAGGCGCAGTGGGCAGAATTCCTGGCTGAATTTGATTTTATTGTCAAGTATTGGCTTGGTGACAAGAATGGCAAGCCGAATGCTTTATCAAGGTGCTGGAACCTATACCCTCAGGAGGGAAGTAAGGACCTACAACCAGTACAGCTCCTATTCTAACCCGGACAACTTTGAATTGCAGCGTCAAAAGTTGTTCGACTGCGTGACACGTTCAAAGAAGAGTTGTTGAAAAAGGGGCTAAAGGATGCTAACTGGGTAGCAACAAGGAGTGCGGTATTGGCAGGAGCTAAGGAGGTTGATAAGAACTTCTCAGTCGAAGATAACCTTCCTGCTATGGAAAGGCAGATGGTATATCCCAGAAGATAAGGACCTCCGAGTTAAGATTCTGCGAAGACAACTACGACAGCCGAATTGTAGGACATTTCAGTATTCACAAGACCCTGGAACGACTCAAGCACAACTACCATTGGATTCAACTCGAGAAGGACATTAGTAATTATGTCCGATCCTATGATATATGCCAGCAGGGATAAACCAAGTCGACATAAGAAGTATGGACTACTGGAACCACTAGAAGTACCATACCGACCTTGGACCTCGATCTCTATAGGACTGAATCACTGAACTTCCTGAGTCTAATGGAAATATACAGATATGAGTAATCGTAGATAGATTCTTAAAGATGGTACTGGCTGGTACCCCTCTCTACTAATACTATGGCGAAAGATCTCGCCAAAGCATTCCTTATACATGTTTGCCATTACCATGGCCTCCCTGACGATATTATCTCGGACCAAGATAGTAAGATCACTTCCCACTTCTGGCAAGCACTGATGGACAGCTTGGGGATTATAAGTAAACTTTCGACTGCTTTCCACCCAGAAATAGACAGACAAACAGAACGGATGAATCAGATACTCGAAGAGTACCTCTGCCACTATTGTTCGTGGAAGCAAGATGATTGGGAAGAATTACTACCCCTAGCAGAATTCGCTATCAATTCGGCATCCTTGGAAGCTACAGGAATGTCACCATTTGAAGCGAACTATGGATTCCTACCGAGGCAGTCTTGGGAACCTCGGGGAAAAGTGACTTACATGAACCTAGCTAGCCAGTTATTGGAAGGAGTTTGGAAGGGAACATAGGAAAGGCTACGAGAGAGAGTTTTGAGGGCAAGAGTTAGGATGGCTAGATAGCATAATACTAATAGGGTTCAGCAACCACAGTTTAAAGTAGGAGATATAGTCATGCTCGATAGTCGGAATATTACAACACAACGATCGAGCCGAAAACTGAATCATAAGAAAATTGGTCCCTTATGAATAATTCAATTGGTAGGAACATGAGCCTATAAATTGGAGTTACTAGTGAATTCGAAAGTACACCCAGTATTCTATACCAGCCTCCTCGAACCCTACCACCAAAGCACAGATCCTACTCGGAGAGTTGAACCCCCCTCAGTCGAGTTATTAGAAGGAGAAGAGAATTGGGTAGTTAGGGAAATAGTTGAGAGTCAGAGGAATAGCCGGAGGAGAGGACGTCCAGTAGAATATTTGGTTTTATAGATGAGTTACCCTGATAAGGATGCTATATGGGAATCCTATGAACACATGAAGGAATAGCAGAAAAGATTCTGAAGGAGTTCTATAGGAAGAACTCTGAGGCAATATGGAATAGTAGGATTAGGATATAAATATATATAATAGATTCCTGTATATAAGTTCTCGAGGATAAGAAGCCTAGAAGGGGAGTAGTGTCACGGGTGTTGACACATACCTAGAATATCCTTTAGAATAGGAAACTACGGGCTAGTGGGGTAGCTTCCCAAGTACCGATAGTGTACTATACTAAAGAGGGAAGCTTCATCCGAGTTATCTAATAATAGGTAATGTGACGATATTACCTAGAGACTAGATAATATACCGGAGGTAGCAAAGGACCTTCTCGGATCGAAAGGCTATACGTACTATTGAGTATGAGACGAGATAGCTAGGTCGTGAGTGGCCAAGCTGAGTGGGGGTAACCAACTGCAATGCAGTCGGTCGATCGATGATCGAGGGAATCGACTCGGCACCCATACCTGCAGAAAGCCTTCCGGAGGAGGCTCTAGTATTCCGAAGCGGGTATTTAACCATACCCACTGGAGACGGAATTCTATCCTCATGGACATTATACAGAGTAGTAGGAAGCAACCGCTTAATATTATTTCATACTTGCGAATAATATCCCTTTACTTATTCTACGGCTATGACTGAGCACCCCCGTTATATATGTGTACTAATACACATAAAGCATTAAGTAATAATCACTATATATGTGGATAATATTACTCTTATGGGGCTTAATACAGCAGAAAGAGAAAAACTAAAGAATTTGCTAAAGAATGAATTTAAACTGAGTGAACTCAGTCCTTTAAGCTGGCTGCTAGGCATCCAGATTAACTAGCATACAGACTGCGTTACCTTATTATAAAGAACATACATTGACCAATTACTTCTCAAATTCGGCATGCAAGACTGCAATCCGGTCTCTCTTCCCTTGGATCCTCACATACAACTGTTTAAGGTCCAAGAGCAAGAAGATCTTGCAGATATATCCTACTTTAGATAGATTATTGGTTCTCTTATATATCTGGTGATTGGTACTCATCCAGATCTTGCTTTTACTATCTCTGTACTATCACAGTTCTCATCAAAGCCTACTAAAGATCATATGGGTATGATTAAGAAGACTCTATGTTACCTTAAAGGCACGAGAGATCTTACCCTCACCTACAAAAGATCAAATAACAACTCACTAAATAGCAATTTGTTGAGCTCATCGGGCTACTCAGACTCAGACTTTGTAGGAGATAAGAATAATAGGAAATCAACTATAGGAAACCTATTTCAGATCACTTGCAATATAATTTGCTGGAGATCAGTAAAGCAATATTGTGTTTCTACCTCTATGGTCGAGGCAGAATATATCGCTCTTTCTACCTCTGTAAAACAGCAAATCTGGCTGCAGAACGCTCTGACTGAACTCCATATTGATATTCCTTGTGCTTTGAATGCTGACAATAATGGGTCAATTGATCTCACAGATAATCCCCGCATCAGCGATAAAAGCAAGCATATAGATGTTGCCTACCACTATATCAGAGATTTGGTTGAAACAGGCAAGGTTAATGTCTTATGGATATCGAGTGCTAGTAACCTAGCTGACATTTGTACAAAGCCACTATTACAGCCACATTTTCTTACTTTAAGGGATCAAATAATGCAAACAAGCTGATTAGTACTCTTTTACCTGCTTTTTCCCACGAGGTTTTAAGGTTTTTTAATGAGACTAATCATACTTATTTATGTCTTGCTATCCAGCAGTATCTGCTGAGGAGGGGTGTTGAAAAGCATGTGAGTCAGCTGTTGCCATCTACATTATACAGCTGTTGCCATATACATCATACAATGTCATTGTGATAGCCACTTACATATCTCTAGTATTTCCTGCTTTCCAGCAATACTTATCTGTAATAGCAGTCATTAGCATTATCCCTTCATATATATAGAGCTCTATTTGTTACCTCTAGGAGAGGTAATACAATCGCATAGAATCATATAATCTCATACATTCTTATATATACTCATACACTCATATATTCATATATTCGTTCTGTCTTACCAGACACACATATCAGGTAAAGTGTTCCTTTATTGGCTATTCATCTGTTTATCCGTTGTCACACCGTTATATGCAAGAACTGCATGACCTCTATTTTCAAGACCAAGCCCATACAGAAGAAGTGGCATGACTCTCATTATCTTGTCTTTAGGAAGTCTATATTGTTAGCTTTAGCGATCGGTCTTGGCTTCTTAAGCCATCTTATATATATACTTCCCTTTCTCATACTCTTTCCTTCTTCATACAGTTCCCCTTTCCCATACTCTTTCTTCTGTTCTCTATCTAATAGCCACTCCCTAATATACTACCTTACTTCATTGATTCCGTAGCCTCACTGCCCCCTACTATCAACTAAAATGGGGATAACAATATATAGTAAGATGTGTATAATGATGTAAAGTAATATATATATAACGATATGAAGCAATATGTGTACACTGATATGAAGCAATATGTATACAACGATATGAAGTAAGATATATGTGCAATGATATGAAGCAATATGTGAGTCATGGTTACTCATATCTAGTTGCTCACATCTAGGTTCACAAATATGTCTCGGAAAAGTACTCATACTATGTGAGCCATTTTTCATACTGTATGAAAGTTGAGTAAGCAAAGATGTGCAAGATATAAAGTAAGATATGAAGCACAGTTACTCACATCTAGTGGCTTATATCTAGGTTCACAAATATACCTCGGAAAAGTACTCACACTATATGAGCCATTTTTCACACTGTGTGAAAGTTGAGTGAGCAAAGATGTATAAGATGTGAAGCAAGATGTGAAGCATAGTTACTCACATCTAATTGCTCACATCTAGGTTCACAAATACGCCTCGGAAAAGTGCTCATACTATATGAGCCATTTTTCACACTATGTGAAAGTTGAGTGAGCAAAACCATATAGAACGTATGAATGTTGAGCTACTCACATACAGTGCATACTTTTGTATTCACTTATAATATTCACATAATGTATATATAAAATAGTGAACTAGAAGGTGAATGTTCTGTTACTTACTTTTCTTGTACCATAGTGATACTTCAATGTGAGTACTGATTTACAAAAAAAAAAAAAAAATCTTTAATAACTTCAACATAATTGTATCTAGTAGTAGTATGGTATCATCCTCATCGCACAGGCCTTGTTGATGGTAGTGCACTTGCTTCATCTGATGAGCGTTCTTGCTCTAGAAGGTCTTGCTCGCTTACTAGTCTGGGAGGCTTGGAAACTGAGGCAACCGTAGTCTGGTTGGTACAACACCCTCCTAAGGCAACCGGGTGATCTTGAGGGTTCTGATATGTAATGCTCAAGTGCTAGACTCTGACCTCTGGTCTTCTATTGTGACGTTTAATGTCTTGTTTTAATATCTAAATAGGTGTAGAATATTCCGCATATTAATATTATCATAAGTATCACACAGTTTGCCAGACGAGCTCCTCTACAACATCACGGTAGGATGTAGTCTCATGCCTCTGGCCACGTCGTATTGCCAGCTGGAGCAAGCTGATGCAGGTGCCCATGTCGGTGCTCTTATGCGATATCCTTGCTATTTCACAGCGCTAGCAATCTCTTTTCGCTGTACCCGCGTAGGTAGGCGGTTGGTGGCCAGGTTGGGGTATAGCTCTCGTAAGTTGGTGACAGACAGGTGCAACCTACCATGCACGTGCATCCTTAGGTCGGCTGGCATTCTTGGCAGATAAGCACACACCAAAACTCTCGCCGACTTATCTTCCCTATATAACCCTCATCTCCCATCTCCCATCTCCCATCTCCCATCTCCCTGTGCCCGCCAGACGACGGCTTCATCACGCGCAAACCCGCAACTACTTCTTCGAATCCTCCAAAGAGATAGTCTGGCTGGAACCCTCGAGTATCACTCGGCGGCTGGCCCAACAAAAAATTGGCATTCACGCATTAGGTAATCTCTCTCAGCATTCTCAGGGGCAACAACTGACCATAATCTCGTGCCAGCACTCCGATGCAAAGATCATGCCTAACGACACTGACGATGACTTCATCACGCAAACCAATTATTTCTTCGACCTCTAAACACACACGGTATGGCCTTTCGCTGCCTTCGCAAAATCCACGCAAAACCTCCGCCAGCAAACCGCGGTGAGTTATGCTCAGCACGTGCAACCAGCCTAGTTCACCACCGTATCTGGAAGTAGTGCCTGCTAAGACTGAAATCACAAAATTCTCCACATCATTGCGATAGCTGGGTTATTTTGTGTTTTCGATGTCTGAACCAAGTGCATTGCCTGTATTGGTACAAGACACACGAAAGCAGTGCCCGCGAAAGGAGGAAACGACCCGTCATTGCGACAGTGGGAGTTTTCTCTGGAACCGAGTGCATTGCCTGCTGTGTATGGTGATATTCACGACCGTAGTGCCCGCGAATGGAAGGAACACCTCATCCTATTGCGACGTTGTGTTTCTATTTTTTTCCTTAGCTGTGAAGGAAGAGGTATAGGTTAGATCTCTCCCCTCCCCCCCTCTCCTCCGAAACATTTCAGCTAACATGAAAATGCAGTCCCTTGCAACCACAACAAAACGAAAAGCTGAACCTGAGGCGCTGGCCATCCACACCCCCTCTTCCCAGCAAACGACGCCGAACCGCCACCCACACCACCGATAAACCCCCTACACCGACGCCCAATTAGCGCAACTCCGCTCCGCTCTCCCTGTCACCAACTCACTACGCCCAACGGCATTATCCATCGACCAAAGTCTCACCCTCCTTCAGGATCAACTCAGCCAATTCGAAAAAGACCGAGGATATATACTTAGGGCGCACTGGGCTAGGCTCCAGGAAGCGGATAGGAAGGCGGGGGCGGTTGTGAGGAAGCTCTGTAGAGGGCTGAGAAGGCTTGTGGAGGAGATGGAGGCGAAGGAAGAGGATGGGACTCTGACTAGTAGAGATGAGAGTGAGTGGGATGATGTTATTTTGGAGATGTGCTTGGAAGTGTGCCGGGGTGGGGGAGGAGGGGAGTTGTGGCTGCTCTATGTTTTTTTTGTTTTTGAACGGAGGGTATATTAACGCTTTTATGAAATATTTTTGCATAGAAGTTGATGCAACTTAACTTGCTCCAATGATCCTTTATATGGCAAATCTGTTTAAACTGTCTATCTAGTTCATGCCACATCAATAAGTTCACTTGTACTTGTTCAGTAACCAGTGTACTTCAGGTTGAATAATCCTATAATATTCCGCAATGTAGTCTGGTTTCCGCAATGTATGTTAGCAGTAATCCTACAGAGCTGCCGGTCTCTAAGGACAATTAACTTTAGTTTCGAGAAAGCTACATTAAGACAGAAGTCACGCGAAGCTAATTTTTAGCTCTACGCTTCTATCTTTTTGGGCCTGCTCAGTTTGTGTTGGAGACCGAGATCTAGATCTACTCGGTGATTGCAATGTGGAGGAATCAGATGAGAGGGCCTCACGACATTGTGCCTCAAGGAGAAATCACTTATAGAGATCATACTTTTTATCTGTAAAGCGATATCGATTTGGTTGTGTACGAAAATATGCATGAATCGCTTCAACCATGGTATCGGAGAATGGCTCAACTGGTTACGACATTGGCATTAGGTGCCACAATTGACATGATGCTAATGACTAGGTAGTAGAGATAGGTGGAGATAGGTCGTTTTGATGCATTGCAATGTTGGGGTTCGCTGTGCATATTCTTTAATGGTACTGTAGTGCTACATTCTATCTCCTCTCTTAAATACAGCTCGTCATCTCCCTCGAGCAAATCCCATTTGCATGTTTCTCTTACGTACGTCGCTTCCTCTTCAAATTGCGATCCTTGCTGGTGTTCGTTCTGGTAGCAGTTCACTTATCTTCACACTTGAGTATAAGCGTTCCAGTTTATCCAAGTCTCACAATTCCTGACAGCGAGATATAGAGACACAATGAGCTAAATTGAAAAGAAACTTTGGTCTTCTCGTTTGCCAACATCTCTACCATCCCCTACTATCCTTCAGTGAGGCCTCCAAGGCCTTCTTCTACAGCAGAGTCTCCAGCGAGGAGACAACAAAGTGATCCTCTGTTATGGCAGGATGATTCCCGGCAACGAGATTCCGGGGTATCGAACGTTCGATAATGGCTTCTGAGTCCCCTAGAAAAAGATCCTATACCTACGAAGATATGAGACATCCGAATGGGAAGATCTAAAGCCTGAACTGGAAGTGGAGGAGGGCGAGTGTTAGGAGAACCTGACCAGATTTTGCAACGATCATCACATGCCACTGTCCGGTCGCACAATTAAATTTGAGGGTTAGGATGATCTTTGAACTACCTGGTTCAATCAGCAACGGACTTCAGCGGCTGTGGTCTAAGACCTCGTATTGAACAAGCGCTAAAGCAACTTTGGCTGCGGGAAAATTCCAAAAAGGCAATTCGTCTATATTCTCGAGAGACGAAGGAGGGAGCTGCGGCAAACTTGTGGCCTAGAGATCATAGAGAGGTTTCCGGTGATGAAGGCTGAGACAGCCGTCCTGTGGGTACTAAATGGAGAATTGGAGCTGATTGAAAGCAAAACAGTGTGATGTCTTTTCTGCGGGTGCTACGGCGGAAGACAGTGCAGTATTCTCGCTGTAAGAGACATCACAGGAGGTATTCGTTAGCACAGTTAGCGATCTGAGTTTTCTAACGAACCTGATGAAGCGGTGTCAGCAGCTTGAGTTTGAAGGATTCGCTGAGCAGAATGAAAGTCACCCTTAAGCTGGGGCAGGCTTATTACGTGCCGCAGCCTTTGTGTTCAGTGCCAGTTCCCCATTTAATTCCATCGAACTGCTTTCCCTACCACTTCACAGTCTATTACTGAAAACCACTCTAAGATATCCAAAGTTACTTTTGTCACCAACTAGACCTTGAGACTGGCTCGGGCTTTATGACGGCCTTACGATATTTGTAATCGATATTCCTTAGGGCACTGCCAATATTACTTCGACTAGCGAGATAAATTCAGTTGGAAATGACATCAAGTGGAAATTAATCCTGTCTCTAATAAAGCTACTATATATCAGCAAAGCCTGATAAATATCTGGTGGATGTTGATGAAGGAGATGAAATGCAATAGAAATCAGTACAAGCTAGGAGCATATTCTTCCAGCTAGATCAATCCTCCAAGTGTTATTAAAATGTTGTTAATCCAAGTATCCAGACTGTGTGGATATACTCAACTAGGCTAGCTGCGGGTACAATAGGTACTCTAGTATTTTCTATCGAGATCTACCACTCCAGAGAGCAAAAGTCTTAATCAGAGGTATTATATCTATATCTGTCCAAAGGTCTGGTGCTAGCTCAAATACTCATTCTTGTCGGTAGAAGTTACCATGGCAGACGGAATCAATATGTGCTCCGGATTACCCCGGTTCCGATACTTGTGGAGGTCATGGCTGACCCGAGGAGAGACTCAAGTTAAGTGAGAGAGAAGGTTAATGAGAAAGTGGACTCTCATTTTCTCATCTCTAACAAGTTATTTATTACCATTGATGTCGTCCTCCAGCAGGCGCTTGCCTTAGAGACTTTGTGTGTATAGCGAATGAATATCATCAACACAGAAGTATCTCCCCTCAAAAAAATATTTTGATACGAGAGTCTACTGGCACTGTGCGGTGAACAATCCATATTATAACCTAATAATAATCCTGTGGGTAATTTCAACCTTCGGCCATAATCCACTGCCAATGTGAGGGCAGATGCAAATGGAACAAATTCGGCCATGTTGGTATAAAATCTCCCTAATGTTTCTTTGTATCTCCCATGACCAGGTATTACCAGGATTATAAGGTAGTTCTAAACATCTAACTTCAGTTTCCTCCCTTCCACTTTGTACCACCACTCGCCCGGGTCCCTTCAAATAAAAGTCAAGTCGTCATCGATAAGCCTTTATCATCAATACTTTATGTCAGCTAAGCCGTCCGTTACTTTGCGAGCGGACGAGGCTGATGTCGTGAATGCAGTTATGACCAACATTCCCTCCACGCGGCCTAAGTCAAAGCTCTACCTTGTTGTTCTAGATACCGCCACGAAGGCCATCTTTGACTGGGAAAGAAAATTCTCGGCTTTCCTAGCTCAACGTTCAAGGGAACAAGTTCAAGGGATTTGGATTGATCCAAGTCTGGAGGAGTATAATGTGAAAGAGTACACTCCGGTGTATTGTGCGGTAGCAGGCTTCACGCAGCTGCAGTTGAAGGCATGTTTAGATGGGTGGCTAGTTGCTGAGGGTATTGCAGCAACGATAACAGAAAATTTATGCAAGAACTGGAAGCCAAAGGGAGCCAAGAATGTCCTGGGGGTAAATTGGTTGGCAGAGGAGCGGATTATTAAGCCGTTTTTTCAGAAATACAGAGCAAGCTGGCCTGTAGGTTTTTATGGAGTTAATCCTTGATTACATTCCACGGCACTAATTGGCGTACTCTTTTAACTTAGCAATCCGGTTCTCAATATTAAGTGTTAGGCGATCGTCATAGGAAAAGTGTGTTGAAACAAACAAGTTTCGTAATTGTGATAAATACAGTCCGACCCATAAGTCAAATAAAGATCACCAAATTCTCCATTATACTCCAATTAATAACCCTTGACTCCATTCACTTGAGAATATCTGTAAATTAACGGCTGGTGATTGGCAAGAAATTGAAGATTGTACCCTTGTTCCAGGAATCTTACAAAAAAGTTTCCTCAACAGAATGCACCATGGTCAATGAAGAGCAGAAAAGGAGATTTGGGTCTTCCCCCTTCCAACCAGGATCCATTCATGAATTTTCGGGTCTTATTGTATTGTTGCTGTATGATTTCTCCCAAAGATTCCCAATCTCGATAGCTTGAAATTGCATGGCATCCACAACTCGTATATGGAATCTTATTTCTTCTAAGAAGTAACCTCCATCGCCCTACAGGTGCGCGGAAAACTTTATCACTGCATGGATAATTGAAGGGAAGACTCCTCGTGGAAGCCAAGAGACTCAACAGGGTTGCTTTATGGGTTCTGAGCACCCCAATAGGCTAGCATAATGACACATTGCGTTCCCGGATCACGAGTTTGAGACCACTGAAAGTGCTGAAGAGTTTGTCTCATAGCCCCGCCCTTTAATCAGTTCAATGGGTTCGTTGAGTTAATCCCTTCGCCAAGCTTCATCTGGAGAGCTCAAGATCCCTCCTGCAATTGTCAATCTCTGGTACTGCTCCTCGATGTCGGTATCAACAACCAGTTCCCTAGATCACTAAGGCAATGACCTACTCCTGGAGGCTTTTATTTTGCTAGTCAGTATATGCCACTGTGTCAGCATAAAGGTACCGGCGTGTAGTGAACTTAACATTGTTCATAGTTATACCCCACATTTTTTCCTCCATACTTTTAATTATACGGAGGCGCGGAACAAAAGTCTTTTCCCCTTTCCTATCTGGGAGTTGCATATGCAGGACTATGCATGCATGGATACTTGGCATATGCATAGGCATTCATGCATATTTACGGATATAGTCTCAGTGCTATGGCCTTCCCACATCATTAGTTGTCTTACTTTCTCACTGTCCAACCTCTCAATTTACTAGATATTATCGACATCTCAATTGGCTAGATATCCACTCTTCTCTAACTATGGAATTCATCATATATCAGCCCTTCCTCGACCCTTAACCCTTCAACTAACTTTTCCCTATAATTTATCAAGTATATTACCCTTCTTCGCCCTCTTAAATTGCTTATATTGACCTCAATTTCTTAGATATCAACTCTCCAAGCGCATACCCCCAAAACCTGCCAATCGAATAGCCAATTGAGTACCCTTCGAGCCTGCCAATCAAGCACTTCCTAACCTACTAATCGAGCACCTCCCAACCTACCAATCGAGCACCTCTCAACCTACCAATCAAGCACCTCCTAACCTACCAATCGAACACCTCCCAACCTACCAATCGAGCACCTCCCAAACCTGCCAATCGAGTATCCCCAACAATCCCTCTAATTGGGATGTTTAATATTGTGTCTCGCACTCAGGCGGTGATCTTGCGATCTATAGGAGAGACTCTAGCCATTATTCAGCAGCAAACTGGAATAACTCCAAGACATGTCCGGAATCTCTATACTGAAGCACAGCAAAGAGGATGGGAACCTGGCATCTTATTAAAAATAGAGCATGTCCAAAATAGGGATCGCTGTGGGAGGAAAAAAAAGATCACTCCCGCAGTGGAGCAGGCTATTATGGATGCAGTCACTAAGGATCAGTACGGTCGGGAGAAGACACTTGTTCAGCTTAGCTTGTAGTTTAGTATCTCATCTTAGAGCATATTCCGAGGGCCCTCGAACATACAAGGTGCGCTTCATACCGCTATCAACACCCGGTGCAAGTTAGGAGGGGGTGAAGTGGGATGGGTGTGTAAGGTGGGTGGAAAGCGAAGGCATTGGTCATACAGTAGATAGCTAGTTGTAGATAGCCAACTTAAAATCCAAACTGATATGCATATGCAAGTATATATGCATACATATGTACGAATATGCATGCATATGCAGGATTTTCCCAAAGAAGAAAGGGGAAAAGACTTTTGTTCCGCGCCTCCGTACTTGGTCCCTGATCCCTTTTATAAGTAACTTTGCTAAGTAGGAAAGCTTCAAGTATATACATATACTATACCAAAGCCAATTCGAACGTCGTAGAAGATCAACAGGATCCCCATATCTCTGAAAAATTACACTTATTCAGTAGCTAATCCAGGTGGGGTTGGTTCCGGTCTTGATACCTCCCAAACGAAATATCGAACTTAGGATGGAATCGCAGACGGTTGATTGACTGGTACTCCACCACATGTAGGTTAGGCGAAATCAGTCGAAGCCATTGGTCCCTTCACTTGAAAGATACTTGAATCCCAAGCTATTCACAGACAGCATATTATGTATTGAAACTGATACACTATATACTTATTCGGATGATGCTTATAGATTTTCAGGTGGTCGAACCTCACTAAATGAGGTCCGTCGACATACTTCCGTCGCCTATAGTACTGTGAGTTCGGGAATATGCCTATCGTTGCCATCTTGCCCCAATGAGCCAGTTGCGCTGCGTCATTACAAAGATATCGCTCTGTCTGGAGATATATATATATATATATATATTTTTCAGGCCAACAAGTCTCGTATGACATACCGTCCGCATGAAGCTGCCATGTGAATACTCAGAACATTCGAGGTCAACACGTATCAGAATCTTATGGAATGTCTATACATGCCAGGCATCACATTTAAAGGAATCTCAGGTTCCCTATGAAAAGAGCGGAAAAAGACCAAACACAGTGCGTGCTCAACTCTAACACATTAAAGGTTTTTTTTCAGAGGAATTGAGGCACTGAGGCACTATTATTTATTAAGAGCATACATTGCCAACCAGACTAGCATTGACTCCAGTGAGTACGCTTTTCTCTAGTTATCACATCCTGGGAGATTATACTCTGCAGACCTTACAATGTGTTTGGGAACTAGAATTATATCGCTTATTACCTTAGTCTGGCGGGCACCGGCTCTTAGCTTACAACTCAGACACCAGATGTTACCCTGATCTATGTTATTCGACAATGAAAAACGCGCAAAAATAGCCAAACCCTTCTATAGGAGTTGAGAAAATACCACTTGCTGTGTCCGTTACTTATATAATGGCCATCACAGTAAACTAAAACTATCAAAACACTCACATTTATTCTTCTGAATATGTTTCTATGGAATCCAAAGACCTCAGCACAGAAATACCCAGTGAAGGCGGAGGAATATGGCCATTCTATATAAATTTGTCTGTAGAAAGTAAATTACAACCATAATATACCATAAAACTAGCCTACCCTAAAAGAATGCTGCAATCTCTAACCAATTGATTGTATAGTCTTTGGACAATTTCTGAAAAAATCGACCATGGGGTGAGGTGCGAACAACTTCTAGTACTCAAAACACTCACGTGATATACTTGCAATTGACTCTAATACATAAATGTTAAATGTTTCTCACGGAAACTGCTCCCAACAGGGTCAAATGCTAGTGGCATAACGTGTCTAGTGACCAATATCTGATGGCAATTGCCATCGAGCCAGATACCTAAGTACCTTAGCAGGTGCCTCCTAGGTGTGCGCTGACTCTTCGAGTCAAGGGACGCCGAATTCAACCAAAGCCATTTTGATCGAATGCGCAGGACGATTACTTTGCGTCTACTAAGTCAAGTATAATCCCACCCCAAGACACTTAGTTACTTCATTCTTATTCATATATATATTCGTCAAACATAACTATCCCCCCCTTCCCCGTTACAGCTGCTAGGTCCCGACTCATTAAGGAGACATCTCCAGCACAAATTAAAACCCAGCATGATCGATATCGATCGCTGCAGTGCAATTAACTAGTAAAATCAACGCAAATTTCGAAAGGCATAAACACGCATGATGCACCGGTATATATCGGAACCAACATACACAACAAAATACATTGAAATGCAAATACATATGCATGTCATGACAAGTTGGCAGGTATGAAATCAAATAAACCCAACAAAGAATCACCCCAAATGACACCCAAAGTCGATATAGCAAGAGGTGGAGAAACAAAGAAAGTAAGAAAGAAAACAGAAAATGGGACTCACATAAGCACCCAGCAGATGAGCAAGAGGGACAAGAGTAACTTCAGCAACGAACGGTTTGAAGACCCCTCGGGCCTCCTCCCACTCATAACTATTTCTACTCTGCACCCTGTCACCAAACACCAAACAAGAAAGGGTTAAGGCTATAGAACCACATTTCTCATACGAAAGATGAGAAGCTCACCGAAAAAACTAAACCCCAATTAACACAATACCTAACGAGCCATACTAGTACGTACCTCAGCAGGCAAATAAACATTGAACAGCGTGCATGGATGAACCTTAAGAGAATACATGGAGAATAAAACATGAGAACACCAATGCAATCCATCCTTAAAGACTCCGAATGCTTAGCTAAGTAATATTAGTAACTGCCAAAGATGGTAAGGAATAAATCGTCGTAAAAAAAATCGTCATAAAGTTATATGTATGCATAGTGTTGTAAGGGAGCGTGGAGTTGTCATATGCGTGCCGTTTATCATGGTCGTAATATGAACATAGGGAAAGTCGTTATCCTGAGTTGTAGGGTATATGTATGAGGTTGACCAGGAAAGTTGAGTCGGGCTGTATTATTAATCAATTCGTGAATCCACGGATGGATAACTGTACAAATGTGCGAGTTGAGAAAAGGAAAGAACGAAGAAGCACGTAAGTAGGGACTGGATGTACAAGTTGTCGAGATTGGTGTCGCCGAATTCAAAGTCCAACAATTGGATATCGTCCTCCAGCGTCCCAATTTTCCCTCCAAGCAGGAAATCTTCCCTTGACATTTCATCTTCTCGTCTCTTCCTGCTCCTTCGCATCAAATCGGTTCGAAATGGTATCATCCGGGGATGGTATCCCCTAGCTCTCCTCCATTACCCGCAACCCCCCTCACACCACAATAGTGCACTCCTCCCCCCTCCACTTTATGCGCCAACAGCAACCCACCCACCCCCATATGCGTGCCCCTCACCCCTCTGATACCCCCCCCTCAAACTCCTTCCTCTGATATCATCCACCCCCTTTGCCCTTCTCAACTTCTTCTCCCTCCCACTCCCTCTCCGGCTACCACTTCCCCCACTTCCTCCATTTCTCGCTATACTCTCATCTCTCTCTCTCTTCTTCTCCTCGCGGGTCCTTTCGGAGCTAATATGATACCCCCTATCTCCCATGGTTGTCCCCCGATGTTGATGTCTGTAGACCGGTGGTGGTGCATTATACTCAATATTAGTATTATATACCCCACTAGCATACTCTGGAGGTAACCTCCCCCTACTACGTGTTTTCCCAGTAGGCTTTACCTGTGTGGTGCCGAGGGAGTGCAACGCGGGAAATGTTTCCGTGCCAAGGTAGTATGCAGATTCGGGTGCTGGCTCATACGTACTATATGTCGGTGGGTATTGATATCCGTATTGATTAGGCGTGTATTGCTGTTGTAGAGAATATTGGGGGTAGGTGTATGTATATGTATATGTCCCCTGGCCGCGATGGGACGACGATGATGCTTCTCCAGATACGCCTCGCCTTCGGGAGGTGGAATATGGGTCGGTGATTACATATTGCGCATGATGATGCTGCTGATCTCGAGAACTTCGACGACGAGACCCAATTATGGGCTTTGAAAGCGATGAGCCCATGATGGCTGATCTTATTGAATATCTCCGTCCTCCCTCTGACTGAAGATATCGATCTTCTCTACTCTTCCCCCCGCGAGATGTCTCCGGCGCGGGGATCTCAGTTGGCTGCGGGACAAATCTGACTCGCTTCCCTTTCTTGCGGAGCCGCTGTGCGTACTGCCAGATATATTCAGCGAATGTTCGGCGGGGGGGTTTATACGTATATGTATGTTTAGGTGTGGAGGAGGAGGAGGGTAGTACCCTTGCACTACTGCGACGGTTTCCTGACGAGGTAGTTTTCGAACTTCCGTCGGTCTCAGGCTCGGTTTCCCACTCGTGGGGCAGGGATGGGATTGTAGTGGTGGAGGTATCTCTTGCAACAGCGACTGGGTAATATACAGCCCTACTCTTCCCCTGGCGTTTGCTATTTGTCTGGTGCCTTTGGGGTGGCGGGTTGAGGAGAATATACTGTGGGATTTGGATCGCAGGAGTCGGTGCTCTCTCAGTCGAGAAAGAGGAAGAGGGGATGCCCCAGCGCTTACTTGTCCTGTGGGAGGGGTAGATGTAAGCAGACTGCCCTGGCTTCCGGGAGGATGTGCGTGGAGGTAGTTGGAGGGGATAGTGGTAACTATCGCCACCTCCTCCATGGCTGCTCTGCTGCATACTAAGGGGTAAAGTGTACTTTGGTATAGATATGAATATCGAAATTTATGGGTATGTATTTAGAGCCGTGGAACCAATGTGGTAACAATTAAGGAATACAAAATGAAGAGAGCAGAAAGAAAGAGGAAAGAAAATAGAAAAATCTAAACCTACGGCTCGTGTGGCTCCTATATACCAACTGACAAGCTCAAGCTGCCTCCTTCGTCGATGTTTCGAGAAATCACTAGAGTTCCCCAAGGTCAGGTCAGTATGATAACTTTGAATGGACAGACGAGGTCAGATGAAATGAAAATCCCTTTCGGATTTTACGAACCAGCTCGAAATAGGAAATATCTTCGATCACGGAACCAGCACCAGTGACATTATAAAAAAACTATGACGCAGGAAACCCAAGAATAAAATTTAGACTGTATAGCAAATAGTCAGGGAATCCCTTTGCCACATAATGCATTTGCTGGTGGTATGATAATATTCAATGATCAGAAAGCCCTCCTTCATCAAATTTGCCTTCTCAGCTACATGCAAAGCCACAATTCTAACCAATCACCAGAGCTGAAAATAGAAAGCCTGCATAGCCCCAGGGTTTTGGGTCTAGTATCAGGTAGGGTGATGATGAGTGAATGACAAGAAATCCAGCCCACGCGTACCTGCTTTAGTGTCTCTCTGCCCCTTTGGAAGCGAGTATAGAAATATACGATAGATAGATAGATCTGGATCTCAACGTTGCGGATATCTGCTGTGCCTATATGCGTGCGACGTATGGATGCACTTAATGTAGGTATGTTGCGTTATGTGCACCACGCGCGCAGGCGAAGCGGGAACGACGTTGACGTTGGACGGCGTTGTGCGCAAGGATGCCGGGTTTCTTTATAAAATGGTACTGCCCTATGACTTTTCGAAGGAAGCACAAGATCTAGACGCCTCCTCAGCCGGGTCTATCAGCAGATCTATTAGGGGGCGGCGAATCACGAATGACGCTGGTGTATTGATAAGATGAATGGGGCGTCAGCTTGTCGCATAAGCAACGAGCGTCGGATGGAATGAATATGGGAATATGAGCTGATAGGATAATCCGCGAATATTTTCCTTCACCCTTATTCCTTCTCAATATTTCGCTGTTGAAATCCAGGTTTCTTCCGGTATACGAACATATAACTGCAGATATTGATTTCGGATATCACCCTCCCAGGGCAGCCAATACCTTATAATAAGCAATGTCGCCTCGCAGCCGCCCCGCGATAAGTAGATCGCAGTCACCCCTCGAACCTGGATCATTGTGACTTACTTTGGTGTGCTGCCCCCTGGTAATTGTGTAGCTTTCCTTGCAAATATGCCTGCATTCTACACAACCGCCGACCAGGTACCTAGGTACCCACACCATAATAAATGACGGACCCAAGGGCAAGAGCCGGCAGCGGAAAAGCAGGCCTTTCGGAGTTAAGGCGTAAGTAGGGTAGGTCTCTGAGGGGGAGGATGTCTAACCTTCAACAGTAAACAATGGGTCGTGAGCAGCTTTCACTGGCTAATCCCCAGAAATCCATGCTCCTCTTGCAAGAGCTCTCTCAGGCTTTTCAGGCTCCCAATCAACAGTTCCATGGCCAGGTGGCAAAAATTTCTTGTATGTCCTCATGCGGAGGGGGAGAAAATCGAGAGAGTACCAGTGAACTGCTTGGCTGGAATGTGACCGTGACCATAACCTGCCATGGCAAAGCCCCGCGCCCCGATTAGTATCTAGTGTATATCCGATATGATATTGGGTGAAACACAACGTGAATAATTAAACATCTATGACTGCTATGGCTACTGGCTGGCAGTGGTAGCTCTGCTAACGGTCAGACCGATTTATAATCGTCTGCAGAAAGTCCATATAATTGGCATCAACATATCGATATACCTAATGTATTAGCACAAGAAAGCCCCACTTTCCAACCTTAGTTACACGATATGTACCTTATCGATAACATCATGACTGGGTACTACCTCGAACAGGTACCCAATTCGAGGGTATGATGAAAGAAGCTTGATCTACCTAGGTTAATGCAGAGACTAAGACACCTGCAGCCATATCATTAAATGTGGGTGTGTCCCTCTCAACAATCCCATACATATATAGTAATCAGTACAAGTAAACTCCACTAATATTCTTAAGAGCTCAAGGCGACTCTGCGACAAATTCAATTCAACTTACATGTATCTTCATCTTAAGTCCCGGTCAATATAATATATACTTTGTGAATATACATAGTGTCTATATATGTATAGACTCGTATTGGCCAATGGTCAGCCCTGAAAATTAAGTATCAGAATTACCATAGCCAGACATTCCACCTTCAGCTCTCCCTATGCAAAGGCTTCAACTTTCTTAGGTGAAGTTCTGATAATTTTTCAGAGTCATGTGTCATATCTATTCATAATTGTGCCTAAGACATGTCCTCATATTCATGAGTCGAAAAGCCAAGTAGGTACTAATTTAAGCTCTTCCTGCTCGCCATTGCATCAGGCTGGATGCGAGTACTGACTTGAAAGTTGAATACTCACAACTGCCAGAAAAAACAGCCCACTGAGTTAAAAGATTAGGGGATTTTCACCATATGGAATACGAACCCGGATCGGGTCGGAACGCACTTAAAGTACAGGCCTTGACCGTTAACGTTTCACCGCCTCTCAGATGCCGCCATGCGCACTCCTATTGGGAATATTAAAATTCGCAACATGCTTTGCATGTGTAAGTACTTGTAGGTAAGTACATGCTAAACCTATATGGAGCAGTCACTTACCTACCCATTCTAGTTTAAAACTTCAATTACGTAGAGCCATAATATAACGGTAATCAAACTTGACCCATTAATTTCTTCCCCTACAAATTAATATCCAAATTCAGCTCTTGCAACCTGGCTCGACGTGGGTTTGCCCATGTCCTCACGCATGGCCATTCGTATCTGCAACACGATTGGGTAACAGCCAATGCACACCCCTGTATACTTGGTGCGTGTGACAGAAGTCGATCCACGTGAGCATGCAGCAAGATCCCTGATGGGACCAATGGGATTGGGTGGTGAATGTGGGATGACATGATATTACCTGACTGTGAATGCTTGAGCGTGATCTCTGAGTCATGTTGGAGAGGAATAGGAAGCCGTCGCCGCGGATAAAATATTTCGTGGTAAGTATTCTATACTCAGTGGAAATGGACAAACATTTTTGCAATGGATCAATTGTGATCCTTTGATTGATCTGTGATCATCTTTCGATTCGGTTTTGATTTTTCATAGGCCTCAGTCTGTTTCGATAATACAGAGATATAGTGTCTTCCACCCCTCATTCAAATTTTCACCGAAAATATTTGTACCAAACAATAACCAGCCAATGCCAAGGCCTCAGACAAACGCACTGAGGTACTGTACATACATGGAAATCTTGGAACATTAATGACAATTGAAGATTGATTTGCTGGAAGAAAATCTAATATAGGATGATTGCTATATTTATATGTATACTCAAGGATGACGGATAGAGTAATAGAGTACCTGATAAGCTTAAGAGTATACCCTCGCAAACTTCCTTAACCCTGAATCCTGCATGCACATCCGCACCATGTAAGCGAGTAGTGAAAAACTGTCCCATCAACAAGTTAACACAAGGTATCAAAGCGATTGCTCTCGGTACCTGCAGGTAACATGCATCCATAGACATGGCTACCTCTTTAGCATTTGGTTACTTTGCAGTGTCGACAATAATACAAGTACATTCTGTCAGATCCCTGTCAACAGGACATACATGTCAAGAACTTCGAATGGCGGAGTTCATGCGCAATCTTGCATTGCATCCGCATGCTGCTAGTCAATGTCATAAGTGCTTATTCTCACAGTCTCGTTAAACTTGTATGGGAGCCCGGCAAGCTGAAGCCTGCAGAAGTGTACCGACATGTGAACCGTTTACGTATTTAGTTACTTTCGATCATGCCTTCCTAATTAAAGTGTTTCGAGAGAATTTGGTTTCTACACGGATGGCTGACGAACTTCTCGATGGCTGGGCTGGTTATAGTGATGATCCCCTATACCAGTACATCATCGCCTGTCACGGGATTATGATCCGACAGTGGGCATGTCGTCATCTCCGGAGACGAAGGATTATCAAAAGAACTTAGTAACTGTATTAGCAGATAAGATAAGCTCTACCACGAAATTGACCTTGTCGAAAAGTAGTGTTGAATAAGTCAAAATCGCAACTAGACAAAGAGAAATCGCAATAAGATCTACCTATAACTCTTAGATTGCGGTTCCTGCTTCTCAACCCCAAACAGAGCATACGAATAGAGGACGACGGAATACACAATCACAACTTATTTTAAAATTATCGGCAAAATTCTAAATTTTGATATCAATCTTGCAACCATACTGATCTGTCTTAGTATGTCCGGCAAAATTAAAATTGAAGGACGACCGCTTGCATCCGCAGATGGCTATAGTCTGGTTGGCACAGCACCCTCCATAGAGATGGCTACTTTCCGTCGTATTCCAAAAATGGAAGCTGAAGAACTTAGTGGTATGAAGAAGAACGGGCTCTGGGCGTTCGATGAATTTTTTAGCAGCGAGAGAGCTTAAGATGTCACCCATGCTTTGATGAAGGAGGAAACCGCGGTGTACGGGTTGTGAGGGGATGAATTTCCGGGTTCACCATGCTGGTAGAATAAATCTGGCTGAGATAAGTCTTGGTCGATATCTGACTCAGCTTGCATACTATTTTCCACGACGATGGTTAGAGCTCACATTTCGAGGAAGCTGCTCGTGATTTCGGTACAGGACTTGGCGGTGAGAACTAGGCGCAGACGACGTCATTGAAGAAATTCTCCAAAATCGAGAGTGAGAGAAGAGGGATGTTTCTTTGTTGCCATGACTACATACTGTCAGTTTGGGCTACCATCACTTCTTTGAGATCAGTGGGAAGCAGTAAGAATAAGCAATGATATAATTGTTCTTGGAATTGTATTGGAAGTTTACGCAAATCGCAAAAACTTTTGACAGATTCTTTATATTCTTATTCCAGCTGATTCACGCCGCGTGATAGTGAGCTGGACACATAAAAGAACCTAGTCTGGTTGGCACATGCACTCTCGTAGACCAGACTAAAAAGAACCGTTAAGTTCTAAGTCGATATGAGAAAATGGGTGAAATACGATGTATGAGACCTACTATAACATTGTAGCCCTTGAAACATCAGTGGACCAAACCCGATACCACTGGATCTATGGATTGAAATGTGATTTTCTTTCAGTTGATGCATACCTATGGCGGCCTGGATCAGTTTCTCATGAGGTATTCCACATCTTTGTAAAAGCTGAAGAATATATCTATATGCTGAATCATTGTTGTGCGTCACATCTCACTCTAGTAGTGGTCATGATGCCAAGTCACAACTAATCTTTAATTCCTGATATAATAGGCATACCGGTAGATAGTTATCAATCAGGCAAAGTAGTCTAGTAAGTATCTTAATATATGAATCAGTGATTGGCTCTTGTACCGTGTCATGCCATGCGAGCTCTGTAACTGGGACAACCTGCTCCGGGAGCTTGCTTTAGCTCCCGATGTACCTGCAAAAGCGTATTCACGCATTTTAATGTAAAGCCAACGGGTCACTTTGAAGCTATAATTCCCTCTGGGCACGAGAACATAATTCCCTATCGTACCAAAAGGTTAGATATCTAGTCTGTACGAGAGGCCGGTACCCGCTAGAATAGATATTTTCATGTGGGCACAGGGAGTTAGACCAGTGCATGCTGTTCAGTTCCAATTCTGTAGGTCGTAGAGACACTAATGCATTCACTCCCCGAATGTACGTATCCGCTCTACATGCAGTAAGCTGCCAGATCATGAGTCTCACCTAATATGCACTGGTTCCAGCAGGGTACTAGTACATGGTATGAATGGATCCGGACCACGAAAAATTGCGTCTTGGTCCTGCCAAAGCCATCCACTTCGACCGGATTTCTTTCCCTCCTCCAGGGGAAGTATGAGGTAGTCTGTTTCTCTTAGCACCGTTCAACTAGAGGTAGCATCGCTATTTACCAGACACGATGTTCCTCAACGATAACTTCTCCTCATGGTTGGTTAATCAAAGTCGCAATAACAGCCCATTCTACGCTCAAGCTTCCTCTGCATGCCAAAGTCCATACTGCTGTCATATGCATGTAACTGCGGAAGCCTCAGCGATAACAGCAGGGCTTGTCGAAGTGGCACTATAGGACGTGATTTCAAGGAGTGAGGCGGAAGCAAGAGCAGAGGAGGGAGAGGGAAAAATATTAACTGTAACACGAATAATATACCGGGTGGTGTAGACAGAAAGCGTATCTACATATCGTATCCCTATCTGGTAATGCTAATTCTTGGATTGGTTGTACTTGTATATATCCGGGTCCGCAATCAGATCATCCCCGTTCCGAGACTAACCATTCCCCACCTATACTACCTACACCACCCTCGAGCTCAAACCATACCACCACGCATAGGAGTATTGGTATACACATCGCTAATAACCCGCCCCCCCAACCTCCCTCCATACTTCTCACTCTTACTTCCCGCACATCGGCTACTACCATCACCATCACCATTATCACTACGGCTGGGTACAGAAGAATACCGCGTCTAAACCTCCTTCTCCAGAACCCGATTCATCCCCAAATGCAGCTCAGGCGATAGGTAGTGCTCGAGCCCATTCCAAACACCAACGACGGCATCCACAACAATAGTACCACAGCGTCCGCATTGGCATCTGCACCTTCTTTCATTGATTCTTAACACAGCACTACAAGTGCTGCTCTTAGTTCGCAAACAACCTCAAACTCAAGACCTATATATCCGATACTAGCTGGCACAGTAATAGTGGAAGATCCCCACCTCAAGAGCAACAGCGTTCACATGGACAAGAACAAAAACGAAAATTGTGCAGGAGGGAAACATATCTGCACAAAATCCAGCACTGAGATGGTTCTATACGATGATTACAATGAGACATTTGCCTCAGCCTCGGCACATTGTGGGGGGATTGGTGGTAGCAGGGTACTGGGTAAAATGAATTTGAAGAGTAATAATAAGAAGACCAAGAAAAACTCTGGGGTGTTGAGTTGGAGTTCAAGTTCAAGTTCGAGTTCGAGTTCTGGTTCGTCTGAGGAGATTTTATCGTCTTCAGAGGCTAGGGAAGAGGAGACACCACCCTCACGGAAGGAATCGAAGGGGAAGACGAAGGCAAAAAGTAGTGTTTGTGGTGATACTAGAGGTGGAGTAAAATTAAATGCTACTACTACTGCTTTTGCAGCTCTCAGTGGTAGTGGTGGCCTTTTAGGTGGCGCAAAGGATCATACGGGAGCTAGCATTGACAGTCATGGGAATACCATTCCATTGGCTAATAGTAATATCTCCGGATATTCGACCGACCGGGCTAAATCCTCAGTAATTTCAACTGCCAATATCAACACCAAAATCCTGGCAACATCAGCATCTGCTGTACCAAATACTCCCATCATGTCTTCCTCGGCAAATGCAGAGGCGAAATGGAAGAGTTACCCTTACACATATAGGCATCCCACTCCTCCCACCTCGTATGGTGTTCCTCCCCTTCCCGCTCCAGCTAGCCCACTTACACAGAACTCTCAGGAAACACTCACAAATTCTGCAGGAGCTTCAGCATTTGCTTCTGTCAATACCACGACCATCGAAAATTCAGCTTCAGACAAAGCCAAACCGATTCTGAAAACTGGTGCTCGCACCACGTGTGAGTCACTGTTTCCTGAACCCTCGTCAGGGGAAGAGCACAAAGTAAGGTTCTCTAGAGAGGGTGAATTAGGTGGCAGGGTAAGTGTGAGAGTATCAGCAGCATCAAGTACACGTGTAGGAAAGGTGAAATCGAAGTTGAAGAAGTCGAGGGGAGATGAAAAGAGAGGGAATAAGGGAAAAAACGAGAAAAAGGGGATGAGATACAGGAAGAAAAAGGAAAAGGAGCAATTATCATCATCTTCTAGTTCCTTATCTGCATTGGATTCGGATTCGGAGTCAGATTCAGATCCATCCCGGACAAAGAGAAAACTAGAGAAGCTGCGGAGGAAGTTGAGGAAGCTGAAAGGGGAAGCGGGTAGTAAGACATTTCGGGTTGTCGAAGGTTGTGGAAATGTGTCCGCACATACAGCTAGTACAGCCACAAGCGAGGGAGTCCATGCGCAGAGTGGAGTTGATATTAGTGGCACTGGGTGGGAGTCAGGAAATGCCAACGTGAATGCTTACGGGTCTGTTGGCTATGGGGGAGAAGATGTTACTATGTATGCGAATGGGAAGGTGGGTGGGGGTGTAGACGAAATTGGGAAAGCGAAGTTGAAAGCTAAAAGGGACAGATTATGGGAAGGGATGCTACCTCTGCCGGCTGTGAATGTGAGTACAGAAGTTGGAGGTGGGGAAGTAAATGCTTCAGCTATAGCACAGACTTCGATCAATCCTCGGAAATACGTGGATCGAGTTTCACCACCTTCTCCAACGGCACCAGCACCAGCACCATCAAGAAGACCACTAGGAGGAACTACTAGTAGCAATACAGATGCAAATATTCATACTCAACACCCTGAATCATTCGAGAAAAGGACCGAAGCCAATGGTACCACACCTCGGGTGGTCTCGCCGAAAATTCCACTGAAACATCATCATGATGGTGGGGAGAACTTGGACCAAGAATTACAAAACATACATATACATAAGGCACCCTCGCGTTCTTCCGGAGGGGGGTCAATCCCCAGCTCCGGGGTACCCAACACCCACAGTACCCACAGTGCTCCAAGCGCATCGACTACTAGCACTGGTGCCACTGGTGATGCATGCATCCATTCTGAACATGCTCAACAGCAGCACGTGCACAACCGCAATCACCCTCCAGAGCCACCCCAAGCAACTTCATCCACCCCTTCCACCTCCACCTCCACCTATACCTCTACCTCCACCTATACCTCTCACTCACTCATTTGCATACACAACGACGCCAACCAATGTACCCACTCTCACTCGCATGGCTATACTCCTCAAGGACAAATTTATCAATGCACCCACAGGCAGCACACTCACAACCCCTTTTCTGAGGCTGATAATCACGAAGACCATACTCATACCCACACGCACGACTGTCATGATTACGGACATGGGTTTTGTTCGTATACATATACATTCCCCGAGGGATGGAATACTGTGCAGGTTACGACTATGGCATCGTGGGTACCGGTTGCTGTTATGTGGGGGGAATGGGGATGGGGGGGTTGGTATACGCCGTGAAAGGAAATATCTTGTGGAGATCCTGAATGGCATTTAAGTATGGAGGATGAAGTAACGGGAGGAAAGGATTGGGCATGTATGCTGGTTCTAAGTATGTTATACATATGAAAGGGTGAAAAATATATCTAAGTTAGATGATCACCACATCATATTTGAGATGGGTGTGAAGGGTATGTTTTGGGAAATGTGCCCATTTCATAGATGTGTTGATTTGCTAGTAACTAGTACAGAGAAGCTGAAGAAAAGCCACAATCCTCTACTAATGAAAGGGTACACTCTCCTACGCGTATTTACAAATGTATAGTGAAACAAATGCACTAAGCTTGTACCTACAAGATCCCAAGCTTGATACCTTATAATTGGAGCTGATCCGAACGCCGTGTTCAGATAAGTTACTATAGATATATTTATAAAATATATTAATTTATATCTCACATCTTTGGTAGTATAGTGGTAAGTATTCCCGCCTGTCAATATGACTGAACGTGGGCGACCGGGGTTCAATTCCCCGCCAAAGAGTTTTTATTTTTATTTTTATTTTTATTTTTTAATTTTTGACACTCTTCCACTCTGAGGTCGGGTTTATGCAGGCACTGGGTATCGACAACTGTCGTTTAATGTGTAAGGATTGAAGAATGGCGTACCACCGAGGCGGCATCGTGCAAATCCCTTTGGTACTAAGACACCATCGAGAGTGTGTGCGTGTATCACAAAACTAAGAATATGCAGAAAGGTTGGAGGTATAACCAGAGTGGCTCTCGCAAATGAAATATGCACGGGAGAGTACAGAAACTGACAGGACACGTGAACTATCCATAGTTCCATACCTTGTCGTTTCAAGAATTTTTGGAAACAGCAAAGACAAAGGCTTCACTTTTAGTTTGTTATATATCTCTTCCGAAGAATCTAGAAACTGTGGGGTGTTCTAGGCTTTAGAGTAAAGATGGATATGTTCTATGTATGCTTCTAATAATGATCTTTGAGTACAGCTACAGTATCAAGCTACCCTCACCTCACTGAATTTGACATTCAAGTAGGAATACTGTCTTCATGAGGTAATCTGCCATAGGTGGCTTGCAGTAGCCTTGTTCACTCTCCTCAGCTTGATGGCCATAGTTAGGATGGACAAGGCCATGCTTCACCATGAAGATCAAACTATGATACAGTTTAAGATTGACGCCACCGCACTCCCACCCCCACACATCTGTTACACATTCACTACAAACATGGGCCTAGGTTTCAATCTGACTTAGCAAAGCAAGGACCCTACTTATACAGCTCACCCAAACAAGTACAATATGGATACGCCCACACCATTAAAATTTGGAAGTTCCTCAAAACTCAAAGCACAAATGAGTTTCCTCAGCTCCTGCGGTGGCACCCAAAGGCAAGTCTTCAACAGAGGCAGCATTGAAAGAGCTCGAAAAGTCCGTAACGATGGTAGACTAACTTGCAGAAGCAGAGGCGGAAGTTTTGGGCTGGTCTAAGGATTAAAGCCGCGGGGTATGTAGTCGGGGATCGCAACAAGTCCGGGAGTAAAATAATGTCGATGTTGTGCATCTTAAATTTCAGCAAGACTGCTAACAGAAATGAAAGTAACCGAGACAAGAGGTACCGGTAGAGGTATCTAGGAGAGTGTGCCCGTTCATGCCACTCCTCGAGTATATATCAAAGCTCAGCAACTGTCATTGGAAATAATTACACAGGTTCAGCTAGAGTATATCACTGAGTAGAGACTAATTGCAACAAAGTTTGTCTAACCCCCCCTCTTGGTCTAGGCTCTGTTGTGAAAGTAGTAAAGGATTGAAGGTAAAAGGAAAATTAAATGAGGGACACTGGGAGCAATGCAATAGAGGGAAGGGCATAGAATTGGCTGAGTGTCGGAGGACAAAGAAATATGTGGATTAATAAGAAACCAGGTACATACCTGATGTGGAAAGCTGCAGAATCGAAACAGGATAGTCTGGTTGAAACAGGGTGTTAATAGGCTATCTAATTTGCGGCGTTACCTGGGGAGCACTTGGATATGCTTCATCACAGATCTCCGAAACGGGCAAAACGCAACTCATTTACTGAAAGATATCATCCTGACTGGCATATAACAAGCACGATGGTGGCCTCTTTCCAGAGTTGTTTGATCTGTTGGAAAGGCTGCAGCAGGGATTGCCGGCAATGTGCACATCCTACATGTTCATATGAAATGCAAACGCCAAGATAAGTATCATGCCGTATGGTACCTACCAGAATCTTTTTGTTATTCGCCTAAGCTTATAGGTTTGCATTGATTCGCCACTAGCTACTGCTGGATGATTCTTCGTGAGAGACGTGCCTTCCTATAAAGCCTTCTTGGTGCTCCCTATTCCTCAAAATCGGCCTCTCAAATTATACAACCTAATTACCACCTAGAGGACAGGCGCTTCCGTTGTTATAATATCACAATATATTGAACCTACCAGCTCTCCGCTTGTTCCACACAATTTCCAATCTTCAACTTTGCCAGATGGTAGAGGTCCCTTGGGCAGCGCATCTGCATCAGATGGAGCTTTAAAGGTAGAATGTAGTGCTACCAGAGACTCGGATATTTCGATCACGGACATCCAGGATCCGGAGGGAGGTATTCGCGTCCTCCCAACAGCAGGGTTGTACAGCATGCGTCCGCTGCTCAGTAATCCCGTTATCGACGTTGGGTGTCAGAGCCTCCGGTCACTCTGTCACATTGACAAGTTAAAGAAAAATGCCGATGAGATTGGCATTGAGGATGCTGTGGCTTTACATTCGACGCCAGGGTCAAGTACTCTGCCCCAAGCTGGGAGTCTCAAGCAACAAGTTCCTCGAGAAACAAACGATGCATTCTTCCGATCGCCGGCTAGCCGTATGGGAGCTGGCGGCGAGAACAGGATCGAAACTCATCAGCCAATGTATATGGATAAGAAGCATCAGAGGCTTGCAAGTGTCGGGCCCGGAGGAAGGGGTACTCCACGCCGGCGACTAGGGAGGGGGAGGAATCAACCGACAGACTGCCCGCCTGGGGGACAATTGAAGTAAGCATGCTACGCACATATGTATATCGTAAATAGGCAAGTTATTTGTGGGTATTTAGGATGGAAGGGCACCCAGGCTGGGGCGAGGGCAATATTTGTTCGTAAGTCCCCACAACTATTGTACCTACAATGTAAGAAGCTAACTTCATTCAGCAGAATAGCGTGATAAATGGAACACATACTATTTGGGGGAAATTTTGTGTGATAAGGGATATTTAGAGCATCTTCTTTGGAAATTGAACAATGTGTACTCCGTACTTTAATTTTGTTTGAGACTGAAATTGCTTGGCAATACCAAGAATTGTCAGACCGCGTGACCGTATACACGTGACCTGTATATATCTGGGAGTTACTAAAGTAGGTGTGATTGTATTTCGCTATTGATTGTTTGCTTGCCTTCTTCTCCATATCATTCACCACTCAATTACTCTTCTATATTATTCACCACTCAGCCACTCTATATCAACTTCTACTATATCCCTCCCTACTCATGGATCCTATCTGTTATTATAAATATGATTTAGCATTCTGGACATTAACACAAGATAGGCAACGTATGAGGACCTGTATTCCCTGTAGGAGTAGAAGAATTGTTAAAATAACTGTAGACTCCCTACAGTATCTATAGTACACAGTTTAACTAATTAGTTTTCTATTGTAGCGAAACGAGAGGTGCAGTTGAGAGATGAGCATAACCCAAACCCTCCAATATACAAGAACAGAAGTATTCAGAGGTTAGGATCTCTGTCATGAACCCTCAATCCTGAACTACGATTATCACTGTGACCACTCGAAATTTTGACCTTGACCTGCCGCCCGCGCTACCCTTGACCTGCCGCCTACGCTACGACTGGCATGACTCTTGAAACTCGACTTCTGTCAGCACTCACGTGAATTAACTACGTGAGTGTGAACCTTGCCCTGACTTGAACACTATCCGCTTCACAGTTGTGCTGATACCGGCACGACTCTTAGATGCTTGCACTGGACTTACACTTGACATGAACTTTGTTTGCTCTGACACATGGTATCGCCATGTGCTTGTTGCTTGTGTTTAGTATATCGCCTTCTGCTGCTGGCAAACCTTGACTGGACATCAGTTGTCAAACCTTACATGCTCCGGATCTCTATAAAGGAGTCTTGTTCCGCCGTCTTTATTCTGCTCTTCACGCAACAACTTTGTATACTTCCTGATTCTTTGATGCTCCTTTCCTTGATCTTGTAATACACTCTCGTCCCTGGATCTTACATCCTTGCATCTCTATTGCTCTAAGATCAACCAATACACTCTTTGATCTTCCACTCGCCCTAGCGTAGCTTGCCTTTGACTCGTGACTTGCCTTTGGTCTCGCCCTTCAGTTCACCTCCTGTAGCTGTCTTGCCTTTGGTCTCACCCAAAGCTTTTGCCTCCGTCTTGCCTTTGGTTTCGCCCGAGGCTTTCTGTCTCCTGAACATCGTCGACACTGGCGTAAGCCTCTCTTCCACGTGTGTCTATCGTTGCCCCTGCCACCGTTCATTACGCCGCCCCCGCACTGTTCATTACACTCCCGCCCAGCACCGTCCTTTACAATTCCTAACCCCTTCCCGTGGCCAGAGTCTGTCTCCAATGAGCTCTCCACGAAATAGAACAAGTTCTAGAAGTAGCCTCCATCATCCTTCTAATCGACACTGGAGTCGAGTACCCCCTAATCAACAGCGGAGCCGAGCACCCTCCCCCAGCTTTGGCCCTCTCTGACCTCCCCATCAACAAGAATCGACCTCATATATAGATACCTTGGAAAACTTCAACCAATTTGTTGAAGACCTTAAATTTGCTGAATGCTCCAAATGTGAGGAGGCTGGGGTTGGAATGAAGATTCGGTTAGTAGGGGATATAAAGATTTTTTTTTTTTTTTTGTAAATCAGTACTTGCATTGAAGCATCTCGCTTATGGCGATGCAGCGCATCGCCCCAAGTTACGCCTGGGAGATTATCCTACCACAGGGCCGGTCCCTGCCCCGTATCTACGTACATGAGTATATGACTAGATACCCCCCGGAGAAAATATATGCACCATCCACCATGACATAGGTAATCACCTCCTTACTTCTCCCGCCAGCTCCTCACACCATTCCAGATCCTCCCATATCTGCTCCCACGTCCGCCCTTTCCCGTCCGCCACCCCACGACAATTCAGCAGGTGCGCAGCGTTCTGCGCAATCCCATCCTCACACAGTCCACATAGGGGGTTTTCCGCCCTGCCCACCTTGTGTAGCCACCAGCGCTGCGGAGATATAAAGATTTATGAGCGTTGTGAACATGAGTGGACTGGACTATCTTGGGCAGGCACATATAAGTTCTCAGCTGAAAATGATATGTCTCCAAGTGAGAAACCACCAGAATTAGATGTGTTAGGAACGCCAACGCCCATGGAGGCTATGATGTTAGCTCTAGTGCATCCATTCAACTTTACCTCGACAAAACCAACTACTCACCCAACGTTGGACTCAGTGTGTCAACCAGTCGGAAGTCTACTTTATTCTCGAACCTGGGATATACATCGACTATGAAAATATTTATGGCCCTCTGCCCCTAATATTCCTAGGGAACGTTGCCAAATCAGGCCCGCACGGCATCAGTTACCTTATACTGATTACTTGCCAAACGTCAGATTATATGTTAGGTTGTGCCGTTTATAATCCAACTACAAATTGAATTATGATAGTTTGGGTTTAGGGATTGAGGGGAAAGGTGTCTTTCAGAATTAAATTGGCCTGTGTTGATGTTGATATAGGTTTTTGTTATAAGCAGACTCAGCTCACAGTATTAATCTCGAGCACATATATTCTGTTGTCTAGTAAATTTCCTATGTACTAGACCCTGCCCATGCGCAACCCCTGGATGTGCCATGACGCTGAGCCTACAACACCTCCTTGCCCATTAGCTTGGCTTTTCCTATGCATGGCCATTTCCATAGGCCTCATATATAAGGCGAAGTATTCTTTCCACCACTTCACGTTGATTGTTCAGCCCGCACCTACCCGAGCTAAATATACTATCACAAACTCCTAGATTAATGGAAAACAGGCTATCTTCCCGCAGTGGTAACCTCTCTGTTGACGTCAACAAACCACTCCCACCCCTCCCACCTCTTCCAGGCACACGACTCCTGACCACTTCCATACTATCCCCTGACCCGGACTGTGTCTAGGAAAAAGGGAAAAGCGAAACTAGAGCCCCAGTGGAAAACACCTAGCTTGAAGAACCAAATGTAGTGGACTTGGATGGGCCTCTAATGTGCCCGAAACGCCTGAGTGAAGTATGCCACCCCTTTATATAATCCTGGGTTAACGCCAGGGAAAGGGGTGGGTTTGACCTGGATATTTGGTACTAGTGATTTCTTTTTATGATCGGAACAGTTTTCGATTATTGCCAGTTGATGTAATTCAGATTTGGAAGGTTTGTACTTGACTATGAAATCAAATTCAGGGTCTCGATAACCAAACTGCAGAAGCAATTTGTAAAGTCCTTGTGATGCAGCTATGTTTTCAAGTAGTTCAGGCAGCCTCCATTCCAATAGAGCCTCTCGTCAGGAAATCCTCATTACACACATTCCATCTCACAACTTCCACCATCCTTTTGCTGTAGCCTTTCTCAAGGTCCTTGCTTCCTGGCTGTCAGTTGGAGTCTAAGACATCTATCAGTCAATAAACAATATGAAATTGCAATTCGAAAAATGTGTAGAACAAACCTTTCCTGTAGTTCTCGTCTCCCAACCTGGAGCCGAGGAAGTATGAACAATGGATAGATATTATGCTAGCTATTGGTACTCCCAGGTGACTTGGTATCATACAATATTATGATTGGCAACGAGGTCGCCAATTTCAATTGGAACGAGGTTTGTTATTATTTCATTCACTGGACATCTTGTACGCTAGCACTCTTGGCGAGGACAGCCACGTGATTAGACCTGCCAAGTGTTAAATATCTACAAACGTAGCAGCTATCACTGATCCTCAGAACACGCACGAAATCAACCCTGTGATAGAGCTTCAAGCACTAATCATGAACTCTCAGAACACGTACCAAATCAATCCTGTTGCTTGCTCAAGGTGTCGGAGAGCCTTCAATCCAAAAGTATGAACATCTATGCCAACAGGTGATAGGTAGAGGACCTGTAATCAGTACAGAGTTGGAAAACGTATTGTTAGGTTGACAGGACATTTCTTCAAGTATCCCATTCAATTTATATGGGATTAAAGCTAATACTATATATAAATATGACAAGATGAACTAGAGCAAACCAACAATGGTTGGCACAGCTTCATCAACAATTACAGAATATTGAGGCATCAAATTAACTAGAAGAGCAGTCAGGAACTCAGGTATATATGAAAGTCGTTATGCCTTATAACCCCTCTACACTAGGGACTACTATTAATAGATCATGAATCTTGCAGAATGAGTAGAAGCTTCACTTCAACCTTTTCTGAAGATTCAAGTTCCATGTTATCTCTTCAGTCTTCTCCAGAATTGCCTTCTCAGCTAAGTTCAACCCCGTACGACGATGCCGGCGCACCATCCAATTCAGAACCCATGCTACAGTGATCCATAAACTGAGTTCAATTCCCGCTTTTCACCTGCTAATTTTTTTACCCTTATTTGTAATTTGCGATCGTTGCCAAATCAGGGTGACTACATCGTCGTCAACCTCAGTTAAGTACCTTGTTATTGGCAATGAAGTTGCTAATTTCAATTGGAACAAAGTAAGTTATTATTTCATCTTGCACACTAGCACTCTTGGCGAGGGCGGACACGTGATTAGGTCCTGCCAAGAATTAACTATCTATATTCAAACGTAGCAGCATTTTTTTTCTTTTTTTTTTTTGAACTCAGCACTCGTATGCACAACCTTAATGGTCGTATGACGAGCCACACCAGAAAACGTAGCAGCATCTACACCAACAGGTAATAGAGGAGGTAGTCAGTGTAGAGTTGGAAAACGTATTGTTAGGTTGATAGGCCGTTTCTTCGATTATTCTAGTCGATTTATATGGGATTGGAGCTAATACTATATATAAATCCATAAAGTAAAGGACAAAAAGAATTAGAGCTGTAGCAGCAAAAGCCTACGCAACAACGGTTGATACAGCGTCACTTCAACCTATTTTAAAGATTCAAGTTCTATGTTATCTCTCCAGTCTCCTCTGGAATTGCCTTCTCAGCTAAGTTCAACCCCAGTACGCCGCTCGTAGACTACCAGAGGCGGTGCCCGCCAGACTAATTAGGCTAGCTTGTTCTTACGGGCCGGTAATATAAGGGGCTAAAAATCACTCCTGTATTCTAGCAAAAGCCGTATTGGGCATTTCATCTAATGTTTGATAAACCTATAGCTCTATATTCGTCACTCACCATATTGTTTGTCATAGGGTATTTTGTCGGAACTATCTTCTAGTACAGGTACAAGGGTAGTACCCGATAGCTCTAATGCCCTTGTCATGGAGAATGTTCTGAACACTCTATCTTTTTCTTTATTAGTAGGCATATTCCCACAAATACCTCCAACTGTCTCTCTCCTATTACTATATTTCTCATACATATCTCTGTATAGATGCACCTTCTTTGACTTTTGATAGTTCTCACCTGATGATATGTCTATATTAGGAACACTATAAATCAGAGTACCTCCATTGTCCCAGGATTCTAGGGCTTTTAGGGACCTTATATATTTCTACACTTATGCATCTTTTTTGAGCCCCCTACTATCAAATAATGTCCACTCATCGAGATATCCAAAAATCCTGAGTATTGCATTATCCACTAGTGTTGCATCTGACCATTGGATACTGTATATCTGAGCTCGTCAAAGTTCTCACCTGCCGGTCGTAGCACATATTGACGTGGCCATATGTTGAATATTGTACGTCATGTTGTGTAATGTTAACTATTGGTAAAACCATGGTGTGGTTCTGTTCCACGGCTGAAACTGAACCTTATCGCTATCTTGTATCAAAGTAATAAACAGGCCATATGCGGGCACTGCATGAATGATGAAAAATTAACCTTATCATAAGTCAGTCTGCAGCGTGATACGGGAGGCCTATCGGCGAATGCATGTATAGTGAATGTGGACTCCATCTGACTGTAATATTAATGTTAGGTTAATTCACTCCAGTGGCAATAAAGACTCAAAGAATTACTATAGTTAGATTCACAGCAGAACCAAATGCAGGACCCACTGGGTCTTCTTCCAGTTGTTTTTGTCTAACGAACTCTATAGAAGCCTATACGTTCTGGAGCCACTCGTGGCAGGCGCAAGCCCAAGCCATGCCTGCCGTGGTGGGCATGATTTTTCTACGACTGGCACGGCCGGCACAGCAGGCAAGAAGAAACCACTAGCTAACTGGTCATGTACGTAGATACGGGGCAGGGAGCGGCCCAGCGGTTGGACAATCCTGCCAGGCTTAACCTGATGGGATGCGCTGCCTCGTCATAAGCAAGTAGCTTCAATACGAGTACTGATTTACCCCCCCAAAAAACCACTAGCTAAGGAAACTAGAGATTTCTTCTGGTGAAAGATCCATGGGCACTGTGCCGCCCATGGCATAAAATAGACATCTGATGTCTGCTCAGTAAAGAATCTGAGAACAATGCAGGATTCAAAGTCGATATCATAGAATTTGAAGCTGATATGTCTTTTTCTAAATCTGTGCAGTCATCTTCATCATCATCTTTGATCCAAGTCAAATCAAGCCCCCTTGGGTGAGATTATGCACGCTCTTATCCTAGCTACTTTTTAAACTGTTGGCCTATCTCCCCTAGGTACCTACCGATTCACAGAAACGAATTGAGTCTCATCGAGCAGTGAGAAATATCCTAGCAAAGTTACTGCTCCCTTGTCCCTCAAAGAATGGATAACGGGTATATAGGTAACAACCGCGGACATGTTGAAGTATTTGCTGTTGGAGACCTTGTTATTGTTAAAACTCTTCCACAAGATTGAGGTAAAGTTGACAAGAAACGGTTTACTATTGATTGCCGAAGCGGAGCAATGCAAGAAGAAGGCCATAACTTCTACAAATTTGTGTATCCAATAAAGGCTTTACAGAGTTCCTTTGAAATGCTTGACCGCTCCCATTGCGTACAGACACAGAGTATACCAAACCATTACATTAGTAACGTAAGGACTACCTGCCAGCCTTTGCTGTCAGTTAAACTTGCAAAGCCTTTGCACCAGATTTTGATGCTGCTGTGTCAAGGACAATCTGAGATGCCTCATTATTGTCCTAGGAAACGTATTATGCAACATTCAGAGCATGACTACGGACATCCTTCTACTATTGATCATTATCTGAGGATGATAGCAGGCCCGTTGCAATTTGTGTCGATACGTTTCGTAGATAGTTGGTTACTTGTATAGGTAGACTTTATGGGTCTCCAGCAATAGTCTTGTTGGCGTACGAGGGGATTGTGCCAACCAGACTACCCCAGCAATATTATTAGAGATAAAATTACTTAATTCAGTAATATATTGTGTTGCAACGGCCGGCACAATGGCTGCCACGACTGGCATGTATATGCATATGGTTGCCACGGTCAGCACTGAAATGCCATGGCAGGCCGATAGCCACAAGCGGCCCAGAACATACTTATGTATAGGGCATGTGGGCCTATCTAGACTAGTGTGGTGGGAGGAAGATGTGCCCAGATAGAGGTATCAGTGGTAGAACTCAAGGCAGGAGCTTTTTTTTTTTTTAACTCAGTATTCGTATGCGCAACCTCAAGGCGGGAGCAGAGTCAGCTGGCTATCAGTGGAAGATCGGAATGGAGTTTTCTCTGATGGCAGCAGACTCGAAGACGGTTCAGTAGGGGCAGGCTGGTCTGAGAGAGACTGAGACAGAAGAGAAGACGTACAAGAGCCTGGGAATGGTAGTCATAGTATGGAATGGGGAGATACGGGCCCCCGGAGAAGATGCAGTACACTTGAGCTGGGTCAAGGCACACGTGGGTATCAAAGGAAATGAAGGGGCAGACAGGCTGGCGAAAAAAAAGGAGCGGAGAAGTATTCTGGTAGGAGGCACAATTCCGGAAGGGGGATGTAAAACAATGCATGGAATGCGAATAGGAGGCAGAGAGAAAGGTTAGAGGGACTGGGATGGGAATCGTCAAGTGGCACCAGAAAGCCATGGTTAATTACACACTGCAGGACAGAGAAGGGCAACCTTCAGTCGTGGCGGAATGTGGTAGATTCCTTCAGAATGTTGGAAATGCGGAGCAGAAACAGGAAACAGGCATTTTTTTTTTTTTTTTTTTTTTTTAACTCAGTACTCGTATGCACAACCTTAAGGGTCGTATGACGAGCCACCCGGAAACCTGGGTGGATTCAAGGGACAGTCAAGTTAATCTGACGCCCTGCGCAAGCTGCGTACAAAATGACGACGCGAAAGAATAAAACAAAGCAAAGCAGCAAATATTCAATATGCCTACTCCCTTATCGTCCAGCGAGGGCGCGGTAGAGGTAGGCGAAGTATGCCTCTACCGCATCCCACTCCTCCTCCTCTCCCTCCTCCTTTCTCCAAATGGGTTTGTCTAAATCCTCCCACGTTCTGGCGTCCCCGATGAGCTCCTGGCGTTGCTGGCGGTGGTGGGGGCAGTCGAAGGTGATGTGGTGGCCGTCCTCCGAGGGGTGGTCGCAGTTGGGGCAGGCTGGGGAGTCGACCTTGCGGACGAAGTGGAGCCAGTAGTTCTGGGGGCCCCGGTTGGTGCGCAGCCAGGTGTAGGCCGATAGGGCGTGTCGATGCCATAGGCATCTGTTGGATCCGTACCCTGGTTCCGATCGCATGTCCTTCCGCCTGGCCTTGGCTGCCGTCCGGATACCCGCTGCTGTTGCCACCTGTTGAGTCCCGGCAATGCGGCCCAAGGCTGATTCGTATGCCGCCCTCTTGTCTGCCCTTTCGTTGCCTGGGATGCCTATGTGGCTGCGGACCCATCCTATCGCTGTCTGTAGGTGTGCCCTCTTACGGGAAACAGGCAAGTATGTGGCGTTGGTATGTTTTGACAGGAAGAGCTTGGGCAGGAGATGGAGCAGCTGGCCAGAGATGGATGATTGGGCAAAGGCATTTAGGAAGGTCAAGGAAGGGGATCGCATGGTGACAGTTGATCTTGTTAAGACTTTCTTCGGCAAACAGGATTTGTGAGCGCTCTCTTATATCGGGGTAGAAGAAGCCGGGTTTCCTTTATAACATTTCGTTTGGGGGAGTGGGTACTTGATTGCTAGCTTGTCCCGAAAGCATACCTGGCCTCGTTATGATCTAAGATCGAATGCGAAAAGAAAATGATGATGTGACCTAAGTAGACGTGCATGCTAGACAATTATACAAGTTACGTAATCACTCATCCCCACAGCTCAGGCCCGTTTGGCGCAATGGTAGCGCGTCGCCCTCCTATTGGAAACAGGCGAAGGCTGCGGGTTCGATCCCCGTGATGGGTGTTTTGTTTTTCTTCCTGTTCTACAACTTTTTTCCTTTCCGCTAAGAACAGTTTTATGACTGCATTCGAGATTGCTTAGCCAGTCAGTTGAACTGCACATTGTCATCCCTTTACGGAGGGGTCATGCAACCTTGTTGATGGAAATGAAGATATTGACTGAGAATGAAGATCCTGTATCCGAGCCACCTCAGGCACTACTAGTTTCTTATCGGACCCGCTGTTGATGATATGGAAACACTACATCTATATTCCTTGCCGTCCGATAGCAGTCCGATAGAAATACTGGTCAGTTTGGTGAGGCGGAAAGGCATCAAATTGAGGGCAATCTACATCATGAGAAAGGTAAAAATGTACAGCGGAGGATCACAGAGTTCTTATATCATTCCTAATACTCATTTGTTCATTTCGTCATGTTTGAAATTCTCACACAATAGAATCACCACCGCCCACCAGGGCACCACAATATACTAATCATCCTTGCGACCTTGTCCTTATCCTCACCCTCACCTTCCCCCGCTATTCCCATCTCGATATCCACCCTACCCCCATCCCGATGCTTATCAGAATCCCTCATCCCTCCAACCCCCCCCATTCCCACCTCATCCCGATTCTCACCCTCACCCTCACCCCAATCCAATCCGCTCCTCTCTCCATCATCATCCCCGTATTCTTCACGACCTCCTCCTTCGCGGCCCCCTCCTCCACCCCGGTCTCACCCACTCTCCCTATCTTTAACTCATTAGATGGACTGTATAGTCCGCATCCCAGAGAATTCAATGGCACATTTGAAAAGATTTAGAGCACAGAAGATGGGGAAAACAAACTAACTGATGTGTAGGTAGAAACTCTTGCCAAATAACGGCCCAAGGTTCACTTGTGGAACTATCATAGGAGAAATTCACAAAAGCAACTCACGTCGGCTCCAATGCACATCTCGAAGATGCTGTTGGTGGGGCGGTCCCAGTGATATATTGTGGTGTGGAAGAGTCTCCTTCCCAGCCGCAATTTGTCGATCTTCCTTCCTGTCTTCGTGTTCGTGTAGATAACTGGGAGCACGCCACCTTCCCCGGTTCATGCTGGTTCAACTCTGGCCTAGGTAATCCTATAACCTCCCCGCCCTTGTTGTCTTCTTTGATTCACCTTCACATCTGGCCTGGCTTATATTTGCTGGAGCATACAGGACTACGGCACTACCTACGGCTTGTGCTCTTGTTGAGGGTATTGCGGGTACCGAAGGTGCTCTGGTTGTGGGTTTTGATGATGCAGGCGTTGCCTCTCTCTCCGAATTGAGTCCGCGCGTCCTCTTTTGCCCTGTTTGAGATGCTGCCTCTGCACATGTGTGTGAGAGGGGGTAGAGGTGGGTCAGTCACAGCATCACAGGCTACTGGAGTGTTAGTTTGAGTTGCTGTTGCTGTGCTACTTGCTGAGCTGGACGGAGCCGGTCTCGGTAACTAGCTGCCATTTCCTCGCCAGACCATTCTCTATGTTTCCCAAAAGATACTGAAGGTGGTAAAGCCATTATTCAGCTTTCGTCTTATCAACTGGAATCGCATATATCAGTATTTGAGCTGCGGTCACAGTTGTTCACGTGATCCTGGTTGTGATGCTGGTGGCAGTAATGCTGTGGCCATGCTTGTGACCCTCTCTTGCCAGCCATCGGGAGAGGCAGGTTGGTGTGGTGGGCGTTGTTATGGTGGTGATGCCGGTGAACGCGTCTAGCTGGGTCACTTATTGCATTTGGTGGCGACCAGGTGTGAGAGTTATCTTGCTTGTAAATGCTGCAATTTCGTGACTGCATCCAGCGCTATCCAAGGTGTAGGTGCTCTCAACACTGTCCGGGGCTTCGAGGTGAAATTTGTGAGAGTGAAGGGAAGCAGAGCTCTAAAATTTCAAACGAGGGGGAGGGGTTTGCGATGGTTGTTCCCTTAAGGTCGGAGTAGATATTCTTGTTGTGGACAGCGAAGGCTATCTCATGATTTTTTATCTGCTTGCCCATAGCTGCTCTAGTTGTTGAGTTCCGGTTGATGTCCCCAACCGATCTAGCGCCCAGTCCCCTTATACACCCCGTGCAGGGCGTATTCGGTTTCAGCGCCCCAAGGGAGCCAGCGCCCAGAAGGAGCCTTTGGTAGGTCACGTCGAGGAGGCTGTCAAAGGATAGCTCGGGAAAGGGGAGCCGGCGGGGGGTGGCATGGCTAAGTGCCTCTGCTGGAGTAATAAGTGCATCTGCCTGCAGTTTGAGGACTTGTGTAGCACAAGAGCAGTCACGGTCAGTGTAAGTCCCTACAGTGGTCGAATATGATAGTAAAAGGGCTGACCTGGATAGTTACGGATAGGGGTCAGCAGAAGTGGTGGTGACATAAAACGCAGAACTCCATATGTGAGTGCGGGGAGGCTCAAATGCAGCGCCCCTTCTATAGGCCTGGGCACGAGCCGGCTCGAGCCGAGCCTGGGGGTAGGCTCGAGCCGGCTCGTGGTTTTACAAAGGAGGCTCGAGCCGGCTCGAGCTTTAAGAAAAGAGGCTCGAGCCGGCTCGAGCCGCCAAGACTCGAGCCGGCTCGCATACAGGCTCGAGCCGGCTCGTGAGAATTGCAAGATAACTACATACGCTACATAATTATGTAGGCCATGGAACATAAGAAAGACGCAGAAATATGAAAGATACGGATATAAACAGACATGGAAATAGGAAAGAATCATTTGTACCCTTATCACCCAGCGAAATCAGACGATACATAGGACTGCAATATTGTAGTAACCGAGCAATTTGTAGGTTTCAACCATCGCGTTAATTGGTGTTTCTCTTCTTGTGTTGGTAGGCGTGGTCGGTAATGTCGGCGATTGCACTTGTAAATACTTTCCATAATAAATGTGGCGACGCGATGGCTCATCCTGAATAGATTCCCGATTAATAAATAGCCTACAACTGTAGAGAAGAGATAATGCAGAGATAGGTGTTAAACCGACAAGATCCAGGGCGAAGTTCGAGGGGGTGTAGTGGACTCCGGCGGAGGTGTCATTGAGGTGAAAAAAAAAAGGAGTAAGGGTGGGAGTGCAACATATTTTGAAGATTTCCACTCCTCGGGTACCTTCGGTATTTCGCGGTTGCAACGACCTCCGGGCTCGAGCCCGGGCTCGAGACTTTCCCGCCCCTGGCTCGAGCCGGCTCGAGCCTGTGTAACCTTGGGCTCGAGCCGGCTCGGGCTCGTGGCTCGAGCCGAAGTCTCGAGCCGGCTCGGCTCGTGCCCAGGCCTACCCTTCTATGGTGTCAGTTGATAGGGAATGGAAAAGTAGAAGAGTAGAGGACATATGTGAAGACCCAGAGTGGTAAGAAGTGATGCCTGAAGTCTTAGAGAGGCGTAAGAGGCTCTCTTGCGAATTACTTGCGTTTTTTTTTTCTTTTTTTTTTCATCCTATTTTCTGGGTTACCCAGCTTCGGGGTCCTTAGGGCTTTCAGGGCGTTTATGCAAATTTACTATATCAGCGAAAACTGTCTATTCATGACGACTCATGGGGTTAAGCCCACACGTATCTTAGGCAAGGAGCCATTGCAAAAGGCATTCCACGTGTCGTCTTTAAACGATAGACTTAATAAATAGAAGCAATCTTTGAACTGGATGGATATTAACTGCACAAACGAACTTGAGAACAAAATTTTTCCTGAAAAAAGCATCACCACACCTGTCGCACGATTTCAAGATCCCTAACATTGAATTCTCCTTCCTTTAATTCAAAATCTTCGCAAGCCAGCCATCACCCTCGTCAGTGATGTTCACGCCCTTCATTTCGGAATTTTGGTTTTGCTCCCGAAGATCGTCAAGTATTGCTTGATGTTTAGGGAGATTTACATTAGGCAATTTAGTTTTCTCAAAGGGTAGTACTCGTGCCGGAGGTGTCGGCTCAGATTGTGTTTTTGTGGTTCGGACTACGCCCCACCGACCTGGTCCAGTTGCAGTAATCTCGGCCGGGTCCAAAGTTGCCCAGCTTCGGGACCTCGAGGGTCCTTCAAGGGTTTCCAATGGCACCTCTGGGTCTATTTTCGACAGTAATTTAGGCTCTGATGCCATTTTCAGAGACTGCACTGGCAGCTTAATGTTGGGTGACGATTCTGTCTGAGTTATCTCTTCCCCCATGCGTTTGGAATACACCTCTGAATCCTTCCCTGATTCCCGACCCTTGGACGGTTTGCGTCCATAGGACACTGCTGGCCCGTCTTGCTCTCCGCTGTATGCTGATTCCAGAGCCGTTAAGTTCTTCTCTGCACAGGACACTGCTGTCCCGTCTTGAGACTCTGAGTCTGTTTCCGTGTTGTCTGAAGGAGACATAGGCTCTGGGCTCGACGCAGATTCCATGTGTCTTTTTCTTAGTCTTGGAACAGCGTGCAGAGGCCCAATAATTGTCCGAGGAGTGCACTCCCGCACATACTCTCCATAACGCTCTATGAACGTACCGAGCATCTGACATTTCTCCCGTCGATGTAAGTTCATTTCCCACTCTAATCTCCTCTTCCCTGCTCTCGTCAACTCCCCCGAGAGGGTGAAAACCTCCAGTTGACAATCGGGACAAGTCCCAATTTCTGAACACATCAGTGAGAAGCTGTCGCCACTGGGGGATATCAGTAAGTTTATCTGAAAGCTTTCGTGAGTGTGGAATGCCTGTAGGTGTTTGTGGACACGTCGACGGGCGAGAGTGACGCAGTGTAAGGAGCCTTTATCACTGTGGGAGACACTGGCCGTTGGTGGCTGGTTGGGCCACTTCATCTTGCAACCCTCTGCTTTGAACGGACAATAAACGCTGGTGGGAAAAAGAGCGGGTGCGGCTGTCGACACGTACATGGAACGGGAGTCCATGATTTATTCAGTTTCTCGTAGTGGGGATACGTGTATTGTAGGGATACGTGTATTGTAGGGATACGTGTATTGTAGGGATACGTGTATTGTAGAGATACGTGTATTGTAGGGATACGTGTATTGTAGGGGTGCCTAGGCTAAGAGTATCAGGCGAGTGAAGAATGGAAAATTCCACAGTGTTTTCTGGAATGGAGACAACTTTATAAGTTTGTCGACGATGCGGTGGGCCATGATTAGCGATAGTGATACCCTAGTCTGGTTGCACTACGCCTCGCAGAGGGTTTGATACCCAAGGGCCTTGCACAAACTGTGCTATGGAGCCACAAACCTTGTCAAGGCGCTAGTAAATAATGCTCAAACTTGGAAAGTCTTCCATGTAGCAGGGACGAAAGGGCCTAGCTGCAAAACGAAAGGGCCAAGGGCTCTTGAATATTCATAGTAGCAGAAGGGTCATTGCACGGAAACTATCACCTTCTTGGCCGTCGGGGGCCTATGTCGTTGAACCCAAACCAACACACCGCAGATCCAGTGGGTATGATTGACAAATAGACAGGGAGAAACCTAAAAGCATGATGCTTCCGAGGCATTGGCGCGGCCAATTTCATGCTGGATCTACCCTTTCCCCAAGAACATGTGAAATGACACCATTAGGAGGCTCATAATTCGACAACAAGGTGTCCATTCTCCTGAGATTATGTTCGAAGTGAGCTGATTTAAACCACGTGGGTTGATGCCTTGCAAAAGGCCTAGGCTAAAAGCGTATACTTATAGCAAAACAGTTTGCCAATCCACTGCAGGAAGCATCCGATAATACGTGGTCGAGGACTGCCTACATAGTGTCACAGTATGCGAAGCCTTATACTCTGCAAACTGAATGAAACCAGTATGAGGAAATCACTACTTAGGGATCTTCCTGGAAGACGGTCGGTGATGAAAGCTTGCAAAGTGCCTCTTTTCCCCACTGTCTCTGCTTCACACAGAAAGCGTCCCAGCAACTACTCGCCCGCATACAAAAACTCCTGACAACTACTAGTTAACTGGATCCTAGGTGAGTTTCTATCAAGTGGTATTCATCTCGCAAAGTTACTTTCATCGACATGTTTCCGACTATCAGTATCGCCGAACGGCACTGCAATCATCAAAGCCTTGACAATATCCCCCGTGTGAGGTCCAACGCTGTTAGCCGGTTGACTCAAGGTTAGTCTGGATACGGAGGGGTCATGCAACCAGACTAACTCAAGATGTGCAGTCTATCAAATCGAGAAAGCTAGTCTGGTTGGCCACACGGAGGGTGCTGTGCCAACCAGACTACTAGAAAACAAACATCGGCAGCGGCCAGGTAGTCTCATGCCAAGACCCTCTTCGGCCAGGTAGATCTACACTAAGGAACTTATGGCTTATAGCTCAGGTCAGACGGTCTAATCTTTCCCTAGTTGAGGCTAGAGTACGCGGCCAGGGAAGTCTCCGCCCCATGTGGCAGAGATCAGATATTATAATTCTATATAGCTCTCACTACCATTCAAAACTACGATGATGTTACTACGCATATTGAAAAGGTAGATCGATTAGTGTTTTTGGTTGTTATATATGTATGTAATCAGAAGTTCAGAATCGAATTAGTTGATGACTAGGGGGTATTTGCATACACTGAGACCGAGGTCTCTGGAAGAACAGTCGAGCGGGTTATTGTGCAGAGAAGATGAGAAGGAAGGGCGCGGGGGGTTGCTTGTGGGGTATACAATGGGCCTTATCTAGGCCTTAATCAAAGAAGTTAATAAAAATAGAAAGTGAACAAATCCCAACTTCTGATAATTTGCAAACAGAGTCTCTGGGGGAGTGGATGGGGTAGTTGGGAACCATCCTGGTGAATGAAATTGCGTTCGTAGGTTCGAATCCTACCTCCCTCAAAGATTTTCTAACAGCCAAGGAGCACGGGTTTGTCCTCACGGAGGTTTCTTGTGCTTAGTCAGTGAAGTTCATACTGAGACAGTTCCAAATGGGCCTTGGTAGTGGTGGATAGGTGGTTAGGGTGGCCTGTTGTTCCGTGGGCAGTGTGGAGGAAAACTGGAACCTCGCCATGGTCATGCCTTATGCGAGTAATGAATTTAAAAAAAACAAAAAAAAACAGAGTTTCTATACATATCTATTCAAACGCGATCCGGCAGGTATGCCCCAGGGGTGCTCTGTAGGGATGGGCACGAGACGTCTCGTAGGCAGTGTCAGTGGTCCCGACACTTTTGCATATCGACCATCCAACACAACCATTGGCAGCGAAGTTGCCAATTTCTAGAAATTGAAATGAAGTGTACTATATTTTATTTGTATAGGTAGACTCGAATTCCTTGGCATTGCCAAGGATTTTCAGATCGCGTGACCAGGATTACGTAACCTGCTTGCTTTAGCAACACGTGACCTTCTCGCTCTCCTAATCCATTGATTTTTCACTACTGTACTGAATTATATTCAACCTCTCGACCATCAACCCTTCAACCGTCAACCCCTCAACCGCCAACCCCTCAACCATGAGCCCCTCAACCGCATTATCAACCTCTAAACCGTTAACCCTTCAACTACGTTATTAACTCCTACTACATTCATAGATCCTATTTGCTGTGCTTACTGCTATCATAACTATGATCCAGCACTATGGACATTGACTCAGGATGGCATACGTATGAAGACCTGCAATGCGTGTAGGAGCAAAAGGATTGTCAAGATAATAGTGAGAACTCTGTACTCTGTATAGTATCTGTAGTATAGCAGTTTAACTGATCAATATCCTATTATAGCGAAAGCGAGAAGAGCAATTAAGGGCGGAGCATGGTACTGATTCCCATATGTCAGCAATACAAGGGCAGAGGGGCAAAATACTCGGAGGTCAAGATCTCTGACAGCTCTCCGTGGACGGAGTTTTCACCCAGGAGGTCCCCATGTGATAGAGTAGCTTCTATAGACAACCAGCATCGAAATCAGCTAGCTACCTAGTCATCACTCAGCTTCAATGTAAATATCCCCTTCTATGCCCTGAGCGGAAGAATCGCTGCCTTTAAGCACTGAATGATACATATTACAAGCGAAGGATGTCACACTGTCTCAACGTAGCTCGACGGCTGCTAAACTCTCTCAGACAGATATCTGCATATCGCAACAAATGAAAAATTTTCACTGAGGTCTAGAGACTTTTACCAGAGTGTCTCGAGACGTCTTGTCTCGTGCCCAGGCCTAGTGCTCTGGTACTGCAACTGAAGCGAAATTCACGTACATCTGTATGTATCTCCAAACGTGAAAACAAAAACTGTAGAAAGACCAAATTACCACACCTCTGTACTTTTCCAGCCCTTCGAAATCATATGCTTCCACCGGTAGAAGGCGGCGCCGCAACCTCATTCTCAGACCACCTTCGTACATATAAAAAGAGACCTCCTCGCCCAAGACTGTTTGTTTTTACCAATGACCGTTGGCAGGGTACTCCGTGCACCACAAATGCCTTCATTCTGACAACACTCGAGCGGCTTCTCCAACGGCATTTCTGATGACCTGCCTGTTGCTTTGATTGTTTTGTACACAGTTTGGGGACAGTGATGGGAGCTTCCCTAGCCTCACCTTCATTCTCTTTCTTCTATGAGAAGGAGGGGAGGTATTTATAAGAGGTCCATGCCTCCCTGACCCTCCCTGATTACCACATCCTCTTCTACCTCCACCTGTTTCTCAACCTTCTCTTTCTCCTCCATCCTTCCCTCCGTCTGTATCCCTGCACTTTTTATCTCTGCTCTAGTCCCCAATGGTATAGGGTCAGTTTGGATCCCGAGTCATCACTTATGTCTCCTTTCCATTTCCTTTCACTTCTTCTTTCGGCTGCATCCCCTTGCCTTTTGAACTTTCACCTCTTTTTCCGCCCATTCTCTCCATTTCTTCTCTATTGGCATTACCACATCTCCAGATCAGTCTTTGGTTTTTATCTATCTTTCCTTCCAATACTTTATCTCCTCTTTAGATATTAGCCATTCACTAAGTAACATCATTTATGCAATAGGTTACCTTCTGAGACCTTAGGCGATCCACCTATTCCTGTAGCTGTTCTTTATTCCCTTCTACCCGCTCCAATTTGATAAGGAGGGTTGCATTTGTAGAAGCATATATACTAGCTAGATAGCAAAGAAATATAAGATACGGTAGCTTAGTTAAGCCCACGGGTAGTGGCCATGAAGGCTAGTGCCAACCAGACTATCATGAAGGCCCAACCTGAACCAGCAGCCAGGGGGGGTATGATCATCGACACATCAAGAGCGGTAGAACAAAAAAAGCACGAGCAGTCACATAACCAGAGTACACATACACATTTCGAACTCTTACTCTGCTCGCCCGCTCTCGCATCTCTCTAAGCCTGTTTCTTGTGTTGTGTTTGAGGCCCAGGTGGATTCAGGGGACATGCAAGTTAGTCTGCCAGTCCGGCACGGCTATGTACCCACCAAAACTCTTTTTAACCGGCAGGCATCCGACAGGCCTTCCCCATGGGACGTCCTTCTAAGCAAACGAAGTGGAACCGGGAGGCGCTACGGGGGTTGACATATATAGTCGACCGCAGCGTTGGTGGCTGCACAAGGTGGGCAGGACGGCGGACCCTATGTGCGGGTTATGTGAGGAGGGGGTTGCGCAGAATGCTGCGCATCTACTGGGTTGTCCCGGGGTGGCGGATGGTAAGGGGCGGAGGTGGGAGGAGATATGGGAAGATCCGGAGTGGTGTGAGAGGCTAGCAGAGGTGGTGAGGCGGTGATTTCCTAAGTCACGGGCGTGGGATGCTTTCGGCGCGTTAGATATTAGTGTTCGGGGGGTATCTGGTCATGTACGTAGATACGGGGCAGGGAGCGGCCCAGCGGTTGGATAATCTCGTCAGGCCTAACCTGGGGGATGCGCTGCCTTGCCATAAGCAAGAAGCTTCATTGCAAGTACTGATTTACCAAAAAAAAAAAAAAAAACTCTTTTTAAGAAAAAGAAAACATAGAGATCTCCCCTCGTGCGTTCCTTCCTTCGGTATCTTATTCATCTTCTGCCTCCTCTTCGCCATCATCTCTCTAACTGTGCCTCTAATACTGCTTCATCCTCTGAATCTAACCATCCCGGTTCCCTTCCCCTTCCTTGTCCGCGGTCCAGAACACACCTCTCTGTCAGTATCTTCGTCTATTGATCCATTCACTCTTTCCTCTTCCTTTATGTCTTCCAACTATCTAACTCCATCTCCATCCTCCGCTCGAGTATTGCTATCCTGAAGACCTCATGAGCCTCCTTATACCTTGCTGGAGTTGTAGTAGGAGTAGGTAGCTGGTGCTGTTCAGGCTCCGGGGTCTGTTTCTTTATTCGCAGGGGCATTGGAAAAGCCTGGTGGGCACAACTGACCTTTGCCAGCTGCGATTTGGTGTTGCTATTAGCCGCCTCAAGCTGCAAGCGAGGACCAAGAAAAATTTGTCGAATCCGCCGCAAGGTCCAGTAAATCAGGTTTGAACGCGATTCCCAGGTAGAATTCTATCCTTGCGGTCCAGCTCGTAGAAGGGCGGAACTTAAATGGGCATATCCTGAATATAGCCCGAACGCTAGGTGCTAAAGGTGAAAGTAAATCACAATTCAATCCAGCTATTATAATTTTGATTTTGGCTTTTCATACTATTTTTTTGTGTTTTTATCTTTTAATGGGAGACCTGTGGCCTTATTCTGAAGGAATTCGGGCCTCCAGTTGTATAGCCAGTTCTTTGGTAACAGGTTCAAAATTATGATATGCTGAAACCACTAACTAAAATTTGAAGAGATAGGCATTAGCAGATGATCTTTGATTAAGGTAGAAGTAAACAGAGTTCAATAGAGAATAACGAGCGGACCACTGTCTATTTTCGTGGCTTTTACGAGAGGGCTTCAGAATTTCCCCGTGGATCCGTTTGGCATAAAGACACATTTCTTGTAGCCATGTCATAGACCTTTTTTCTCCTTAACCAAAAGTCAGTAAATAACAGAATAGGTGAATATTCTTTTTGGACCTTTGGAAGTTAAATATTTGACATTTTGAGCTGAACATCAGCTCTTGGATTCATACCCACCAAACTTGAACGGCCGGCAGCTTCTTGTGGGAGATATCCTCTACCATTGCCGACTCATCCAACAGCATGCTCACACCCGGTACCCTGAAGCCCGTGGTTATGTACCACTCACTAAAGTCGCTAGGTATTTGAGTACCGGGACCTTACGGAATGAAGCTCAAGAGCCATTGGAAATATTTTACTAGTGTAGGGAAACCTTCGCAAATGTCTGTCCAATGGGCCGCTAGTCCGAGCGTCAAACCCGCGGATCTGGACCTCATCCAACGTGTATCAATTGCGTGCGGGCACGGAGGCTGTATTTGGGAATGCATGGGCATTGACACCAAGCCTCACGCAGAAGTCGACTAGTCGCGGTTCCGCACCTTTATCAATTTCAGTTTCCCTGCAATGAACTACTTCGGCCACTGTATACACAACTATGGATACAACTACAATGTGAGATCTCCAAAAAATATCTGGGTACTGAGGTTATATTGTTAGCCTGGGTGTGGCAACCAGGCGACCAAAGAGAGAATAGTTCAACTACCCCAAAATGTAGTCTAGTTGCCAAGAAGGAACTCGCCAGACTAAGAAGGAACTAGATTACCAAGAAGGTAAGTAGGCCAATCGAGAAAGCACAAAAATCGATAACGGTTCCTGAATCCGGTGACTTGGACTTTCGCTGGTTACTTCCTCGGGATCACCCACCACGGTCCTGTGGCTCAGGCGCCGGGTTTAACATGGCTAAATACTGTAACCAGACTAGACGGACTCCAGTTTGCTTCTTCCGCAAAGGTAAAGGTATGCTGTCCAGTTAATTGTTCTAGGTATCCGGACTCACAATGAAATCATTAGTGTTGGTGACAGCACAGAATAATAATATTAAAGTCTAATCTGCAAAGGCAACGTAAAATCTGAAACAATGCAATATATCAGTTGCAGTACCTGTACAGCACTGGGTCTAGAGTGCTCTAAAACAATTAGTCTAGGCAACCCTTTGATCCTGCGATTTGAATCCCAAACTAGCACAGTGAAACATGCCCTTCACGCCACTCGCCATAGCTTCTTTCGAGAGCATTGGATTCTGCAGCCTCTAGGAGACCAGAGACGGAAGTTCCTCCATAGGTAGTGTTACCTTTCTTCGGAGCAGAAGAAAATTCTTACTTGTTAACTTTCGCCCGCGGGAATGAGTGGGAGACTTTCCGTGTGTGTAATTTCGTGCGCTCGGTCCACATACCATTTGGGCTGCGGTAAACAGCAACGCCAAGGCACGATATTGTGTAAATACATAGGTGTCTTTGCCAATTTTTTGTGAGATAGTGCAAAGTTCGGGGCGGGGCGCCTAGCTGCTACTCAGGATGGGCGAGATTGTTCGTGGGTGGTTGCGGGAGTATGTGCTTATTCGAAGCTGTTGGGAAGGGCATGGTAACGTCCTCCATTGGAGAAGAAGGAGCTGTTGACTCCTTATCACTGTTTTCAGTTCCGGAAAGAGACTCACCGGAGGATGATGGAGTAGTCTCGCTAGAGGTCTCCAAGGAAGATGCAGGTTCGGTCGTGAACTTGTGAGCACGAGCACCCTTGCCGCGTTTCGTTCTCCCTTCCCTTCGTTGACGGCGTACGTTCGGCACCATCAGGTCAACTGGCTTTTGAATACTTTCCAACGCTTTATCGTCGTCTCTGCTCGGACCCGGAGCCCTTTGTGCTGTATTCTCCCCACCGTCATCGTCAGCTATCTTGCGTTGAGAATTGGTGACATCCAAGCTTTCCAACTCCTTCGCCTGACCATCAATGGGACGTTCCGTTTTGTCTACCCGGAGTCTGTGCCCCCAAATGATAGTCTTTGGTATCACGTTCTCCAAATCTTCGCCAGTGTATAAGCTGAGAAAGCGGTCCCGACAAGCACGGTTCGCCCATCTATGATCACTGACACTCTTCGCCATGACTATGCACACATAAGGGTCGGACTTTTCTCCCTTAGTTGGCCGCACCAACTGCTCATGGCAGGTAGGGCATTGGCCGATTTGACCTGTGCTCAAAGCAAACTTTTTACCTGCACGGTTCACAGTAATATTAATCTGAGTTTCCCCCCGGATGTGGCTATGATACGTCTGAAAATGGGCTTGGATGCGGGTGACGACATTGAAGTGCAGTCGATAGTCTGAGTAGTCTACATCATCGTCAGCTGCGTAGTGCAAAACGGGAGTTGTCCAGGATGTTTGACACGTGGAAGAAAACGGGCAAACGACGATATCGGGGAAGAACTGTGTGAGTACTGGTGGGGGGACGGTAAGTGCTGGCTGTGGGATTTGCCAGGATTCTGTCATTATGGATTCTGTTATAGTCACAGTATTTAAAGTATTAGATACGAAAATATACGCTAAACACCAGGTTTAGGAGTAATTATGTCAAATAACTCTGCCTAAAGAACTTGAGCTGTGGATGTAGATTTACTGCCCAGTGTGATAAGATGGGGATATATAAGTAATTGCTTGGCCTAATAGCGTAGAACTGAAACCAAAGATAGTTAGTTCTAGTCCAGGTTGGCCACTCCCATATTTTTCATTGTTCGGTTCAGTTATGCAACATGGAATAGCGGGCTATTGTTGAATCGCATACAGGAATTTCTTGAACTGCTAAATGTTTGCATCTTATATGGGTTTGAGAACAGGTTTGCTAGTGGTCAATGCAGGTTGATTGTAATTTTGATCTTTGTTGATAATTTAAAAGGACCATGCTCGGAATCTCTGGACGAACTCCGTGTATTTTGATTTTAGTGCCTACTCATTCGGCTGTCTACCATGACGAGGCGCCGATGACCTCCATATCGTAGCTCTTATGCATCTCTAGTTGGCACTTGACCTCGATAAAACATGTAGTGGGTTACATAATACATACCACCGGCACCTCGTGGATATCATTATTGACCACAAATGATATTGTGTTCTGGTTGGAATCTGGTCGGCACTCGGCATCGGCATCGATATGACTTGTATCGGGATACATACTACTGGTGCCTCAGGGATATAATCCAATTCATACAGTTATACTGTTAGATCAAAGCCTTGTTCCTCGCCTTGCCCCCTTCGAATTCTGCAAGTGAACTCATCCAAACTCTACATACAGTAGCCCTTCAAGGTTTCGACTTTCTCACCATTGTTACGGCAAACTTGACCTCGGAAATTCACTAGATTCAGGCCAGAGCATTACGCACGACATCCAGTGCTGTATCATCTTTCAGCGAAGTTCGTTCATATGCGGAACATTCCGAGGACCGCAATCACCTTTTTTTTTTCTCTTTAACTCAGTACTCATGTGCACAACCTTAAGGGTCGTATGACGAGCCACCCGGAAGCCCGGGTGGATTCAAGGGACAGTCAAGTTAATCTGATGCCCTGCGCAAGCTACGTACAAAATGACAACGCGAACGAATAAAACAAAGCAAAGCAGCAAATATCGAATATGCCCACTCCCTTATCGTCCAGCGAGGGGGCGGGTAGAGGTAGGCGAAGTATGCCTCTACCGCATCCCACTCCTCCTCCTCTCCCTCCTCCTTTCTCCAAATAGGTATGTTTAAAACCTCCCACGTCCTGGCATCCCCGATGAACTCCTGGCGCTGCTGGTGGTGCTTGGGGCAGTCGAAGGTGATATGGTGGCCGTCCTCCGAGGGGTGGTCGCAGTCGGGGCAAGCCAGGGAGTCTACCTTACGGACCGCAATCACCTACCAAGTACGGACCCCTCTTCAAGTTTCAAGTGAGCCTTTTGGTTTCTTGTGGCGAGAGTCATACATTTACTTGCCACGGTTCACAGTTTGTGTTTTCTCAGCCTCCGTAAATACCCCTTAAGCTATTACCTGCTACTAAGACAAAATGGACCCTTATTGGGAGGGTGTATATAAAGGGGGTTTCCGCTAAACACCGGGTAACTTCTCACAGTATTCAAGCACAACCCAACTGTTTGGGTCGAATGGGCTCAAACTACTAGGAAATATGATACATGTAAGAATTCTTGTAGGCCAAGTAGACAACGGCCCATGTTCCTTACTACTGGACCTTACCTAGTAAAATATATGGCTGGACAAACAGGTCTGAGAGAGAAAATAAATTCATAGAATGTTTGGGGAGCTGTGAGTGGTCAGAGAGAGTTATTTGCTTCCACCTGGTACTTGAATCTAAGACAGAGTATCGAGAATATATGTGTGGAAGTACTACTGCCCCTCTTGCAGAGTCCCTGTCTAAGAAGGTAAATCTCAGATCTATTCTACCCACGGAAAGATTTGGATGCAGTGTTGGCAAGTTACTATAAATGTATGTGCGAGACGGAATCTTTCAAGCACTTTGGCATGTTAATCTGATAATATTGAATTTGTTACCCTGAAGTATGGGGATATGATAAACCCTGCCAACCAGGCTAGATAACCACCCGTTGCTCTTTACAGCTTATAAGTCTGACTTAGAGCCGCGAAAGGCTCATAATAATCTGGCATCACATCCCGAAACCCCTCACTGACCGAGCGCAGCGAGGGTCTAGTTCTATATTTCTCCTCCCTGGTCGCTTGTCTTTGGTTCTCGCAATCTGCAAGTGTGATTATATTGCCAGCTAGGTATTTTTAATCTGAGTGTATGCTTAGAAAGCTGGAGGGCTATAAGGACTAACCGATGAGTGGCTGCCATTGAGTTATAATTTCCTTAATATTCGTGTACCCACTTGCGTTTTCAGGCTGTACCAACAAACACGCAAGCTCGGGAGAAACTGGGGTAAATTCGCGGCTTACGCACGATCTTTTGTGTGAGTTAGATGTGTGCCTGTTCAAACTGTACTTCTTGCCAAAACGTTTTCCACACTTGTCGCATTGGTACCCGTTGATGTGCCTTATAGCATCCTCCCTATCGAAAAATTAATATTGATAATCTTGTAGTTATTGATAGCAATGAATTTAATAACTGACTTTACCTTGGCCACGCAATTGAAGCCGAGTCCCGTAATGAATCGACACTTTTCACCAAGAATCGCGCGCGTGTATGTCGCTTTTTGCCGCTTCATCATTGCCACCTGTCGACGGTTCACAAAGCCCAACATCGAGGGATGATAAATTCAGCTTGAAGAGGAAGCTCGTCGCCATCGCCACTATCTCTGGACTGTGACCACGTGGAAGAATATCCCATATCTTAGGGGTCGGGATCGGTATCAGCAACATGGACCCGGGGGGTGTCCTCGCCGTTTCCTAAATCCTGCGAGTAGATCATAAACTTCATGATGCGATATAAGTGATAGTAGACAAAATGAATAAAAGAAAAGGATTCACGACCCCGCACATGAAAGGAAATTAACGATAAAAAGCAAGGAATCAATGATGTCTTATTGGTCTATCAGCTGCAGAGTATCGTACTGCCTAACGATCGACACCCCACGTGACAATTCGATTGTCACATTGGTGCTCAGAGTTACCTACCCCTGAAGCCACTGGAGCACTCACTACCTCAGAAGACGGCACCCTCTATTGTGAACCCACCTGACCTTGACCAATGCCCGACACATGACTGTTCATCTGTGGATCTCTCTACAGGCCGCATAAGCATAGGGCATAGGCTAATCTCAAGGTTGTACTGAATGAATGCAAAAGGGTAAAAATATCAACATGCGCTTGAATTTCTAAACCGTATGGTATTTACTACGCTGTAAGAGCCTTAATAGGGATATTCTCATACAGCAGCGTCCCCGAGGCCTCCAAGAACCTTTCCATATGCTTTTCGAGGTCAGCAGCCCACCGCCTTCAGCTTTTGAGTCAACCCCTGTAGTAGCCCCCTCATCCCACAGACATAGGCTTGATTAAGAGTCCAAGCAGCAATAAAAAGTTTCACATGAGTAGTTTGCTAGTACTCGAGAGATATCGCTACTTCCGACCCCTCCTTATTCTCTCAAAAACTCTCTCTGATTGACTGACCTCAAGTGAACAAATTAAGATAGCTACATGTATTGACCATGCTCAAGGACCTCGCAGCTATACTGCTTATGTGGTGTACTAGTGTACATTATATATAAGCCGATTATTTTTAGAGTTTTCCGTTTTTTTTTTTTTGAATGACCTTGTGTGCCATATATATGAAATAAATTACAGGCTGAAGTCAGGCGTAAAAATATTGAGTGTCTCGATCGACCAGTTGACTCCAAGGTAGGCCTTAGGCTCTAAGTGAGTTCTTATCGCTGGTTGGGAAATATACATAAACATCCCCATATGTAATTGTAGTTAGAGTTGAAAGGCACCTCCTACGACATGCAAACTCTATGGATCTCAAGTCAAAACGCTCGGGCTCCTAGGAAAGCAACAGCCCCCTTAGTTCCTCCCCCGTAACCTCTCCAAACACACCGGCTCAAGCTTTCGCCTGAGCTCTAAATACCACGGGTCATTTTGAGGAGCTGGCTGGGAATTTTGGGGAGAATAAGGCTTGGGTTCTGGTTTCCCCGACGAATCCCCAACGAATAAAGCGTTGTGGTTACCAGTATTGCGCATCGTATAATTTAGCATTTTCTTGGGTATAGGTTAAGTGAAGGCACGTAAAGCTTTCGGAAATTGACTCTGATGAACGGTTGAGACCGGCGTCCTTGACCTTGACTTTGTCCGGGAATTGTTGCCAACATTCCTTGGAGTTTGGCAAAGGTCCAAACTTATAAAGCATCATTGCCGATTGTGCAACATGAATTTTTCGCTGCCGGCTAGTGAGTGCCCATTCTAACCTATGGCACTTTTCAATTTCACCTCAGCTCGGGTGGCAGCCTCTGTCGTTCATATGATATCCATACAAACACCCACACGCATGCACCCATAAGGCGACCCCATTGCACTAACCGTTTATCGTCGAACTGACCAAATGGGGCGGGGTCGTGTTTGCTACTTGGCAGAGTGGTCTTATCCAACGGTTGTGCGCTGCAGCTCACAAATTACAAATTGCAATTTCGGAGAGGATTGCATTTTGTGCAACCACACTGATTCAAGTACTCTGGCTGCATGACCCCTCCGTAGCCCTCCGTAGGCTGGGAAATATTAGCATTAAATCTTACCAACCGATAAGTGATTTATGAACCTTCTTCCCAACTTTGACGGAATGCTATCAGATGGGTATCGGGTACGAGACCACGTGATTCATGCACGTATGCATTCCCTCACGTCATCCCTCGAGATCCACCGACTTATCCTTAGCATTCAAGGAAATTCCATGGAGATATCCATGGTAGAATCCTATTGTAATAGGGATTTACATTATACGGAAAAGGCCTGGAGATCTTCGTGGATGCCATATTTAGCTAGTAAAGGCCTGTGCAGACCAGGCTAGTGATTACCTAATTATGTAAAGCAACCCCCTTCCGCTTTAGGACCTATCACTAGTATTGTTTTATAATAATCTTAGCTGCCAAAATAAATCTATGGTTAGGGTATTGAGATTAACTGCATGTTTGAGTTAAAGCCTATCACCAGCCTTGACAGTGGCTATCTGGTGGAGCCTATGGTGGAAGGAAATAACGAGGAAAAATGCCCCAGTAAATATACTGGGGCTCTCATGTGAGTGCACGTTTTTGAGAAGGATAAATCCCTGGACTTCCCCGCCATCCACCAGGGGATTCACCTGAACTGCTGCTAAACTCGCCTGAGGACTTTCTCCGGGACGCAAAAATCTCCCTAATTTATGGCTGATAGAGACATGCGCTTAGGATCGGCAGCGTATAATGGCAGGTGTGGGCATGAAATTTGTGACAGTCGTCCTACCAAAAGATATTCTACTGTCCATGATTGATCTTGATGCAAGTCCTAATTTCATATCTGGGGTGTGAAGGCCAATTGGGAACCGCAAGCATTATAGAACACGATAAGGACGGTAACAGGAAGGTCAATAAATCTTTTAGGGAAGGTTCTGCAGCTTAAGCATCCAGATTTATATTACATTTATATTTCAATTGATGTATTACAGCTGCGTTCAAGTTGTAGCCAGTGATGCGTTTAACCTTCATCAAAATTACACCTCACTTCACCAGGAATCACAATCCAAAACTCAAAATATTCCAGACATAACCAAACATTTACCCATAATGTGCCGACAATAGGTCAGAATAGAAATATCCAAACGGATTGCTCTGGAGGAAAAACAGCGATCCAGAAGGAAACAATCTTTCCAACTCCTCACGCCAAACTTTTTGCTTTCGCTTAACATAAATATCATGAAGCTATGGCATACCCACCTCTCAAGCTCACTTGCCCCCATAAACCAATCCCAGACGCCGTAGGCATGATCACGCTAGGGCTGATACCATGAATGTCAAAACTTGCCTTGGTTGCGGCCCCAGGGACACAGTGGTGAAATTGTGGTAGTTGCGTTTGCGGTCATAAAATATGATTTTGGTGTCTTGCGATCATAGCCAGTGGATTATGATATGGGTATGGTAGAGGTTCTTACGTGGGCGCTGTGGGCGCTGTGGGTGCTGGGGATGGAAGGAATACAAATCAAAAGGGGATCTTAGATATCGAGACCAAGAGAGTTCAATCTATGGCATAAGGTAACATTCGGATGTGCAGTAGGTACCTGGCCTCGCTTACCATTGTAACATAATTCCAGGAGATATACGTGCAGCCAGACTAGCGATATACTGTGGGTAGAAATCCCTCAATTTCTATGGAATATGAGCTTCACTTGCAGAACTGGAAGCTGCAACCAAAACTGGAGATCCCTAGTGCCTTTGCTGAAATCTCACCAAAATAGTGTAAATAGTTATAGGAATCTCATGGGGAGATTCCTGTTATACAGTATTAAAGTACTGGTGATCTTGGTAAAGGTTCAAAGTGCAAGAGTGCCAAAGGCACCAAGCATTAACTAGTAGTACTCTTATTTTTCTGTCTAACTAACTAGCTACTTAACTCTAGGAGAAAAAGTCTGAGGAAAGCCAAAACACCCAGTTCCCGGTCGGGCATTAAATGCTTTCCCAAGTTGTATAGCCTCACTTTCAATGGGGCTATGCAAATACAAAATAAATTATAACAGCAGTCATGTATATGAATAATATCATAGAAAATAGGCCATAAGACCTTGTTTTTGGGGGGGGTAAATCAGTACTCGCATTGAAGCATCTCGCTTATGGCGAGGCAGCGCATCCCCAGGTTAAGCCTGGCGGGATTATCCAACCACTGGGCCGCTCCCTGCCCCATAAGACCTTGTTGACTTACGTTCCCCTCTACTCTGCTGTGCCACTTCACCCACATCACCGTCTTACCTCCTTTGCGCATTTCCGCGACTGCCTTTCCTCGATCCACGAGCGCGGTTGCTCAAAAACCAGGTTCCGTAGTCGACCGATGGCACCCTGGGTGTCGAGTGCCACTACCGCCCTCCCTGCCTGCCACGCTCGTACCACCCCCAGCTTCTCCGCGTCCATCACCGTGGCCGGGGGGCCTAAGTACCCCCCCTCTTCCCATTCTTCCGCCGCATCCCCTCCGACCACTGCCGCTGCCGTGACCTCTTCCTGCCGCGATCCATCTGACCACGCCGTCCATATTGACTTGATATGGGGTTATCTTGGCTGTTATGTAGAGACTACTCTCATTGCCCTAGCCTTGTTTCATCGCCCCCGACTCTCAACACTTAGCCAGACTCCAACACCGTCAGCTAATCTAGCTTCGCATTTGATCATGTCAAGGACCTCAGTTCCTACTTGACAGGAGCTCACACTTATCATTTATAAGCCCTTCTTACAGCCTCAAGGCTCCAACTCGTTGCAAACTAAGCTACCATGCTGATAAGAGGGTGCAAGACCAGCTCTAGGAACCAAGTTTTGGAACCAACAGAAGCCTATGGCACAGACACGCCCTCTCCGCCTAGACCTGCCTGCACACCAACCGGGGCCCATTCAACTACTGGCTCCACTTCGTTCGGAAGGTCGACTCACCATCCTGCCCACATTGCCATTGCGACCACTCCCTGGAGGACGGCTACCATATCGCCTTTGACTGCCCCCAGCACCGCCAGCACCGCCAGGATCTGATCGGAGATAGGAGGTCGTGGGAGGAGCTAGACGCTGTGGAGGCCTTTTTCGCCTACCTCTACCGCCCCCTTCGCTGGGCGTTAGGAGAGACAGTGGTTACGCATATTTGGTTTTGTCCGTCGTTTTGCTTTATTTGCATGCTTTGCTTTCGTTTTGCTTGGTGTACGTAGCTGGGGCAGGGCGGTCAGACTAACATGACCATCCCTTGAATCCACCCGGGTTTCCGGTGTGGCTCATCATATGACCCTTAACGTTGTGACACACGAGTACTGAGTTCAAAAAAAAAGAAAAAAAAAAAAGAAAAAGATAAGAGGGTGCATAGCTCAAGATTCGAAGATAATGCTGTACTCAGTACTAGCTCAATACCTAATCCCTTGAGACCCGAAGCCCCGAGGGGCCGAGGGCTAGTAAACATACAAGTATCCCACTGATGTTACCCTCCGTCGGAGTATCGTCGTCAAGAACTCTTAGGTACCAACGGAAACAGGGATTCTAAAGATTCCTAGCTGCGTATTTCACCATCAGAATCCCCAACTCACAGGTCAACATCCATCAACTGTATTTGTCAGGGAACTACCGTAAGTACGCAGTCTGAGACTAGGAGAGCTCGAAGTACTCGCAAGCTGCAGTTTGAGTAACTATACAGATACCCGAAGGCAACTTTGATGAGCAAGCGGATGCTAGTACTTTTAGAACTAGAGTTCAAGACATCGGAAGAGCTGTAGAAAGGGACTAAGTACAAGCGGAGGACACACTTTGCTGAGGTCCTATGCACCTTAGCCTCCCCCTGCTGGCCTCCCGACTCCACAGGAAAGCTGAAGCAACATAATAGCAGAACTTTTACTGTCCCGTCTCGTGTGCATCGGCGCCTAGAAGTGGCAAACATACCTCACCTTTGACCCCGACGCACGACAGTTAGAGCACGTGCATTGCATCTATCTGGCTGAGCTTAGATGAAACACTCTAATGACAAATAGTTTGCAAAAAGTGAAGCAGGCTGGACACGGTTATCATGGAATGATGGCCAACTCTGGCTCCATGCATACTAATTGGTGAAACAAAATGGCCAAGCCAGTGCATTTCCTAGGGCCTTCTGTGTTTAGAGTGAATCCAGAGGTGTATCCTGAAACATCGGCGTGAGTTGATCACAATAGGAAGTCAGAACCTAAAAGACATTCTACTCAAATATAAGATTTTGAATATTGTGTCTTGGTTCAAAAACCATCGGTTGACACTTAACATGCCGAATGGCAAAAGATCAAGCAAGTCCCCAGTTCCCTATACCACTGTGGAATAGGTAATGCAAGCATCAGCGAGTGCGACAACAGTTCAACCCTAAAGGCAAACGTACTCGCCTGGGACTAATCGCAGCAGGGGTGGCACGGGAAACTCCTGACACGAAAAGGCAGCATCTAGACTGCCCCATTTCGTTCGGGTTAGGATTGGACACCATCACCGAAGGTAGTCAGACACGCCCTGCTAAGCTCCATTTTCAAGAATCAGAAAACCTCCGGCAAGGATGTTACATGAAGTATGGCTGGGATATCGGGCATGCAGTTAGATATACTCTGATACGAGAACCAAAACCCACTCCCAATTACGACGGCGAAAACTCAATTCGGTCTCAGGTTCTTTCTGACACTGACCCTACCCAGCACGAATTTGGCGTACTCGAGACCCCAAAGTCTTTCAGGGAAAAGTCAGGCGGGAAATATTAAACAGTATTATAAGACGAGTCAAGCCTCGCCTCGGATGTGCAGGGAGAATAACGGACAACAAGCAATCCAGTGCGTCCTCCCAAACCAGGACGGCCAGCTCAGCAACCAGTTGTAGCGCCAAAGGTCGAAAGTAGTGTCCACACTACAGAGGTCAAGCCGCTTTGAAGGAATTACCAGCCTCTCAACGCATGCGTCAAGATTGTATCATTGAACAAGTACGCAGGCAGATATCGGCTACGGTTGACTCAGCCATCGTGCAACCCGTCGCCTGACATCGGCTGCAGTTTCTCGCACAACCGCCAGTTATCCGATTGTTGCCAACTGATGCCCTGTTCTTCCACAATACCGGTATATGACGACACAAGGCCCGGAGGAGAAACCGCCACCCCAATATCCGATCTCAGAAAAGGTTGATACACCTTGGGCACCCACCCAGGAGATAGATATATCGCTGGAATTCTGGCATTGGAATTCATTGAATACGCCGAAAAACATTGAGGTACCAGTACACTCCAACCCAGACATTGGGGATTCAGAACCGAATTCGCAAAAGGAAGTACCTACCTGGGAAGATATCGACTGGGACGAACTATTTTACAATGGTTCTGTCCTAGAATGAGAGCTTACCGCTGGAGACTACCGAAGGACAGGAAATCATACAACTAGCTCTCGAGGGTTCAACCGAAGGCAAAGCTTCACCATCTCTGGATGTTTACCGGGAGTCATCCACTGGCAAAGATGTTAACTGGCACACGGTGACCAATACAAGCATCGAGGGGCTCAAACGCTTCGCGTAGGAAATTCTTGAGCAATCTGAAGATAATGAGAAGGAGGCCTTTGTTGAACATGACGGTTTGGATTTGGATTAGTACTCCGATATTAATCTGAACGATGTTGACCTTTGGACTTGGGCGAGGCCACTTGAACTGACGAACTGAAACCAATTAACTCATCAGATGCTGATACCTCATATCAGAAGGGGGTGGGATCTTCCTCTCCAATTAGTGCTGCTTGATCGTATTGGGGTCGAACCCAATCACCGTGGCCCTTTAAACTAGCTATGCCTATACTACACATATATCCGGTTGTTTATCCCTTATCCTTATCGCAACTAGAATATCCTCAACAATTTTTTTTCTCTTTTAAAAGACTCATTATTTGCCTTAAGGAAGACACGTGGAATCCCGGGTGGAATCCCGGGTGGATTCAAGGGGTGAGGCAAGTTATAGTGCCTGCCCTGTGTGCGAGCTATGTACAAAACTTAAGCAGACACATACCGTGGAGACCTCAACGGACATTTTCAGCTACGTGGACGACGTCAACCTACTTATCATCACCAAGGGGCTCAGGAAACAACACGACAAAGTGGTTACTCAGGTTGACCGACTACTGGAGGAAGCGGCGGCAAGACACCAGCTCAAGTGGGACAAGCAGAAGGAGACACCTAGACTTTGGAGAGGCAAACAAGCACGGCAAACCGATCAAGACTCTAGGAATCACGGTAGACAGACAGCTCCAGTTCACAGCCCACATCAAGAAGACACGCACGGCGAAAGCAGCGCCCCTCCTGGCGGTTATGGAACCACTCTTCCAACAGCAATGGAGGCATCAGTGGCAAGGCAAGCAGAGCCATGTACACTGGAATGATCCGCCCACCGTTCACATGGGGCGCGGAACTTTGGCACAGACCTACCTAAACAACCACAACACCCCGATTAGACGCTGTCAAGAGACTGGATTATGGAAGGTCACCTGGGCATACTTTCGGAGCAGCCACCGAAAGCTCGCATGGATCGCAGGAGTGGAACCACTGGAATCCAAACTGGACGACCTTTCGGTATGCTACCTAGAGCTGACTCGTAGGCAGACAGGAAGCCAGCCTACGAGTCAGCTCTAGGTCACATCGCCGGAAGTCAGCAGGTAGCAACTGCAGCAGGTATCAGGACAGCAACGATTTTCGGAGTCAACAGATGCCTCTGGCACAGACACGCCCTAGAGCTGAATGGAGGGGAGGTGACAGCATGGTCGGATGGATCAAGACAAGAGGAGGTGGCAGCAGCAGCGGCGGTTGGAGGGGAAGCGGGAGAGGGATGGGAGGAGGGGGTATACTTAGGCTCCTTCGCCACGGTGATGGACGCTGAGATGTTGGGAGTGGTGCGAGCGTGGAAGGCGGGAAGGTCGGTAGTGGCTCTTGACAGCCAGGGCGCCATAGGCCGGCTACGGAATCTGTGCTTTGAGCAACCATGGTCGTGTATAGAGGAACTGGCAGTGGAAGAGATGAGGAGCGGTAGCAAGACGGTGATGTGGGTAAAGGGGGCATAGTGAGGTGGAAGAGAACGAGAGGGCGGATAGGAAGGCGAAGGAGGTGGCATGGGTGGGTAAGAGGATGCTGAGACCTGACATCATCACACCGGCAGGCAAACAACAGACCTTCCCCATGGGACGACCTTCCAAGCAGACGAAATGGAACCGAGAAGCGCTACGGGGGTTGATGTATGTAGTGACTGATCGTGGACCGCAGTGCTGGTGGCTGCACAAAATAGGCAGGGCGGATGACCCGTGGTGCGGGCTGTGTGAAGAGGGATTGGCTCAGAACGCTGCACACCTGTTGAGCTGTCCTGGAGTGGCGGATGGGAAGGGGCGGAAGTGGGAGCAGATCTGGGAGGACCCGGAGTGGTGTGAGAAACTGGCGGGAGCGGTCAGGGGGTGATTGTGGCGACTCTCTTTTGTTTTGCGTTCTTTTGGGGTGCGAATATCTTCGACGGGGGGTATCTGGTCACGTGTACGTAGATACGGGGCAGGGAGGAGCGGCCCAGTGGTAGGACAATCCCGTCAGGCTTAACCTGAGGGAATGCGCTGCCTCGTCATAAGCGAGAGCTTCAATACGAGTACTGATTTACCAAAAAAAAAAAAAGACACGCCCTATCCTCCTGCACCTGGCTGCGCACCAACCGCGGCACTTTCAACTACTGGCTCCACTTCGTCAGGAAGTCCGACTCACCAGCCTGCCCACACTGCGACCATCCCCAGGAGGATGGCTACCATATCGCCTTTGACTACCCCAGCAACACCAACAACGTCAGGAGTTCATCGGAGACATCAGGACGTAGGAAGAGCTAGACACACCGGTGCTGAGGAAGTAAGAGGGAGAGGAGGAGGAGTGGGACGCGGTGGAGGCGTACTTGGCCTACCTCTACGGTCCTCTCGCTGGACGTTAGGAGAGACAGTGCTGCGCATATTTGAGATTTGCTGCGTTGCGCTGGTTTATTTGCTTGCAGTATTTTGACAGTCTGCTCTTTGTACGTACCTCGCGCAGGGCGCCCAGATTAACGTGACTGTCCCTTGAATCCACCCGGAATTCCGGTGTGGCTCGTCATATGACCCTTAAGGTTATGCACACGAGTACTGAGTTCCAAAAAAAAAGAGATATGTACAAGAAAAGAAAAAAAAGAAAAAAAGACAAAACGCTACGAAGGCATCCCGGGTCTCTTGTCTATCTCTCTTGTATTCTGCTTCTTTTGGACAATCGCAGTGCGGCATGCAGGGGTGTCTGCCTTGCCTATGATGTGAATATCCTTATCAACAACTAATCACCGAGAGTATTTACAGTACAGTGGACGGCAGAGCCTTGGGGGAGGGGGCGATGACATAGAGGACCCCACAGGGCTCCCCGCTCAACCCCAGCCTCGTCACGATATACATGTCAGCGATAATCAAGCGAGCGGAGGGAAAGGTGGTGGCGGTAGAGAGGGAAGGCCTGCGGCAATGACAACACAGAGGAACCACCTTCCTATCAGTCTCGTAGATAGACGATGTGAATTCGATTTGGTTGGGGAAGGAAAAGTCCTTGGACAAGAACCTCACGGAGGTGGCAGGGCCGCAGGGGAATGGGGAGTTGACTGGGACTGGAGTAAGGACTGGAAAGAGGGCCAGGCACTGCATCTAGGAGTGAATATCCGATCATGGAACCGCCATCAGACGGGGTATCGGCCTAGCAGAAGTGAGGGCCCGGGCGGCATGGGAGCTGGTAAAGAGACTAACCAGGCTCCCTCCAGCAGGTAAGAAGCGGATAGTATGTGGGCAGCTCCTCCCTATCCTGTCCTACGGAGCGGATCTATGGAGCGATCTGATGGAGGGACAAGAGCGACGAGCAGCGGAGTGGGCGCGGTGAAATTACGGGTATATCAGATTGGTGGCGCGGATGCAGGCGCGGAAAGTCCACTGGGCAGCCTCGGTTTATAGCAGGGCGGTTCCGATACTGTGGGAGGTAGCGGAGAAATCCTGAAAGGGGGTGCTGGAAGAGGGATGCTATCCTACGATGGGTGCCCAAGACGATAACAAATTGGGGATCACCCAGGCTGAGAGTGACAGCATTGGAAGGAAGGGAGGATTCAGGCATGGACAGACGGTTCGAGGCAGGAGGAGGTGGCAACAGCAGCGGCAGTAGCAGCGGAGAGCGGAGACGGCTGGGAAGAAGGGGAATATTTGGGAGCTCTAGAAACGGTGATGGACGAAGAACTGGTAGGGATAGTGACAGCGTGGAGGTCGGACAAGTCGGTCGTGGCGCTGGACAGCAGGGCGCCATCAAACGGCTGGTTAACCTACAGTTCGAGCAGCCCCGATCCTGGATTGAAGCGGAAGCAAGGGAGCTGATGACAGAAGGGGAGTGGGAGGTAATGTGGGTAAAGGGACACGGGGGTGTCTGGTAATGAGCGAGCGAACAGAAAGGCAAATGTGGTCTATTGGGACTGACCTACATCGTAACTGACTGAGGGCCGCATAGGTGATGGCTGCCTAAAGTAGGCAGGACGCCGTATGTGAATTGTGCGAGAGAGGGATAGCACAGACTCCTGGAATGCCCGGGGGTAGCGGATGGCAAGGGGCGGTACCCGGGAGTGGGAGCAAATTTGGGACGATCCCGGATGGTGTGAACAGCTAGCGGAGGCGGTGAAAGGTTTGAAGGGTAATCGTGCTTTCTGGTGCTTGTTTTGCTCCTCTTCTTTGCGGTCATAATTGGTCTCATGGGGGGGGGGGGTTATCTGGTCATGTACGTAGATACGGGGGCAGGGAGCGGCCCAGGGGTGAGATATTCTCCTAGGCATATCCTAGGATGATGCGCTGCCTCGCCACAAGGGAGTTGCTTCACTGCGAGTACCAGTATTGATTTACCAAATATAAGAGAAAAAAAAACCTGAACACTGGATTTTACTAGCCGTTTCAACCAGACTACTTTACCATGCAATACCTTTAAACCCAGTCTTGCACCCTTCAATTCTGTTGTTGGTTAAGCATAGGTAGACTTGATTACCCTAGGAGCCTGGAACCACAACCGACCCTCGTCAACTGATTGAGGATTTGTGCAACTGGAAAATATGGCGCAGGTTGACCGCTCTCCAGATTTACCGCAAGCCACTACCCCTTGAGCTCGAGGGTGACTGTGTCGCTGCAACGTCTATAAGCAAGTAGCAATAAGCAAGTAGAAATGAAATAGTGATATTTCCCCTCAATTCTTTTGAGAGTGGCAACTGGTTAATTTCCATCCCAGCCTACAGCGTACCGGTAGTGGCGAACCCAGAGCCCATAATGTCACGACGTACATGGTATCCTATCCCCTTGTATAGGTTATAGAAGCTGCCATATGCAAATATGGTAGGTTTGTAGGGCCATAATGGTCTGTGGGGCATTTTTGCCAATTTTTGAAAGAAGTGGCCATAAAACGGCACTGACATCATTTGGCGATTTTGTGCTGGCCATCCACATCACAGTTTATATAGGTATCCTGTCCGCACTTGACTGACACATTTGCTGAACATCCGCTTAACAACTTGGACTCATCTTCAGGAATTGCCATGAACTCGTCTTCAGGTCCAGAAAACAAAATATCAGGGGAAAAGGATAACCACGATGGCATCGCCACGCAATCATCTGATGATTTGCCACTGCTCTATAGGCTAAGGCCACGTAGGGGCCAACGGGTTTACACCTCCCCGCAGAGAAAGCTAGCTGCCAAAAAGCCTCAAGAACCAGTCCTGCCTAAAAAGGTAGTTACTCATCGACCACCCCCGAAGCAGTCGGAGGTCATGCAAGCTCTCCTGAACCCAGAGTTGGAGAATTCATCCCCACTGCTGCAATATTGCTACGAGACTTACAATTGGACGAAAGAAGATGCCACTAGTTTTGCTATTTCGGGGGAGCCAGAACCCAAAGTCGACCTTCTCAGACCCAGGAGTGAGGAATGCAAGGCCAATCAGAAGCCTCGTGGTTGATCTCACGTTACCCCCACCTCCCTCTCCCCTTCGTGAACATGCACATGCCGCAGTACGTGAATACAAGTAGAGTTCGAGAAGATCTCGCGCGAGCAGAAGCTCACTGTCACTGCCCTAACCCAACCCTCGGAGCCAATGGATGGCAACGAGGAATTGGGTGGCAACTCATAAGGCAGACTATATCCTGTTCGCTCTCTCTCCTCTTGGCCGTGCTAAATACATATCGTTCCTCCTTGAACCTCTTGTCCCCTCGTCACAGTAGCGCTCCCTGGAGCCCGTCCATAGTCCTTGCCACTAGCCCCGCCGTTACACTACGTTTCGTCCCCAGTACTCCACCGAGCGCAGCCCAAGCCCACAGCCATGTCCCTTGTCACGCTCCCACCAGAAGTCGCCGTCCTGCTCACCCCCGGCAAGCAGCACAGCCCATCGCCGATGTCACGAATAACCTAGTTAACAATATCCGTGCCCTCCTCACTGTTACCAGACCAAGGAATAGCAATAACGAACCTCACGACCCAGGTTCAGGAACCTCACAACCCGAGGCCATGGCCTACGCCAGCAGGTCCGAGGCCTTCAAGACGAACAAAACGTGGCACTAGAAGCTGCCGGCTCAACAACGAACAATCCAACTACTGCAGAGACTGTTAGACGAATCTAGGTATTATCAGCAGCCCTAGCTGAGAGCCGCCCCCGCCGCACCACAACGAGAGAAAATACCCAAGCCCAAGGAATGTGACGGGGGCTGTAACAAGCTCCAAACCTTCATTACCCACCTATTTACCTCGCCGTGGCTCTGCCGTATGCGAGTATTGAATTAAAATAAAAATAAAAAAAACGCAAATGCAGAAATTATTATCAAAAAATGACATTTCACCACAGGACAGGAGTTCAATTTAGAAGTATGGAAACTGCCTTCCACTAACATTTCCTGGCAATGTGGTGAATAACTGGAGTTTCGATACTTTGCCAAATGTCCACGAGAGAGTTCAATACTGTCTCTATCAAAACATTCTTGAATCTAGCATCGATATTGAAGTACTATGCCAAGCAAAATACCTATTCCCAAGACTTTTTCGCGTGTCATTACCAGCTTCTGACAGCTGCAGCGTATCCTCAGTTTTGGAAGGTGGGGGGTTAATTTTGTTAGATTACAACGATGACATCATGGGTACTCATTCAGCTACCTGCTTTAGTTTTTGATTACTTAATTGGGCTAAAATTCCCAATTCGGTAATCCTGAAATAAGGTTATGAGTGTAGCTTTTATTCTTTATAAAACAGGCATCTCAGATATGGCGGACCACATCCTTACCGGGAATATCGTTACATTTGATGTTATATCGAGAAGTGACTAACCACGCATTTTTACCTAGCGAGCACTAGGTTGAAGTATTAATTTCTAAATACTCATTGCATTACTAATTGGGGTGAATGGCATTTAAAAAAATAGTTCGAAATATAACTAACTTTTGCATGTTTATATCTATACAGTTAGGTAGCATCTTACATTTCCATATTCTGTAATGATGTGGTTGGATAAGAATATGGATACTAATCTCGTCCTGGACCTCCGCCCCAGGCACAAAGTCCAGCCTAGGACGCGAATAAACAAACCTAGCCTAATTCAAATCCCCTCAAAATTACCCACCGGCTTCTTGCCTCTCAGATCGGATGGAGACTGCCACAAAGAAAGTCTCTGCTGGATCGACCTTTAGTGGTTTGGTAACCTGTCAAATTCACGAGACTACCTAAGTCAGATTGCTTTAGCAAAGGCCTCGTGAAATTCTGTCCGGATGCACCGCGATCAAGATTATTGGTGACAATGGAGCTTCCGGTGATACAAAATATAATACTGGGAAAGAGGTAAGAGATCTAGCTTTAATAACAAAACTCCAAATTTAACAGACATGCCCACTCGATGTCTTTCAGTTGGGCTAAAGAATAATAGCAGCACTGGGATTTGAAGCTCAGTCCGCTTTATCAGTTGCAGTTGTCTCCATTTACGGGAGGTGATTAGGCTTTCTACATTCAGCGTCTATAAAACAGCTATATTCATAATCACCGACTCCATCATGTAAAATGGCAGGACCATGTATTCCTAGTTGTATAGAACTTAGAACAGAACCACATACATACAATTGCACCCTCTTCTCGATATGTCGCCCACTTCTTCCCCCCCTTGGTTCATTCAGTCCATTTACCTGTATTGATTGCACGCCCCTAATCCGATTTGCACCTGTATATTTCGGCACACGCACACACCTCCCCCAACTAACTCCTGCGTCGCCGTACACTTCCCCCGCACCTCACTATGGAGCTCCCTTTAAACTCCTCCTGCCCCGCCATATACTGCGTCGATGACAGGAATCGTGACAGCGGGAAGATAGGTCCAGTTAAGGAGACTTCGCACTGAACGGGAGAGAGAGAGCAGATAGAGGCTTGTATGTATTGATTTGATGTGTGTAGCGATCAGTGAGATTCAGCCTAGGGAATATGACTATATTTACATGATTCACTACTATTCAGAGCACGCATTTCGTGGATGGAGACGATGAGTTAAGATGGCAGAACGTAGGCTTTTTGATTTGGAAAATGGAAAGGATAGTCGATGAGGTTGCGAGAGAGAAAGGACTCCCTCTGGAGAAATCGAAGCAAGAGAGCTTGATCCTCCGAGAGAAAAAGAGAAAGGAGAAAAAGGAGGTGAAGTGGGTTAAGTGGCTTGGGATAATATTGGATGAAAGTCTCTCGTTTGAGAGACATTGGAAGTCCAGGATTGAAAAGGCCAGGAAGTTTTTGGCGAAGTGTGGGGGAATTGGCAATTCACAATGGGGTATCTCGCCAACGAGTTGGAAACAGCTCTTCACAGGCTCGGTGAGAGCGATCGCATTGTGGGGTGCCGAGTTAGGATGGCGGGGTCAGAAAGATTGGGAGGAGGAGATGAACAAGCTCCAGTACCAAGCTTTGCGAAAGTGCACGGGAGCGGTGAGAGGAGCAAGGAGGGAGACGGTATCCAAGATTGTGGGAGTTGAGTCGCCACGAATGGCTTTGGACGCATGTCAGGGGAGGATGATTGCGAGGATCATGGGTGACCCTGAGTCGCTGGGAGATCTCATGCCGGAACGGGTCCGGGACGGAGATAACTCGCTTGCAGGAATCCTAGTGCGGAGGGCTCTGGCCACAACGGGTGATGTCGGAGGGGTTTTGTCATATGGAGAACCAACCCCCCGTCATCAAATTTCGGTTGTGGACTTAGGGGTGACGGCGGATGGCGGTGTGGAAAGATGGGAAGAAGAGATCAGGTTCCATGGGGTAGGGAGAGAGATGTGGTTCACGGATGGTAGCAAAGACGAGGAAGGAGGGGTGGGTGGGGGATGTTATAACGGTGACATAGAAATGAGCGGAGGGCTAGGGTGTGCGGCGACGGTATGGGATGGGGAGATGAGAGGGATTCGGGACGCAGTGACTAGAGTGGGCGTGGATAAAGAGGTAATGATCCTCACGGATTCGCAAGCAGCCATAAGGTCGATTGTCAAAGCCGGGAAACGAGGAAAAGCCAGGACAGCGGACATGGCTCGCGTGGTACGAGGGATCTCCGAATCTAGGGTCAAGGTATACCTCGCTTGGGTTAAGGCCCATGTGGGAATCGAGGGGAATGAGAGAGCAGATAGGCTAGCAAAAGAGGGGGCCGCAAGAAGAGATGGAAACGTCATTACGGAGGGAGGGGTAAGGCAATGGTACAAGGCGCAATGCAAGCGGGAAAGGATTGTGAGGGGTTTCGGTATGGGGAGAGTGATTCGATGGAATAGGAGAGCAGTGGTGAATTACTCCCGGTGTCGTAGCAGCAAGGGTGACCTTGCCGTCTGGAAGCAGAAACTCGGGATCGGAGAAGGGGATACTTCTTGCCGCTTCTGCGGAAGATATGATGAAACAGGGCACCACGTGGCCCTGGTGTGTCAAGAGGGTGAATGGTTAGGGAGGAGGTTTAGCTCGTGGGAAGAAGTTGATTCGCCTGACTTGATCAGGAAGAAGAGAGCGGTGAATGGGGACGAGACCCCCGTTGACTTAGCAGAGACCTTTTTCTCCAAACTCCGACCGTTTTGGTTAAGCTTTATTGAGACGGTATCTAGGCGACTCACTAGACAGGCTAAGTTAGGTATGGGCTAGAAACAGAGTGCAGCGCATGCACGTATGTTTAATACTCGCATATATATATTCGCTGTATTTTCACTGCCTAGTTCTTCACTTCTTCACTTCATCAGTTCAGATTACATTAGTTGAGTTCGAGTCTCTCTATATATCTGCTGTCTCTCTTTTCATATTCAGTGTGGAGTCTCCCTTAATCGGACCTATCTGATTCTTGCTACCTCGATGGATCCCGCACAACAGGATCTCCAACAGTACCCATGTGTGGAGGCCGCAAACTGCCTATCTACAAAACGTCAACTATCAACTCAAGATGCCCCATTATATAAGGCTATGAAGGATTGTTTACGGCAACAAGCCAACTACTAATTGGATGTGAGAAATGCAAGGCGTGCAGGGGCCATGCATGACTCCTCTCTCACGGTTGAAAGTCGCTCCAGTACTATGTACCCTGCAATTGCAAAATCGTGGCTCACTCGCATCGGTGAAGTTATGGAACAGGAAGAACCGATAGGGTGCGATCATCTATGGACGGAAGTGCCAAAGTCAATTCTGAGAGTGTATCCAGTGAGGAGGATGTCCTAGAAGGCAATAGAGCTGGTACAAAGATCGAATCCGGAGAAAGATTTACCGGAACACCATACAAATATTGGAGCTAGAAGTTGATTAGAGAAGCTTGACATATGGATAAATATTCATGTGGTCCATTCAATGCATGTGTGCAGTATGCAAAAGGCAATAGATAAATTAATCACAAGTCCTGCATGTGAATACGCTGCATTTCTATCTTCGACAGCATTTCTGCGTATTCTATATCATTTCGTTCTGCATTTATTACGTGTTCCAAATGCCTTGTATATAACGCAGTGGTTATTATTTAACCAGATACTATAGCTTTGAATTAAAATTTTGTTGTTGCAAGACCCTTAAGCTTGGCTCTATATAGGGGTTAGTATTGTAAGATGGGAGTTGTCTTTTTATATCTTGGACCATTCTCTATTATAGTACATATAATGTATATACCTGCAAATAGAAAAAGTATAAGTCGACTAAGCCCACTAGACGGTAATTAAGGTTGAGTAACACATTTTGGTGCCTCCCAAGAATTGACGGTGTAATATTTCACGATGGTGGTGTGACGACTGTACTTACAGTCCGGTCGATTTAAGCACCACACCAAATAAATCGGTCTAGGCACGAGAACACAGCCCGGTCCCCAGTTTCAATAAGAAAGTGCAACCATTTTTTTTTTTTTTTTTTTGAACTCAGTACTCGTGTGCGCAACCTTAAGGGTCGCATGACGAGCCAGCCAGAACTCCGACTGGATTCATACGCACCACCCTCCACTACCAAGGCCTATTTGGGCCTAGGCTCAGGAAACCTTTACTGACTAACTTAGCACGGGAAAACCTCCCTTGAGGACCAAACCCGTGTTCCATTGAATACCTCGAAGGAGCAAAATATATAACAGAACTTAAAAATGTCGTGGCTTTTATATAAGGAAAAACTTCGCCTTACATTCATGTCATAGCTGCAGGTTGCCAGTATTCTACGATATTGGCGCATTATCTTTTCACCTTATATTTCCATATCTAGCCTTGTGGAACCATCCCAATAGCCTAAAATTCAATCATCACTATGAATGAAAGGGACAACAATACAGTCAATACAAGAATCTCCCTAGGACCTCGGTATCATCACCCCATTCTGCTGCCAAAACCGATTCCAATAAAGATCAACGACATTCTCAACCTCCCACCGCCTGCGCCACACATCGATACCAACCATAAGGCCCATCATGACATATCAATCATTCACCATCTCCCAGCGGAACGGACTTTGCGTTTAGACACTTATCATGTTCCTGCCGCACCGGTCATCACGTGCACTGAGGACAGTTATATCCCAACAACAGGGGAGCACATAGTACCCCAGGCGGTGGTCGAGAGTCAATCAAGTGGGGACTACCGGGGGCTCGGAATCGTAGATATGTGCGGTGATGACTATCACAATATCCACTGTGAGTGTGGAGACACCAAGAGGAGGGTTCCAGAACCACGAACTACATACTCCATAAATGGTGAGCTACCAGTATCACCCATTGTCTATGGCGGAATGTCGGAATACGAGCGTTCAAATCGCCCTTGGAGCCACGGTGTGCAACTATCTAACAATGATATAACACACTATCATGAATATGATACACAGCACACCAAAGTTGTAGTAGGTCATTATCGGTGCCGGCCGCTGTTTTTCGGGGATAAATGCGGACTATGCCCCTGCATCAAAGGGCGGCGGCCAGCGAGGAATTAGTGGTCTCCAACCGCAGATTGAGGGCAAATAGAAAATGAAGTGGTATTTGAAAGACTTCTTGCCCTCTTTCAGATTGCGACCGGACAAGAGGAGAGGGAATAAGAAGAGTTTATATTAGTTTCATTTTCAAGTGGTTCTTGTCGGGTCGGAGCTTGAATTGACTTCTGTTGAGCCTCTATGAGCTCTAGTTATGCTCAAACATGAAACATATATATTGCCATTGCCCTCAGGAGTAGTATGCATGGTGTAGCTTTTTTTGGTGAATCAGTACTCGCATTGAGGCTTCTCGCTTATGGCGAGGCAGCGCATCCTCCCAGGTTACGTGTGGAGGATTGTCCGCTGGGCTGCTCCCTGCCCCGTATCTACGTACATGACCAGATACCCCCCCGGAAGCATATTGTCAAAGCAAATTAAAAACACCCCGGGGTGGATTACTCCCGCATCGCCTCCGCCAACCTCCCACTGTTCCGGATCTTCCCATATCTGCTCCCGTCTCCGCACCTTTCCGTCTGCTACTCCGGGGCATGACGCATGGTGTAGCTCGTTCGGGGCTTGGGGGAAGGATTGAAATTGCCATGAACCTAGTCTTTGGTGGGAATTAGCTGAATGAAATATTATTCACTATTGCTATTTCATGAGAATGAATGGCTGTTGTTCCGCACCATCTACTATAGACAAATGTACGGGAACTAGGTCGCCCTAGCACCAAGGGACATAACTTTTTGCTATTTCCGGGATTCTAAATCCGGGTGAATATGTCGAGCAACAAATGTATAGAAAGATTAATTTTAGAATTTTATTCATGATCTTCGGATTACAATAGGCCAACAATAGGCCTTAGTCTGCTTAAGGGACTTTGGGGCAATAAACTTCTCAGGTAAGCACCCCGGAAAGTAGGTCTTTGGTATCTTGCTTATTCTTTTTCATACTTTTTCACAATCGGTGCCAGAGTGTCCAAGGTCGGGAAACGTTTAGTAGATGGGACGATTATGTAGAGATTTTCGACATTATTTCCCTGAGATCATCTTCAGCCTCTTGGGATACTCAAACATGGGATACAGTCCCCTAAAGAATAAGTATTTTTAGATTTTTAAGGCTCGAGTCTGAGATCCCTACAACTTCCAGGCGAGAGGCCCGGCTTTGCTACCTAGGGTCCCGTCGTCAAATGAGTTCAGAGGGGGCTTATAAGTATTCTAGGATATCCACCGGTGAATAGCCAACGTTGGAAAGATACTTGACTTTGCGTCCGTTGATGCAAGTATTCTAAGTATTCTGTGACACTGCCTAACGCTGCAGGAAGTATCAACGCTTTGCCAACGGCCATAACTACAGTCAATTAACCACAAATCGAAGCCAATCATATAACAACCTAATTGTAACCAAATCATGTATTTATAGTTGAATTGAGAAATTTTGGCAGAGCTCCTTCACACAGCACAAGATAGACCCGACAATTCTTCCCTTGCTGACTAAAACAATTGGCTATTGAAAGAGATATGTGGTATCGGTTACCCTGCGTTATCTTCATTACCCTCAACTTACAATCATTGAGCACAGTCCTAGGTAATAGGACATAAGTTGGGCACTGTCCTGTGGTTCTTGTGATAAGGTCCAACCTTCCTAGAATATGCGTAAAACAATGGTCCAACAAAACCTGGTTGGAATTGGTGGCAACCTAAGTTGAAGCCTTTAAGAATAGAACTCTTGTATTGTGGAATATTTCTAGTTTGCCCACAATTTGACCATCTGCTTGAGGCAGGCCATAAAGTAACTTGCAAGTTAAATGCAAACGCTGGGGCAATATCGAAGGCATTTATCAGGTGTTAGTATACATAATAAAGTGGTAGGGGTGTGGCGATGGCACTTTCACTAACATCACCACCTAAGGGGAGTACCTATTAAGGCTATCAGTTAACTTTTAAGTAATCCGAGTTCGGGAACTGATTGAGGATTTATTGGCAAGGGTCTATTCGGATCAGCATACTATAGCATTCTAGCAGCCTATGGCATCCACGTTTAAGTGCACTAAATGGACGCAGGGTAACAGTAAATACTGTTACTGGAGTGTGGATTGGCCGCTCAATCATAGGAGGCTATTAATAAGTGGCCAAAGACTCATAAAATCAGATGCTGAGCGAATTTTATGCAAGTCATTAAGAATCATGCCCATTATACGGGTGGACTGCAGCTGAGCTTCGTAAAAGTTTGTACACCAACAAGAGCTTCAGGAAAGATGAGCCATCAAAATGAACGAATTCAAGGAGGGTAACACGATTATGGCTTGCATGAATAAAACCTATGAGGTGATATAGCATGCAATACCCAGTAACTACGCTTGATTTCCTTCTGTTGAGGAAGCCACTACCCCCAAAATGACTTTGAATTAACGTTTTGTTAACTAATATATTAATCATTGTAGAGCGATAGCTATCTTGGAATTCCATAGCTTACGCCATTAATCTCACAATTTACATTCTCTCAAAATAAAACCAACCCCCCCCAGATATCTACCCACTAGGATAGCGATTTTAAGATGTGGATATTCAGTGTAAGCCATGTGTACCCGCACATTTCTGCGGTGTAACTTTACAGCCCTGTAAAGCAGGCAAAATTTAGCGGCTTCTCGACTTGATTTGAGAAAAATGTAACGCATGTTCGACAGTCGTGAGGACAGTTAACATGAACAGAGACGCATGCGGACGACTCACATTTGGCCAGCGCGTATATTCGGTATTTTATATACATATATTTTTCTCATGGCCAAGTCAGGATTTTCTTAATTCCTAGACAACTTGCATGGGCCGTGTCTATCTCGTACATATCTAATCTCGCTTGAAACAAAGTGAGGAAACACAGGCTGCAAAATTGATGTGGCTGGACCTACCGCACTAGGTTTACCAAATACCTCATGCATAGAAGGGAGCTCGAGACTCCGTGACGGAGCCCTCGAGCGAATTGAGAATAAAACGTGGCAACAGGATGGCACTGGCACACCTTTAGGTGCTCTGGCCTGCAGGATGCTACAGGCGCGCATGCAAGCTTGGAGTTACCAACGCTCCTGCCACTGATTGTGCAATTTAATTGTAGTTTCACAGAGGTTACTGTGGATGGATTCTCAAAATCTTATCATCATTGTATAATGATGCCGGCAAGGGGGCTTTACGGAGACACAACAGGAGACAAATCAAGCCCTCAGAAGGTTTTGTTGAAAATAAAAACTCTCGGTGGATATCTTATACAGTCGTTGATATACGTTTGTGTCGAGGTTCTTTCTGCTAATCCCACAAATGAATCTCCATTTTATCCCTATGTAATCTTGTTCATTCACCACATTTACGAAGCATCCCCCACATTACAACATGCCATCTAAGCCCCTTGACCGATATCGTTGCCCTATTCACTGCTGTGGTTGGGTGCATCCCACGCTCAACTATCTCCACCAGCATATCCTGCGACGACATGCAGAAATTGACTTGGATATTAACCAGCTGAATAGTACCTGCAATGAGAGACGGTGTCGGGAGCCGATAATCCTAATCAGCAAGGCACATCTTTGTCCCGAGTGTGGACTATACATTGTGCCAGACCAAGGAGATGAGATTCCCAGAGCAACAATGACTGAGCACCGAAGGGAACATTGGGACTGTGACCTTAGACTTCAAGTGCAAACAGTTTGTCCGCCCTTTCGAGTAAGGGTGGTCATTCCCCCACTAGTATTCCCTATGCTGGCGCAACAGCAACCCGTGGCCGGCTTCCAGCTGCCAACACTGAGCCCAGAAACCCACAAGTGCCATCCGATAACATCGAATCAAGGATTATGCCCCTGCATTCTGGGGAAAGTCCCAATGAAACAAGCTGCGGATGGAGGCTGGAAGGACGTTCTGAAGGCCAAGATAAAATATGACTCAGGTCTCTTGCCCTAATTTTGCGCCTCTTTTTGTGTACTCTACAACGATATTTATTAAGTTTTTATTTATTCTTTTATGGTAATTATAAACATACTAAAGTAATGGATCCCGAACCACAGGGGGGGTTACAGAGTGGAGGTGTATGGATTTGAATGAAGTGGGGGAGGAATCATTTCATGCTTGTCATAGGATCGCTGAGATTAGTACGTAGTTATTTACAGGTCAACTAACAATTTTGGAAGATATCAATGTAGCTGAATCATCTGTCGGTGTTATGTCGGTCGGGCAAAGATTATCCGGGTTTGAGGTATGAGTACTAGACGGAATAGAGGGTTCAGTCAACAGAGTGTTGTTAGAATATCTAGTGTGAATCAGGTTATGACTCTCGAGATGTTTCTCATTTCTAACCGTCGAATATAACTTTCTCTACACGCACCGCAAGCTTGATATCATAGGGAAGAGGTTCTGCACACTGCGTAGTCCATCTCATAAGCTAGATCTATACTTAGTGCAGAATTCAGGTGCTATAGTCATTAAGTTCAAACAGCTATACAGAACATGTTATCGGTAGGGGTTCTAGTTTATGGTTAGAAGTAGAGCAGACTCGCATTCTAGATGGGCCTAGCAGAGTAAATGGCATTTGTACGTGCGACAGGCAGCACGTTGTAATACCCCACAGGTTCTCGCTATACCTCCAACGGGGTTTGTTTGCCCCTGTAGCCTCTACAGGAAGGTGTGTCCTCATACCGTTCTTGCAAATAGACATCCGGGAACCATTGCAAAGCAATATTTGTTTTGTCCGAAACATTGTTCTGTTACTATATCTTGTGTTGTGGTCAATTCTACCACTTGTGGTAAGTCTTTCAGTGAGACAGCAATCCCAGAATGGAGTAGTCCTTGAAATATTTCGAAAATCATGATTACAGAACCATATTATTTTGAAGTAGGACCAAGGTTCAACAACATACGCCATTTTCTCATGTAGGAGGCTTCCCAAGTCTCTGATCATCGCTAGAGGTTGGGAAGTTTATTTCAGGCTTCATACATAGTTTGCGTCCATTCACGTGCAAGTTTTGGCTAATATGAACATGATCTAGATGTAAGTTCTCGGTAAACAAACATTTCAGGGTAACAATAAAATTTCAAGTCCAGTGCACGGCGGAAGAGTGGTTCAGCAGCAAACTAGAGACTCCCAACCAACCCAGAAGGTAATGTACTGCGCGAACCCATTTGGAAGTGGTTCATAATTCTCAACAGTATCGTTAGAAACCCCTTTTGAAGAGTTTCCTTGACGGCAATACATAACTAAATGGCATAACAAGACGTAGAGATGGGGTAGGAATAGCATATGGATCTCGCACAAGTCTGAACTCAATTGCCGGACTTTCAGGCTTGATGATGCATAGCAAGCATAATGAAGCCTGTGGAATTTAGAAATCCCGAACCATGTCGCCTACGCTGTATTCCCATAGTATTTCGTGTCAGCACGATGATACTACTTGCGGGAGCCCACGCTCAATAGTCGAAACTAAACAACTCGGGGCATACAAAATTCTCTCCTACCATCGATGTCCCAGTGGTGCAAGGATACTTTATGTTTCTGAACTGAGTGGAAACTTGACCTTAATTGAATTCAGCTTCACATTGACCACTCTTGCAACATGAAAATAAGGCAGGGTCAGAGAGTATGAGTTCTTCAATGTTGCCTTATACATATACGGTCATCATGGGGTACTGCACCATCACTGGATAGTGCATCAAGTGTTTCTTTTGAGTTTCTCGATGAATTTGTACGTAATCACCACAGTACCGGGTTTAGAATGGATATTAGACTTGGCTTATAGTCCGGTGAAGTGTGTACAACCCTGGGAATGGAGATAAGCAGGTGGGGTGTAAAAATCTGTTTTCCCGCATGAGGAGGTCTTGGGGGAACATGGGTGGATAGGAGGACTATGCAAAGGCTTCGATAGGCAGGAATCATTGTTCCTACTTGTTTGGGATCTGAGCAAACTCAACCTGCAATATGTTTATATAGGGTCTGTTCCTGAAGGTGGGTTATAGGGACGAGAGAGATGAGGCATATCTTGGAATATCTCAGTCACAACAACTCCAAATCAAGCTTTTAATACTTCCAGAACATGTATACAATGAGAAATTTAAAAAAAAAAATTATGTGGACCTCGGTACTGTTCTCGTACCATACGACATGTGGTACCCGACCAACGATTTAATGCGTTCTTCCTCCAGCGAGGTAGTTTGCTGAGCATTTTGGTTTCACATTTCGTATTTTGTTGTCTTGACCAAAATAATATGATTAAAATCTGAAGAGCTGACCAGTAAGAATCTTGCAACTTCAATCCGCCAGATAGTTCAGTTATTTGTGTGCCAGAACATAGCAATACTTGGTGATGAAGCACTAGGTAGCAACTGTCAAGCAATGAACCCAGCTCAGGGATGCTATTACAACCCTTGGCAGGAATTAAGCGGAAGCTAGCTCTATCTATCTATTTTATTAGCAACCCAACCACGAGGAGGGGCTTGTGCCAACCAGACTAACCCAACCAAATGATGGAACTTGCCTATTCCAGATCCGTATTTAGCCCACAATTAACCCCGTTAGCGGGGCTGTTGTGCCAACCAGAAAACCTCTACCGAGGGGTCGTGCCAACCAGACTAACCAGAAAATACCAAACCTAACGACGAATAGAATAGTGTCATTACACCTTGAAAGACTTGGTTTACTCTTTTGTTGCGCCAGTGTGAACTCCAAAGACATTCCGTTTCGTCTTTGTCACAACAAATTGAAACATAGACAGAGCTTTCATCTTACACGCCCATATATACACACCCTTCACATCAAGTTTGATGTTTACGCAGTTATTTTGTGACTGGCTCACCTTCGATTCCCCATCCACGCAACCGTATTTTAACTCTACCTTTGCATTTCTCTGTTGCTTTTGCTGTATAGATATCTTTCCTACCTTGTGTCTGCGACACAATTGCCCATCTATCCACGTTTTGCATTCGGATCCTTTTTATACCAATCACTGACTACCGTTAGGAGCTTGTCTACTTATCCAGCAGTGCTGTTTATATTCAAAAGACCCATTATCTCACCAACGCCTCCCTGCAATGAAGTTCCGGAAGCGGAGATCGACTTCTCTCTCTTCAAATCCCAAGAAATCCAACAGGGCCCGCAAGGACCCCCCGGACGAACAAGTATACGATTGTATTGTTGTTCAGATGCATACGCCATCCCAAAATTCAGCAGGCAGCCGTTCACCCTTGCCCACGCTATCCTCCAATTCAATAAATTCTAGTAATACAGTCAGCCATTTAAATACGCCCACATCTCACAATTCCAATCAGAGAAAGCTCAAAGTCCCATCCCCACCCTCAACGCTAGCCCCAGAGAGTAAAGTAAGAGTTCCCAACTCCCGCAGTCCCATCACAAGATCCAAGAACCGCAGAAAGGCTATCTCTCCTACAGTTAGGCGTCTCAAGGCTTCTGCGGAAAGAGAAGTTCATTTGATTTCATTATACGGCGAGGATTTAATCGGTCGACGGAGAAGTCGAAGGATAGCAGAGGGCCCAAGAGCGAACTATGTGGAACTCCCATCCGAATATCCCCTTTCAGCGGATGATAACCAGTCGGAGGAGTTAACTAACGATACTACACCTCAGCCCACCAAGTCTTCGACCGCTGCTAATTCTACAGATGCTATCCGAAACAGTACATCTAAGCCGGCTGGGTACATTCAACCGAAAAGGAATAAACGTGAATCTTCTTATGTAATACCAGAAATTCAGTCTGTGGATTCTCATGGGCCCTCTACACCTCGAGCAAGAACCTTGAGGTCCTCTACCTATTTATCCAGAGCGACTAAATTCGGTGCTAGTCGAAGCATCTCAACTACTAGCATCCCTAAACCAAAACGGCGTACAATCCCGGTACCCAGAGTTCCAAAGGTCCACCCAGCTGACAAATATCCTTCGTATCTAGGAGACCTTCTCCGGGATAGAATTTACGATAAGGAGGTGACTGCGAATAAGGAAAAGCTGGTATTTGATGAAGAAGGCAGACAAAGGGGATGGAATGTAGAAGATGAGAGAGTACCTCCGCACGATGCGCAGTAGTTGTTTTACTTCAGTAGGCTTCGTACTATGCATGACTTTTGCTTCACGGCAGTATCCTATTAATGGATATTCCACACTCCCTATATTGAGCGAGCGGTTATATATTTGCATGTCCCAGCATTTGCTTTGGCAATTAAGGGCGCCATAGCTAGCTTATGGAAAGGTCATATCTCTGTAATATCTATATTAATACCATCTTGAACTGGGAGGTAGCAAATATTTGCATGCCATAGTATGTTGGTTGTGTGGGGAAGAAAGTTGTTCCAATTATGTATCCTCTAGGAAGCAAGTCAGAAGAAAGGTACTAGGGAGAGGAGACCCACATGCTGCATAGGTAGCATAAGGTGTGGTGAATGAAGGTTGGGCGTAATAGTGTCTAGATCTGCAAGGTGCACGATAGCTCGATAGCAGCCCTAATGTTAACAATTACTTACATAATAGATAGTGCCCTATTGACCATATTGGGCGGTGACATTGTGAGTGCATGTCTCACTATCTATACCCCCAATTGTAAGCTATCGACTGAAGAATCCCTGTGCCTTCGTCAAGGATTACTGAGTTCGGCAAATTTGACTAGGTACAGTACTAGTACGGTAAAGTCCCGGCTACGTGAGATAGAGTCGGGGTACCATTTGGTGGTCAGAGAAGCTGGGAGGCACTACCGCTAGGCGATGCCGCAAAAATAGAAATAGGCTTAGCTTCATGTAAGTAGAGTACTGTACCTTATTTACACTACATACCAGTATCGTGCTGCATAGCCTGAATGCCCAATCAGTTGGCGTGTGGCATCCTCATTCAGCCAAATACGAACCACACCTCCAGATGCAGTACTATGATTTGGCTGCTGCACTTATCGGTATTAACTCCCAGATTGGGCTGAAAATGGGGTTTAATTATTTGTACTATTCATATCAATTTTGGACTTTGTTTGTTCGACCATAGAATTGCTAATTAAGTGTAAAAATGCTAAAGAGAAGCAAAAGGCAGGAGGCAAACCGTCCACCGCTGCAAATTGCCGATGTGAAATTAGAAGAGATTATCACTTTCTGCATACAGAATTAACTGAATTGTTTGGAAAACTCGGCTTCTCCAATAACATGCAGAATTTTGGTGTAGCAAACATTTGAAGCATTATCTAGTGATGTTTCGCCAGATCGGTGCATAATTTAAATTATATTACCCTGAGCTCTATTAGAAGCAACAAAGCAGTCCTTTGGGTGACAAAAAAGCAAAAAGAAAGCTCTTTGTCGCCTGCACTCAAGCTAGATGACAGGCGGGAATACTTACCAAAGACAGGAGGCTCAAATAGCGCGAATGCCCTCCTGAATTTGCTCTACAACTTTGAGCTCGGGTTTGAGACAGAACCTAACTGAGTGTAATTTTATTTTACTCTAATTATTATATGAGAGGTTCCAAAATTGCAGGTCGAGGTGGGATAGTAGGGGCTCTCAAATCCTTGTTAGAGTCAATCCTTGCTTTCTTTTCTTTCTTCTCCTTTCAAATATCAATTATCCCCTAAGTATTTCTTTTGCACACATATATATAAATATAAACATCTCAGTATACTCTTCTTTTTTCCAGGCTTGTAATTGTATAAAGTATGTTACAATATTCGTTTTGTGTCCTGAATTGCAGCCCTGGGATGCAAATGCTTATGCGCGGAAGCAAAGCATATAAGCGTGCAGCTAATTCCTATAACTACCTTTTTAAAAATCACAGACTACTAATTTCCTTGCTTGTATAGGATATAGGTACATGAAGAAGAATGCCCTACGGGGTTACAAACACAAAGGCTAATAATAAAGGAAAAGTACACAAATGATGCTACTTCCGTAACCGGAGGTGATATCTTGTGTTCTGCAATTGCAAATAAATAACAGCAACTGCGAGAAACGAGAGGGTATGATTGCAAAGACATTGTCAAAAGCTATTTGTTAAGATAGTAACAGCTCGGTACTGGTACTATCCCAGGTCACATAGGAGGGGAGATTTGATGTGATTGTCTGCTTCTCTATTATTGTAAAACCGCTGTGAAATCATCGGTGTTGCCTGTGCCGTCCACCTTGGGCATCCGCAAAAGCCCATAGAACAGGTCAGGATGAGTGAGACTGGTAGGTTGAATCGTTCGAACACTGTCCTGAAACGGTAGCCATCTCGACTTGCTTGGATCTGGTGGTGTCCATCGAAGGGTGGTAACTCTACGCAAAGGATAATTTAGAGAGACTTTGGACTCCTCCGTCCAAAGGGAGCTCTATGGAATGAGCTCCCTACAAACGAGTACCAGGTGGCTATCCCACTCAGGGCACAGTTCCGTCGGATTCACAGTTGAACTAGGGGTGAAGTCCGATATTGATTGCGATTTCGAAAATGGGGTAACGTCTAGGAGGAAATAGGATCCCCGCGATGATTCCAATGTCAATTCCAAGACTTTTTTGAAGTGTTACTGAGCATATCTGACCTTCCACTCCCATGGCTACAGCTCGGTACGAGTGATCATCAATCTTTGTAAACCTAACACCACGGTAAAGTCGCCCGGCTGCAATATTCAAGGAGGCTTTTATTTTAGGGGGAACTCCATCTGGGATTTGGGGCTACTGAATGGAGACATCTGGATACACCAGGACCTGGGATATGCTTGGAAGCCAGTGTGCTGCCGAAGGTTGTGGAAAGTGCTCCAGGAGATACAAGCACAAGCACAGGCTATCTTCAAGTCTTCTGCCATGTATGCAGCGATCCAGGCATGAACCGACCCAAAGCAATAATTGCCCAAGATGAAATGTGAAAGCCATTCCTTATGTACTGTATTGGGTGTTCACGATGAAGCTCCGGGAGCATACCAGCCCACAATCTCCATACCCAACAATTGAGCTCTTCGCAAGAGAGATCGCCGACGTAGGTATTACTCTCTTCGTCAGTCAGAAGTACAGAAGGCTGCCAGTATGTAAACCTCAAGCCGTGTTTCTTGACTTCCGGCTTTATCGATAACCAGGCGGGTAGTGTCAGCACACCACTGTGGTTTACCGTTTGTATCCACTGGCAAGCCTGTGCTTCCCATGACCCACCTACCTGGCTTGTGCCTATTTTTTGCGTTTGTCGGTGAGGTATACAGATATATAATATTATCAATGGGAGACGATTATTGGCGAATTCGAAGTTTAATCAATTTAATAAACAAATGTGCTTCATCGTGGGCTTATATATGTATGTACATATGCTGTAACTACCTGAGCGCTACCAAAAGGGGTCGTAAGACATACATGGATTTGTCAACTAGAGGGTGAAATTTCAGCGGACTGACTTTCATGTTCCTCTCTTTTTTTTTCCCTGCACACATATATTTATATTCGACATTGCCATCTCTCCCACAGTTGTAGGGAATTATGATTGGAGCGAAACCCCTACAGTAAGTTGATTACATATCATATTCCACTTCCATTCCCTGCAAACCGCCGACGTCAATATATATTGCGTACATGCAAGTGAGAACAACGGTATGGTATCATGTATATGATAACAGCAAGTCAACTCTTCCTTAATCTCATGCCAGTGTATCTAGAAGAGGGGTATAAATTACACACAAAATATTCTCCCAACAAGCAATCTGCCAGCCTCCTCTTAATAGCTCCTGGTCCCTCCGGACTATTGAGATATCAGGAAACTTCTATGTCAAATCCGCTTGAGATACCTCTGAATAATGTTGATATCTAGAGATCAAGCTGGGTGCTATGCTACTTCCCATTCTACCTCTGGTAGCCAAATTAAAGTTCAGTAAGAGTTCTGTATAGAGAAAGTGGCTTGCAAAGAATATGCGAGTAGATATGCCTGCTATTGCTCTATCCTCCTTAGCAAGTGGGATATAACGTTGGAGCGCATATCCACCACATCGAGTTACTATACACCCCGCACTTGAGTTGTACTAAACTCGCTGGCTCATCTGGTGGCATTTTTCCTATGTCTGCTCAGCCGCTCTTACTTACCTTCGTGTTATCGTTTCATGCCGACCTTGTAGATTCTGCAGCAACGACCGCTACTTGCAAGCCTCATTTATCTCGCTTCTAATTGGCCGAATATTTAGATCCCTGCACGCTGTATTACCCTGATTTTCCGGGAAACTCGTTCTAATGAATTAAGCAAGCCTTTACTGCCTCGCTCGTATATTGCCTACAAGCGCTGCTCTCTCATATTGACACAGACCTGCTCTGCGCCCGGCGCTGTTCCTAGACCACTTCCGCTACCTGTGCCATATACTTTTGTCAATAACCCTCGGCGATGTTACGCAAAAAGTAGTGAATAAATTCCAATATCCGGGTACCATTGTGATATCACCTTAATCTTAGGAGGCCTCCCATTACTAGCAAGATTTTCCGTTCGCTTCTGTTGCTTCCCAGCTCGAGCTGGCTATCATGATTCTCGAGAATCACAGAAGTACAGTGCAGGCAATTAAACTGCAGGCAGCCTCGTGCTCAGCCGCTATGCCTGGACACGAGGCTAAACGGCGCCAGCACAAATACAAGTAGACAGTTGATGGAAGTAAGCATTGATGATGAGGATACGAGTCGGCCCATGCGATTGGATATCATTGTGCTCATTGTATCAAGTTCGGATATGCTTGCTACTATTTTGACTGATTCGGCAGGAGGTATTGCGGAATAACAATGGAATTCTTATCCATGAAGATTATAATGGTAAAGTATTTGGTACCTGACGTTAAAAACTGGTTGAATGGTGTAACGGTAGCACATAAGATTCTGATGTAGACATCATTCTTGTAACCTGGGTTCGACTCCCAGTTCGACCTTAACTTTTGTCAGTCTAGGCCTTCACGGCTTGATCTGTAAAATAGATCTTTTTTTTGCATTTCTCTTACGGTGCTAGTGCCGTCAGCGAGAAGATGGCCTAGGATCGATACATATCTAATCTCCTACCAATCCTCAGACCATGTCTAGAAAATGAGGAAATTAAGAGGATTTATATACGTACTTCCTTCGTATACTTACAACATATCAAAGTGTAGTCTGGTTGCATGACCCCTCCGTAGATCAAAGTGGATCCAGAGACATCTAACTTCTTGCCTAGGTCTGGTTGGCACTAGTTTGGTTGCACGACCCACCTCCTGTGGGTTGGCACAAGCTCCTCGCAAGAGGAGTTCTTGCCTAGAGCGACGAAGGTCAACCAGATTAAACAAAGGTCCGATTTAAGCACCCTGCCAAATAAATCGGTCTGGACACGAGAACAGCGAAGGTCATGACCGACTCAAAAATGAATACCGGTATGGCGTCCAATCGCCACTATAAATTTATCCTACTTGTTCTAAATTTGAATCATGCTTTGACCATCCTGACTATCCGAGCGCTTACAAATCCCTAATTATCCAAAGAAAAAACTCCGTCCCTAAATTCCAGTTCCGAATAACCTAGCACCATATATAAGCGTCCAAACTTTTGAAGAACCCACGGAACGAATGAAGGAAAACTCGAGTAGACAGAATGAAATTTTTTCAAAAAAATACGTGGTACCCATTCCATAGAGAACACACAAAAAGCGAAATGCCTAAGATTGAAATTCGTTGCTGGGGAAAATGTGAAAAAGGGTCCAACATTTGATCGATAAAAAGTTAGAGAGCTATGAAATATAAAAAACTGTGACCGCATCGAGCCCGAGTGGTAGGTCGAAGGTAAATGGCGAACTATTAGGAAGGATGCACTCAATCCCACCGGCCATTGACTGGGAGACCGAGTCTTAGCGCTTTCCTCCCGGATTTTCCTCACGAACACATGTGCCATACCCACACTCCCACCTCCCGGGTGCTTTTTGAATCCAATCGTAGCCCCAGGGACAAGCTCCGGCAGCCTCAGCCTGAGTTTCAATCTTGTCCGTAGACCGTTTTCGTGAAAGCCGCAGACGACTGGTGTCTCGCACTCCACCTGACGTTAATGGTACATCTAAGCCCCTTTGTTGAGGTGAAGGTGTTTTGCCTTGCCCTGTTATGCCGCCTAGGACCTTTCGACTGATCTTTCCCACTCCCGATTTCGCTTTGGAGAGGAGGCCTACACTATGCCGGGAAACAGACGTGTGAAGCGATGCAGGCTTCTGAATGTCAGAGGAGTTGCGAGGTCGATGAGTATGACTATTTATGTCTTTAGACATGCAGTGAAGGTGATCACCAGCGAAATGGGCATTCATTGCCGCATCAGCACCACTAGCTACCTCCTCAGCCACAGGATCGCCGGCGGGGGTGTCTTCGCTAGATCCCAGCAATGAAGCCTGTGACTCACTCTGCTGAAAGTCGACCACGGTTTCGTCATCATCGCTAGCGTTCAAACACATGAAACGATTGCTGTTTACACCTCCAAGCACGTTAAAGTCTCGATCGGATGATATCTGTTCCTCATGCTGTGTGACGTTCTGACTATCAATGGCTGTGTCACTTGCCACGGATGCATATCCATCGGCCATTTGAGGAGGATCCTGGGACGACTGCGATGCACAGAGCTGTGAGAGGCTCTGGACAGCTGTATTGTAGTTGCCCCCGTCTTCTTCCACAAATCCATAACAATGTCGCTGTGTAAACTCTGACAATACTGGTTTAAGGCTAGTAACAACGTGCTCCCAGGTTAAGGTAAGAGAGGCAGACGCTGGGCTTTGCTTCCCACAAGCGCGGAAAACCTCCGCCGCCATGCGCTTCGCTAGGGACCGGATATCACGGGCATTATGCCAGGATGGATATATTCCTAACAATTTAAAAATGGGGTATAACTGGTCGAATTCCTGAGTATATTGTGAATAGTATCTATCCCACTCAGCAGAGTTTTCCTCCCGCGGGTATGCCCCCTCTGGTGGGAGAAAGGGTGCCGCGATGCCTAGTGCTTCGACTTCTCGCGCTAAAAGGTAAATTGCGTCCTTCGGAGGAATGTTTGGGAAGTCGATAACGTAGCTGAAATGACCAGCGAGATTTGTGTGCCTCTTCATTAGGTCATGCATGCCGACTGAATCACCTGCGAGAACAATAATGATCTTCCCCTTATATTTCGGTTGTGATATTTGGTGAACAATTTCATTACAGGCCTCAGCAGCAAAATTCCAAACGCCGCCACCTTGGCTTAGCCGATGAGCCTCGTCAATGACGAGAACCTTTCCAAGACCTTTTTGTAACTGCTGCTGCGTCTTGGGCCCCGTTTGGCCTACATATTCGGCAATGAGATCAGTGGCAGAACACTCCACAACCTCGGCTGTAGACAAGAAACCAATATCGTAGAATAGCTTGCCCATATTGCGCGCAGCGGTTGTTTTACCTGTTCCTGTAGTTATTCCAACCTTAATCAGTCGAGGTCATATCAGAAGCTACAGTCGACGCACTCACCTGGGTTACCTCGGAAAACGAAGTTTGTTGGTACCAAGGACCTGGGATCACGGCCCTGCAGTTTCAAGCACCGAGCAAGAGCTTGGATTCCTTCCAACCTCTCAACTACTTCTTCCACCATCTTTCCTCTCAAGTCTTTCCCGCATGTTTCCTTCGGGTTGTCAATCCTCAAATAGTCTGAATCAAAATCCTCTGGTTGCAGTGGTGGGTTCACCGCAGGCTCGTTGCCGGACTTAATACGTGATTGGCAGTTCAATTTCGCGGGGGCAAGTATATTGTCCACCTCACTAGCATTGGAGAACGATGGCCTCATCTTTGCTCTTGCAAGCATTGCCCTAGCAACATTGAGTGCCTGGTCAGTTGCCATTAGCTCCTCTTTCTCCAATTTATGCTTTAGGATCTCCATCAAGTGTTCCACGTCATAATCTTCAAAGCGAAACGGGTTGTCTGATTGGAACCGTCGTGCAAGCCCAGGGTTGACGTTAAGGAACATATCGTTCATTTTGTCTTCGTAACCAATCATCAGGACGCATCGATTGTCACCGGGAACACTTTGAACGTCGGCAACCAGAGTGTCTATGACTGCCGCTCTGTACTGATCCTGCTTATCTGCTTGCTTTGCTGTAGAGCCATTGTAGAGCATGTAAGCTTCATCAATAATAAGAACTTTCCCAAGGGTGTTGTTCAAGATGCGTTTTGTTTGCGCCTCGGATTTCCCTAGACATGATCCGATAAAATCTGCAGCGCTTTTAACAACAACTAGAGTAAGTGAGCGGTGTGGAATATTCTTGTTAGTTATGCCTCATATTAATGGAGTGGCTTGAGGTAAAGATGCTTATACTTTGATTTTGAGGGGGCAAAACATACTTTCACCGTTACTTAGAAAACCCATCTCCGCCATCATCTGGCCATAAAGTTTGGCCACCGTTGTTTTTCCACTCCCGGGATTCCCAACCATAATTCTATTCAAAGAAAATTGCAATGGCGCATACTCGTTTAATTCACGAGTATAGTTGATTTGTACCAGATTAATAAACCTTTCAATTGTGCCCTTGACGCTGTCCAGCCCCGTTAGCTTCTGGAGAGTCTTATAAGCCGCTCCATCCTTGATACTCTTCGGTTCTTTGCCGATTATGTCTTCTGCTATTAAGTGTAAATATGCTTCCGTCCCGACCTTTTCGCCATTCCGCCGCGCCTGCGCGAGTCGACGAGATTGTCGTTCTAGGATCCATTGTAGGTTACTCGCCACCGTCCTCGCGTTGCCGAATCCCTTGTGCCCTCTCTGGCGCCCGATACGTCGAATGCAAATACGCATATACAAACCGTCAATTCCCTCCTCTATCGTCAGTTTTTCTCCGAACCGGTCTTTGATCATCCCGTTCATAATGCTCCATAACTCCCAGTCTGTGTAATCCTCGAAATTCAAGTCATAGATAATTCGGCTCTGTAACCCTGGGTTATGGTCAAAAAAGTACTCCAGTTCTTTTCTATATCCCACAAATATGACCACTAATTTGTCGAGATGATTTTCCATCTCTGTTAGCAAAACATCCAAGGCTTGCCGTCCGCCAACCGACGAGTGTGGCGCCGTCAGTTGATAAGCCTCATCCACGAAGAGGACCCCACCCCCTGCATCGAGAATCTCCTGGATGAGTTTCTCCGCACCGTCGGCCCCTTCGTAACACAGCTTTGCGCCAGATGTTTCTAGGAACTTCAGCGTTTCGGTTTCGAGCTTGCCAATACTGTGAAGGAATTGGGCGTAAAGTCGTGCAACTGTTGTTTTGCCTACGGGACACGTCGCAGGTTCGAGTCAGTGACATCCCCTTTTAGGTGTTACGTTGGGTTAACATACCAGTGCCTGGATTTCCCTGGAAGATTGCGTGAAATCTCTCCTTCTCTAACGTTATCCCTTGCTGCTCACAAGCATGCGCTTTTGCTAACATTGTCAGAAATGTTTCCTTGACCTGCTCAAGCCCGGTCATTTTCATAAGCTTGTCTAGGGGCTCATATTTGGAGGATTCGTCAGAAGCTATGTCCACAACTTTTTGTCGCTTCCACTCTGCTTCGGCTGCCGACGGTCGGGGAAGGAATAGCTTTGGTTCCACTCCAGCCCGGGGCTCTGATTTCTTTGTGTCGTCTTTCTCATTACGCTCGGCCACGACAAGTGCAGGTTTCTCTGCCTGGACAAGCTTCTGGGCCGCTGCTTGCGCACGACGTTGCTTCTTTCTCTGCGCCTTGCTGTTTTTCCCCATTCTGTATGTGCTAGAGAAATCCAAGCCCGTCAGCTCTTACTAACTTCAAATAAAGCTGTCGCTACCTACACAAGGCCTTGGAATTGACGACTATAGGATAACTAACCCTCAAAGAGGAACAAAAAGCGATATGGATAGTTGGAGTGGACCAAGTGTGGGGAATGGGTATGATACAATCAGCGATCTCGAGATGTAGGGAAGTGGGTATGATACAGCGATCTCGAGATGGTACAGTCGATGTGGCTCTGTAATTTGAAGTCCTTATATTCTTATATATACAAGAATGTAGAGGGAGCTCTATCACAACGGAAGTCTCGAGAATACAGAACTTCATTAATACTGCATTTGGTAGCCTATCAACTATTGTTATGTTGGAGAAAACAAGCCAACAGACTGCGTACGTATGTTTCACGGCTTTCAGCCCCGCTGCCTCTGATTCACTCAAAATGAAAAAAAAAAACTCACAGCCTTTATTATTCCCCAAGAGAAGCCGCGTCGCCTTGCATATGCATATGCGTTGCCACCTCTATTTGCACTCGCGCGGGGATAGCTACATCTGTAATGTTTACGCAGACTGTTAGTTAACGAAAAAGCAATGAAGCTAGATACCGTATTAATTCGCGAGTAAGAAAGTACTACTCGGCAGGACAGTATTAGTATATAAGACAGGGGTAAAAGAGCCTTATTTTGGCCGAGATATCCGAATCGTGTTTTAGACAGCAAATTTTTCCTATAGGACAGTAGTAAAGTAATGTCAACGTTAACTGCCAGTTTCTCTCACTTATCACCATCACTTGTTACAATGTCAATTCCACTGCGTGCTGAACCCAGTGCGCAAACCACCAGCCAAAGACCTCGCGCAACCTCAGTATTGCAACTACAGAACTCTAGCAGGCGGACAGCCATTCCAGCACTATCAAAGGCGGATTCCGAAGGACCTGATGTGGCACAAGACATTGTACACTTCAATGCCTTACGTGAGGCTGAAAAGGAAGCAACCACTTTGAATACTCCAGTCCGAAGACGTCAATACACACGGGAATTCAAACTGGCAGCTCTCACCTATGCTAAAGAACATACCTCCCAAAAATTCCAAAACAAAATTTTTTTTTTTTCCAGGGAAATTCTTTTATAAGAAAGTACCCCGTGTTTAAGCTAGTATCGTATATAAGACAGTAAATTTAAGGCCCCTCCGACCGCCCGTTTGTTAGTAAGACAGCATTCTTACTCGCGAATTAATACGGTATACATCTAGACTCTACAATGTAAACATATGTTCATCATTGCAGAGTGCAGAATTCAGTCGAATTGAGTAAGTATTTAGTGAATGACGCATCATTGCATGAATTGATGTTTTAGGTATGCTCTGAGACAACCAATCACATCTCTGCGAGGCTGCGGCTGTTGACTGTCGATAGGTTCCCAGTTCCAGCTGAAGCGTCATGGTAATTGCAATCGGGTGTAACCCGTACCGTACACATGAGGTGGAGTGTAGTTATTCAGGCCTTGGTACACCAATATCGAGTGGTATCTAGAGCAAAACTTAGTATGCAACTCAAAGGGCAAGCTCTATGTATCCTATCTAGCTATCTAATCGTTTCTCCTATGCTTTGACTAGGTACTGCTGTACTTTATGGTCCTCTTGCGAGGGGCTTGTGCCAACCAGACTACTTATACTTTATGGTATGCAATTGATTTAGGGAAGAGTCATGCAACCAGACTAGCGCAAAAAAAAAATTTTTTTTGATGGGGTCGCAACGCTTTTGAGCCTCTGCGATCGACATAAAAAAAGCATTGAGCGTGGCAGTGTCCAATGTCTTGGTGAAACAGCGACAGCACAGCCAAAGACAGTAAAATAGTTACTCTCCTTAGACTTCAACAAAGCGCAGGCGCAGCTAAAGATGTGCTCTGTCTATAAATTTAGATTTAGTAAGCTTAACATCACCAAATTAAGAAGAGCCATTGTAGCTGCTGCAACGAGACTTTTACCCAGAGATTCTGCAGTATATTACTTTCGGTATGTGCCGGTACATAGGCTCTCTTGCCGTCATCCGGAAAACTTTCGATAACAGAAATATTCGTTTTAAGAATGAAGCGGATGACATGGTTGTATTGAAGTTCCACTGTACGTAATTCGGCTCTCTCATATAATAATTATATCCCATAGTCATGACACATGCAGTCGAGCGGACCATCCCCGGTCCAATACATATCAAGTGGTTTTTAAGTAAGGCTTTAACGTGAATAGGGGGCAGGTCCTCTCAGTTGCATGTGTCACGACTCCATAGGTTACGGGTGCCGAACCCACAAATTGATAAAACCGTAATTCTGTTATCAATTATATTCAAATAACTCCTATCCAATGCCTTGTTTTTCAGTCGAGCCTGACAGACCGTCGCGAATATTCTAGATGTTGTACATCTACCATGTGACCATATACATGGCACCAGGCTCCGTTAACAGCGGCTCATGTACAGTTTTTGACCTAGTACCGATCCGTGATGGTGAAACGATCCATGTCAACTACCCCTACCATGACACATATCCCGAGATACTACGCTGGCTAGACATCCTCTACAGACCGGGCAAATTGTTTCCCAACACTCTTGAATATGCTCTACAATATGCGCACACTAGGTAGTTGAATAACTTATGTGAAGCCATCATATGCACCAATCCACCTCGAAAAGGATGAAATTGCACCCCCCCCCTCAGTTTGACCCCTTCACCCACAGATATAATGAACTAACAAGCCTACATAGTGCCAGCACTTTAACTTAGTATCTATATTTATGTTAGGATACAATATATCAGCATAATGCTATATAAAAAGTTATTATTGTTTAGCACCTAATATGCATAATTCAGCCATTTCGAGCTTTTGGACCATGTCCGCCGGTTTTTCAGTATTTTGATCCTTCTCGACCTTTCATATCTTCTGTAGCCTCTTTACCAATCTATTTGTGCAACTCCTATATCCTATATACCCTATGCACCCTCACCTTCTACCCTATATCCTTATATCCTACATACCAGACTTGATTAGGCTACTCAATGATCATTTTGCGCTATGTTTTTCCTTATATATAACATATATATATATAAGGTTTCTTGAACATTTTTTAACCAGGTCAATACTTATTTATATCTGCAGCTCCCGGGGGGGTATTGGAAGTCCATAGCCTATACTTCCAGATTTGCTCAGGAAACCTCCGTCTATTACAGTCTAGAGGCCCGGCCTCTGCTTATTGCAAGGCTTTGTCTATTGCAGTCTGGAGGTCTCTGTCTATTATAGCAACCGCATTTGCCTTATGTAACAGTTCATACAATATTTTAATTATGGCTCATGACTACCTAGCTGGCCTAGCGTATAATATCTATCTAGGTATATGGATTTTTATCTGTATATGGCTCCTGAAAGGCTTTCGAGGCTGTTTTATGCATAACTATCTGGTCTGGCTCATTCCTTATATATAGCTGCTTTAGGTTCCGCTAAATAGCTACAATATCCCATTTCTGCCATAAGATATAGAGCTCAAGATATCATTTGCATACTCCATATCATATCTCTAGCTATTTCAATATCTCTGGACTGTTCTAGGTGAAGTACACCTTCATTGAGCTTATATCTACTCCTGCCATTATCATATTGCCAGAGGCATACTATTCTTGCAGCCAGGTTGCTCAGTTATCTAGATAATCAATATTACAAAGTAAATGGACCTAAGTTACCAGGCCTATGGGATAACAGAATGTACAGGGTATAGTGAGTGTAGGAGTGACACAGAATGAGTGGTGAAGAGGCTGCAGAAGATACGAAAGGTCGAGAAGGATCAAAATACTGAAAAACTGGCAGACATAGTCCAAAAGCTCGAAATGGCTGAATTATGCATATTAGGTGCCAAACAATAATAACTTTTTATATAGCACTATGCCGATATATTGTATCCTAACATAAATATAGATACTAAGTTAAAGTGCTGGCACTATGTAGGCTTGTTAGTTCATTATATCTGTGGGTGAAGGGGTCACACTGAAGGGGGGGGGGCAATTTCATCCTTTTCGAGGTGGATTGGTGCATATGATGGCTTCACATGAGTTATTCAACTACCTAGTGTGCGCATATTGTAGAGCATATTCAAGAGTGTCAGGAAACAATTTGCCCGGTCTGTAGAGGATGTCTAGCCAGCGTAGTATCTCGGGATATGTGTCATGGCAGGGGTAGTTGACATGGATCGTTTCACCATCACGGATCGGTACTAGGTCAAAAACTGTATAAGGCAACAGAAACATAGCTCTACCTGCATATGCTTGAAACCTAAGCCTCATGTGACGCCGGCATAGCCACATGCCCCAACCGTTCGCCATAAATTAATTTGCCACCATATTGCGTACATGTACAGGCAGCCGCCGCTTGGGTGATTTAATTAATTTCTATACATCTTGAATCCGAAAACTGCAGTGCAGCCTTGCATTTAGAACGAAAGGCATTAAGTGACCTGAATGAGCTGAAATAAACCCTGAAACATCGTTGTTGAGTGATTGTCAACACACGCTCATGATTTTGCATGGTGAATTTAGGCTCAGTGCTTTTGTTGTTGTCACTCAACTTAATCATGATATCAATCTCTGCAGCCTGCAAGGGTTTTCCTACCTAGCTACTCACAGCTTTCGTAAGGAGGACTCGGAACACTCCATGCCTGTATCAAGAATGAAATCGAGTAATGTACTCAGCCTCGGCGTCTGCTGTTTTCCAAACATTCACATATATATCCACAGTTATTCATGCAAGTCTAGCTATCAGTATGACAATTCCCGAATTTTTGATTCCCCTTTGATTTATATTATCAAATCATCCCCGACGTATATATCGACATACCAATAAACACTACGAAATAAAGGAATTTCTTTCCATCCGAAGAGCTCTAGGGTCAATCTCATTACGGGTTTCTTAATCTCGCAGGCACTTGCTTGTGGGACTAGTGAGCTTATATCGTATGTGACGTGTCCCCTCATTCTTAATTCATATCATAATTGTATCGTATCTAACAAGGTGACGATTGGTTTAAGTATAAACAGTCATGCCCATGGATACCCTTACTTTGGTGTCAAACATTAGCAGCCTGATCGCTGCAGTGGTTGGCATTTTAACACTGCTGACCGTGTACGTCGCGGGTATACAGTTAGCTGCACGACGACAGTTATACCAGCTGGGACTCTCCACGGGCTCGCTCGGGCAGTGGAGAGGGAAAGTTGTGTCGCGTCCAGGGTGGCACCTTGGGATGAGCAACCGTATCCAGACGCCGATAGTTCGCTTTGCAAAGCTTGTCAAAAATGACTGGCAGCCTACACTCGCCAACTCCCTTCCCATACCTAGAGCGCACTCCGAATCTAAAGAAGAGGCATTCGGGCGGATCGGCAATATCCTAGGAGCCATTGCACTTCCGGCGCACCCAAGACTTGCAGATTGTGAAGCTCAGGCCGTCCTTTCTCATCTTGAGGACGGCGACCGGCCAGAGGCGAGTTGGGTCAATTTTCTTGACGTGTTGGGGATCCAGCCATGTCACACAGAGCTTTATGAGTTGCAACCTGAACCAGAATTATTCAAGGGAATTGTCCCTATGCGCTGGCGTGGTCGCGATTTCGCGGCCCTCTGCTCGATGTTGGGATTTCAAGCAGCTAGCACGGCCAGCACTAAGACGACAATGGAGCTCCCAACACAATGGTCTGGTCCTTTGGGGTGGATGCAGTTTCGTGCTAGCTCTGAAGGCTGTGTTGTCGAATTCAGGTTGCGCATGGGCGAGGGATGCCCCACTTATTTGCCCTACGACACCCGTGAATTCTTCAAGAATGCACGTGCAGCCCCAATGCACTTCGTACGACGGGCATGGCAGTCCATCGGGGGATATGTCTACGACAGTCTTGACTCCAGCACCAGCGCAGGAATAGGCGTAAATTGTGCCCCACGAATCCTTTTCTTCTCCGGAATTAGAGACAAGAAGAAAGTGAAGCCACCTCCACGTACGGTGGATGAGCTCCTTCGGCAAGTGATGGCAAAAAAGGGTGCATCGGATGATGACCTACGAAACATTGTTCTTGGTTCTCAACAAGAACAATGGAATGACGATCCCGCAAACGAGGGGAGCGATTCGGAGGGCTCGCGGTTGCTAGATGGGCTTTCCCAGCTGTTACCTTCAGATGTAGGGCGAGGACCCCGCCACAATCCTGGCCAAAGGAAAACAAAAGACTCACGCAAATTAGAATTACTAACAGAAGACCCAGGGCTGCTTCACACAGTTGCTGACGGGACATGGGCGGACACGAGGGGACTGCACTGGCGGAATCGAGTGGATGAATACTGCCGGTTTCTGATTTCCGATGCAGAATTGGCAATCCGTGGGAACTGCTTTCGTGCTGGGAATCTCTGTATCGACAAGACAAAATTGCTGCCTCGTGTCAAGTCGGCATTGCGCTTCCTCCGACCAGATGGGTTTTACTTTAGCCCTACGCACCTAATGGCGGCAGACCTCAAGGATATTTTCGAACATGTCATGTCCCAGCTTAGCACCTGTAAAAAATCTGACATATTTTCGCCGAATGCAATGAACCCCCTCCAAGCCATCCGACAAGGACAACCTATGACAACGGTTAGCGCTGCGAATAAGCAAAAGCACCCAGTGCAGCCGCATGAAATCGTGTTACATGCCGCTACCCTAGTAAACGCAGTCCATTTTGCCACTCAAAATAGTCGCAACCATCTCAGACACGAAGAAATCAAACTCCTCAGCAATGCGTCTTGGATGCTGACACAAATCCTTCAACATACAGGTCCCTGTGCTGCTGATTTTGAATGGTCAGTCATGATGTGTGCTCCACTCTTTGAGCATCTATTGAAATGGTTCGGCTCAGAAGATTTCAAACTGGATACGGAGTTTCTCGACAGACCCTGCGTTGCCATTGAGTTAGTCGATGGCGAGGAGAATACTAGTAAGATTAGATTCGAGAACAAGGGCTATGTAAACAAGATGTGGCCCAGTGAGCGGTTGACAGGTACCTACATGCTGCCATTAGTTGGAAACGGGGATCTTGACGGCAAAACGGTGATTTATGGTTTTCTCAATGTTTTATTCATTTATTTTTGGGTTATTCCTTTGCGATGGAGTTCGGATGTTCAACGCTACGATTCTACTATTCCGTTATCTGTTACCATGGTTTGATGCAAGCGACATACGGGTATATGGGGTTTTCCGGAATGTGCTTCGGCGTTCTTTGGTTTGTACTGTTTTGTACTCATTTTCCGCATTGTGAACGATTTGTCCTAGTTTCGATGGATTGGGTCACAGCATGAATCGATTAGCCGGTACCTAGGGATTAATTCTGCAAAAGCAATACTGATAACGAATAATACACAGAAAATCCAAAAGCTCTTATTCCGGAATTGAACTTCACACTCAACACTGGATTGAGGGTAGGTGAATATAAGGGCCGTCGAAAACAATGCCATCCCACTCCACATTTTGTGAATGTTCATTTCTTGGGACCTCGTCAGGGCGTCAATGCGCCTAGACATCATGCACCATCTTACGGAGATGAGCTACTCTAATATGTCGTCCTCCCCTGGGCTCAGAGTTATAGTACCCTATCTCTACATGGAATGATTGCTTAACCACTTTTCGCAATTCGACTACAGAAAATTGTAAAGGAAGTTTAATTTTTGACTTTCAATTCCAGAACTCATTCTTACTTATTTTCTTCATAAATTTATATACCCCCCTGATTGTTCATGTTTTACCATCTTGCTCAATACGGTGTGTTTCACTCTTAATGTTTGAGTCTGGTACGGCGTTGAGGGCCTATATTTAGTCAGGTTGCGGTGTTGAGCTTAATTATACAACTAGCTAGAAATAGAAAATATCTGCAATGTCACCCACCGCCAAACATATGTTTATAATACACTCCTCCCTAGACCTGTAGAATATTAATTTGCTTATTGTCTACCAATGTAGGTCATAACTAATTGTATGGATATTGATGTATCTCCTTGAGAATAGTCAATTTCAACGCCTAACTGGTTACTACCTGAACGGATTTCAACTTTTAGTAAGAGTTTACAACCGTGATATTTTTCTTGTTTATTCTTACAAACTCATTACCCGTATGAACAACTTTGAGGGTCGTGGGACGAGCCACCCGGGATACTGGGTGCATTCAAAGGTCCTGAAAGTTAGTCTGCTCACCCAGCGCGATTCTATATACAAGATATCTGGCTGCCGGAAGGAAATGAACTTGTCCAGCTGGGCCCATCAACCACTTGGACGAACCCAGAGAAAGGTCGGAACTCAACAACCAGAGCAGGTACAGACAAGCGGTCTACACCACGAGATAGCCCTCACCGCCTACAACAGGAATATCTACTCAAACCTCAGGGTAACAACTTTCATAAACCTTTCCCCCTCGTTTGAAGCTTTTGAGCTCTTCTTCTCTCCGCTCTCACACAAACCTACCTCGACAGAGTATTGGTCCACGACAGTGGCGAGAGCACCCACACCTCGGGCAACCCCGGACACAGCCTCGGAATTCCCATCCACTCACAGGGAGGATATTTCCTACACCACGACGCCACTAGACGCAACTAGACACGCAGCCAAGGCAGTCCGATCATCATGCCGGCCAAGGGAAAAAGGAAGAACAATCCTGGGAAGGATGACAGTGAACCCACCACACAAAACACGGCTACCAGTCACCGACCACCCACAGAGCCTCTGGTGACGACGCCCCACCGCTAGCCACTCCACCGGCACCAAGCACAGCCACAGCTCTGTGTACAGAGGAAAATTCCCGCCACTTGACACTCATGATGCGGAGACCATCTGCCGGGTAAGCGGCGCTAAATCCCTTCCCCGATACTAAGCACTGCGCCAAGTCCGTCTCTCAACAGGAGTGGCAGGAATGGTACTACTACGTCCAAGGATACTACCCCTGGAACGACCTGAAGTTCGACCCACTCCTGGGTCCCCTAGAGAATGAAGCAGACCAAAGGGAAAAGCTATTCGCTGAGGAGAAAGGAAGCTAGCGAGCGAATGGAGAGCTCTCGAAATCCAGTGATCCGATGTCCAATGTGCGGGGCTCGTGGCTGAGGTGGAAAGACTGAAGCAGGAGCTGCGAGACACGAAGGCACTACTACCGCGGACCTCGACCACAGATGCAGGCGCTCAGACACAGACCATGTAGTTTCAGACTCTGGCACCTAGACCATGCCTTCGACTACCCATCCAGCCAAGACCAATAGTATATTTACCAACACAGACCCCCCCCCCCAGCACCCACCTATGCGACAGCAGCCAAGGGACCAGTCAAACCAAAGGAAAAAGGCAAAGGCAAAGAGCCGGCAACGATGGCACCACCTCCGAATATTCCGAACAAGCCTACAATGCCCCCGAACCCCCTGAAGAGCGCAACGCCGGTACACCTGACCTCCCCGGAAGCCCCCCGTTGGAAACAACCAGCATCCCAGCAGACACAAGTCCAAACACCTCTTGGCATACAGACACCCCTATGGCAGACACGAGCCGTAGTCCTACACGCGGCCCCTTCGAAGTATAAGCCCGGTCTTATGCGCCGCTGGATTGAAGAAGACAACGACACCCAAATCCTGGGAATACGCTGGTTACTAGGGGAACACCGAAGAATTGGGAAACTAGCTTCGTCACTTGTTATCTACTTGGCCTGTGATATAGACATCATCTGTGGGACCTTACGAATGGGTAGAAGGTGCTTTAGAATTTCAGAGTATGACTGGGACAGACCATCAGGGGTGAAGGAAAGGGGCAGGGAATAGTTAGTTCCTACCTGCGAGTGCCTATATTTTGTTTCCATACCAGCGGGGAGGCTTTGATAAGTATGAATAGTGTTATGAGCGCTTGGTTTTTGTTTTCATACCTGCGAGAGAGCGTTGGGAGAGCAGACAGCCACACCTGCGAGTGGTTACACTTTGTTTTATGCGGGACTATAGGGTCCGTTTCCCTCTCTCTGCCGGTCGTGCAGATTAACTTGTACGTACTTTGAATCCACCCGGGTTTCCGGAGTGGCTCGTCATACGACGCTTAAGGTTGTGCATACGGGTACTGTACTGAGTTCAAAAAAAAAAAAAGGCTGGCCCATCTTCCAGCCAGTGACCCATAGAGGCAGGTGAAGTAAGCCTCTACTGCATCTCTCTCTTCTTCCTCTTCTTCCTCCTTCTTCCATATTGGGTTATCCAGCTGCTGAGGTTCCAGTGGTCGCAACGGGCCAGGCCGCCCTACAGGCCGCCGGAGGCCTGGCCAGCCGGCAAAGGTCCGTGCTGGCCTGAAACAGCCTGGACCGCCCCCGGCGGAATATCTGGTGGTCTGGGCCGACCTCTGGGCCACGCAGGCCAGTCCAGGCCATGCAGGCCGGTCCAGGCTATGCAAACTATCGATCAGTCTTATGTATTTTCCTTTCTTAATCTATTGAAGAGTTATGTGTTTAGTTAGCCTCATGTCATGATTGTTTATCATCCGGGGGTTTTACCACAATGGTACTAAGTCTGTGAACTTAACCCAGGCGCTCCAGGCGCTCCAGGCTATGCAGGCCAGTCCAGGCCATGCAGGCCGGTTTAGGCTATGCAGGCCGGTCCAGGCTATGCAGGCCGGTCCAGGCTATGCAGGCCGGTCCAGGCTATGCAGGCCGGTCCAGGCTATGCAGGCCGGTCCAGGCTATGCAGGCCGGTCCAGGCTATGCAGGCCGGTCCAGGCTATGCAGGCCGGTCCAGGCTATGCAGGCCGGTCCAGGCCCCGGCTGAGGTCTGTCTGGTCCAGGCCGGCCTGGCCGGCCCGTTGAGAAAACTGCTCGGAGTCGGAGAAACCATGGCCAACCTATAAGGACCCTGGGAATCATAGGCCCGCACGCGCAAAGCAGCCTCTCTACTTGCAGTTATGGAGAGGCTAGCCAACAGCAACGGGGCTGGAGGTATGAACGAAGAAGTAGCAGCTGCAGCTGCTGCTGCAGTCACGCACAACACTGACCACGGCGCGTACCTAGGAACCCTCGCCATGGCCGAGAACGAGAAGACAGACAAGGCAGCGTGCGAATCCGCACTCGGACGCATTGCCGGAAGCCCTCAGACAGCAACCACAGCAGGAATCAAAGGGGCCGCCAAAGCCAGGAGGAAGGACATCTGCCCCCGCCATAGCCAACAGCGCCAGGACAGGAGCTGATAGGAGACACCACGACCGAAAGAAGAAGGATGGGACACGGTGGAGGCGTACTTCGCCTACCTTCACTGCTCCCTTGCTAGGCGTTAAGACATTGGATACGCACATCGTAGCTTGTTTTGGGGGTTTTTTTTAATAATTTATTTTATCTATTTTGTACATAGCTCGTGCAGGGCGGACAGTTTAACTTAACCGACCCTGGAATCCACCCGGGTTTTCACGAGTAATGAGTTAAAAATAAAATAGAAAAGAAAAAAAAAAAAAACCTCTACTTGACCTCAGGTTCGTCATCCACAGATTTTGGATGGCATCGCATACTGTACGAATACCCATCAACACCCTGCAGGATGAAACCTAGCTAATCAAGGTATGATTGCAGGAAATTCACAACCCTGAAACGAGTACAGCAGTTGGGCATGCACGGAGAGTGCGGCAGGTTTTGGCTCTATCAACGAAATGGAAGTCCAAAATTATTCTCGTTTTGAGTAAAGTAGAGGAGGTATTCGAGAGTGGAGTTGAGGCACACAATTCAGTCCAAACATCAACCCCAGGAAAGTAATATTCACCCCAGTAGCCGCGGAGCAGCTAGGCTTAAAACAGTCAAACCCCGTTTATTGGGTAGGTTGGCAGAGGTTGTCAATCCAATAAGCGGGATACCCAGTAACCGTGTACCCAATAAGGGAGGTTTGACTGTAATCATAAGAGTTCTGCATCGCCATAGGTACTCTGCAGATAATCTTACAGCGGATATTCCATCAGTGGAGGGAGACGGCATTCGAACCATGTGGACTGCTTGGCAGCAGGTCGAGGCACGTCAGTTTTTTTAAAAACTCATTTCTCGTGTGCACAACGTTAAGCATACACACCGTCCAGAACCACACCGTCTGAAGCCTTATTGCTAGAAATCACAAGAGTAGTGGTGGAGGGGGGGCGCTCCGCCGCCCTTCCCCCCCTTGTGTCCCCCCCTCTCCCATTTTCCCCTACTTCTACATATATACTAAATGTTCATATCCGTAGGGGGAAAATAAAAGGGGGACGGGACATATATATCCGGAGAGGAGAGGCGAAGCAAAACGAAGAGTTAGAAGTAGGCGGGGTAAAAGAGAAGGGTTTGATGCGAGCGAAGCTCCTCTTCTCGTCTTTCCCCCAACGTCAGTCGTCATGACTTATTATATAATTGACATTTTTAATGTAAGTTTTATTTATGTAAAATAAATTAAACTTAGTCATAAAATATATTATATATTATTAATATTAATATATATGTTGAAAACGAAATGCAAAATATGACGAGCCACTCGAACACCCGGGGTGAGGCAGCTTAGTCTGCCTACCCAGCGCGAGCTATGTACATACTACAAATAATCGAAAACAAAGAAAAGAAAAAAGAAAAGATAAAAACCAAATTGCGCGCTATCAGTTCCCAACTCTCGCTAAGGTTCCCCACCTCATCGTCCTGCGATGACCGGTAGAGGAGAGTGAAAAAGGCCTCTACCTACTGCGTCCCATTCTTCTTCCTCGCCTTCTTCCTTCCTCCACATCGGTCGGTCCAGCTGCTCCCAAGTGTTGAGGACTCCGATGAGGCTAGTGAAACCGAGGGCAATCGAAGGTGATGTGGTCCTGCAGCCAGCTATTGAAGGGGCCACGGTTGGCGCGCAGCCAGTTGTAGGCTGACAGGACTAGGTAACCTGTTCCAATCCGACCTGCTGATGCTGTGGTCTGGATGGGCCGCCTTGGAGGCTTGCCGGATACCTGCCTCAGCTGCCATGCGTGGGCTCCCTGATATCCTATCCCGTATAACTCTGAGGCATCCCATGGGCGAAGATGAAGAGGTTGTTCACTCACACATGGGGTTCACCTTGTGGCTCGTGGAGACCGACCCTGACCGCCCTCCTTTGCCATACCCAGACCTAAGTATGAAGAGGGTGGCCGGAGCTAGAGTTGCCGGATTCCCGAAGTATCTACAGTACTTGTATGTATACTGGGGCCCAGATAAGCCTGAACGTGAGGTCAGCTGCTCCTCCTGACAATCTCGGATGTAAGTACTCTGAGAACGACCCCTCTACTACGGAGGGGTCATGCAACCAGACTACCCCTGGTTGCCCCCTACGAGGGTGTTGTGCCAACCAGACTCATAGTCATGCAGAGCAACGGGTTCTGCGACCAGACTAGGGTTCTGCCATGGCAGAATATCATGATAGTGGAACTAACGTAAGCGACAGGGATGCGACGCACCAGGTGCACAAAAGTCAACGCAGCGGGACGTAGAGTTATTCAATTGACCTGAAACTTGAAATGAAGGATCTAGATACATAGGGAAAGCTATCCCGCATATTAGCTTAGGGTGAGAGATAACAGAATAAGGGGGATTACCTAGGAAACAAAAAATCCGTACAAAGTAATATATGCTGACAAACCTCAACACCTTGAACGCAAGAACATGGTTTTGATAGTGGAGGATGATTGAGAAGGTGTGCTGAAGCCAGTAGAGGGAATTGGAAAGAGCTGGAGCTCTACAGCTAGCTTGGGAGTGGCTACCATAATAGTGTCTGACCAAATACTAGCCGGAGAATTGGAACTATTAAATTCAGATTGAATTTCAAACCATTCCTCCAATAAAGTTAACGCAATTTGAACAGATTTTTTGATCCTTTGCCTTATATGTTGGCTTCCTAGTATGCAACTTCATATTGATACCTCACTCAATATTTGTATCAGCAGCAGCATTTACAGTCTCAATTGAAGTCACAAGCTCTTTCTCTATCCATTCGAAATTGTGAATTCCTTCTTCCTGACCTAACAGTAAACCTACATTGACCTACAAGACCCATTTTAAATCTTTTCTCATCCATATTCCACATATTGGAAGAGAGTATCTTGTCCTCAACAACTACTGTATGAACTTCCTCCAGAAATTTAGAAATCAATTCAGGGTTGCTTCCAGTCAACCTCTAATGAGAAATACCCTTTCCCATCTTGTTGAGCTCATTGTGACGCTTCAAAAAGCGTCCTACCCAATGCTCCCCAAATTCCACCCCTTCCCCTTCATGAGACTGCCTATATAAATCCTCTCCAATTTCTCTACATAGCTCATAAGTTAAAGGAAATCCCAAATCGTCTACTAAGGAACAGTATCTAACCACCAACTCTTCTTCCTTTGCACGCAACCATTGTTGCTCCTCATGAGCCTCTATTCTTGACTTTCTAGTCCCATTATATCGTTGCTCAAGAATGGCTTCAGGTATCTCAAAAAACTTTGCAGCTCTTCGAACTGAAGGAAATATACCCTCCTACCTTTAATTGCTTCCTGAATTTTCTCTTCTCTCGTCACCGTAGTTGTTAAGATCAAGGAATCCTCGGCTTCAGTTGTATTGTGTGCGTTGTTGTCCCCACTATCCGTGCAGAGTCGCATCCCTGTCGCTTAGGTTACTTAGCTATATGCTCCCCTTATCTAGCGTGTCGTATGCCTAGTCTGGTTGCATGACGTTATGCCATGGTGCACGTTTGGGACGATGCAGAGAATGCCAGCCGCCAGACTAAATGCCAGGCTTAACATCAGGTCGGCACAGACTCTGTGGCACCGGCTATACTCGGAACTTTCGAGCACACCCTACCAAATGCTCCCATTATTGACTCTAACTGGGAAGCGCTTCAGCCCAACAGCAGGGGTGTGCCACTTTACTTATTACAGTATCGTAGCAGCACGAATATCAGACATTCCTACGCTCAACATAGGTAAGCATATTTTACGTAGCTAAACCAAATTCAAATAGAGAGAATAGGAGTCGTGACATCTACAACTCCCACGGTCGATTTCTACTTGCAATATCTACAGCGCGCAAACTTGTCAAACTATCTAATGTCACCTGTACATGATTAACCCATTCCTCCACTCGCTGATTTCGTACTGTATCCTCCAGATTAAGCTGATCCATTGACTCGTGTATTGCATAGAGCTGCTGTTGCAACTGCTCAACACATGCTCGTACGCGAATTATACTGTTAGTCCTCTCAGCATTCTGCCCATTACCTTCTTCTTCAATCTCAACGAATTGTAATATCTGTACCATCCACAGGCCGAGAGATGGGGTGTGCCACTTTACTTATTATAGTATCGTAGCAGCACGAATATCAGACATTCCTACGCTCAACATAGGTAAGCATATTTTACGTAGCTAAACCAAATTCAAATAGAGAGAATAGGAGTCGTGACGTCTACAACTCCCACGGTCGATTTCTACTTGCAATATCTACAGCGCGCAAACTTGTCAAACTATCTAATGTCACCTGTACATGATTAACCCATTCCTCCACTCGCTGATTTCGTACTGTATCCTCCAGATTAAGCTGATCCATTGACTCGTGTATTGCATAGAGCTGCTGTTGCAACTGCTCAACACATGCTCGTACGCGAATTATACTGTTAGTCCTCTCAGCATTCTGCCCATTACCTTCTTCTTCAATCTCAACGAATTGTAATATCTGTACCATCCACAGGCCGAGAGACTTTGATTCGAACATTGCATAGATTTTTATCACGAATACTACTATTCCGCCGCTTAACGATACTATAATAAGTAAAGTGGCACACCCCTGCTGTTGGGCCTGAAGCGCTTCCAAGTAGGGTGTTAGAATCCGGTTGAATAATTAAATTCTTAAGATAATATGAGAAGGAAAATCGAAATATTATGGAATAATAATCTGGTTGAATGGTGTAACGGTAGCACATAAGATTCTGATTCTTGTGACCTGGGTTCGACTCCCAGTTCGACCTTGAATTTTATTTTGTATGGTTCCCGTGTTGGCATTCTTTTCAACTAGTCTAAGTCTACGAGAGGTTGTGCCGTGTGGCCAACCAGGCTAAAAATGAATCATAGATGACGTACCAGGTAGGTTGATTGTAACCAGACTATCCCTACGAGAGGCAGGACTACTAATTGCATGCATGTTCACTCAGACTAGTTACAAGGTAGTTTGGTTGCATGACCTTCTGAGGGGTCATGCAACCGGATTGTGTAACCAGACTAATGCAGGTCTTAGAATACGAAGCCTATATTACATATGTAGTTATGCAATCTAGTCTGGTTGCATGCCTCCAACGGAGTGGTCATGCAACACTAGACTATATGTGCGTTTACATAGCCTACCCCCAGTGGTTGCATTAGTCTGGTTGCATTACCCCTCGCAATTACAACCAGACTAGATGTTCTGATATTACAAATTCCTCAAGCTACTCGAACGCCTTGCTTTCACCTCGATCATTGGGACATGATTCAAGTTGTGGCGGACGTCGCCTAGCGCTTGGCACCGTTTAAAGCAGTGAAGTGACATAACATCCGTGCTTGCACTATATTGTCCAAACCAAGGTTTCCCACTGCAGTGCAGATATTTATGGCAGAAGTTACTGAGTCACGAATAGTGTTGAATTGCTAGTACCCTGCACTCGCATTATAGCACATATCTCCATTTTGGAAAGTAAGTACTACTCCGTTCAACTATATATTCGTAAGCAAGATTTGCTACGATGCCGGACTTCTATGTCTGAGTACAAAGCGCTAATCAATCTTAGAGAAGATAAGGGCAACCATACATGGCAAAGCGTAAGTCATGAGGGGTCGTGGTTGTAGACGCGAGCACTCATCACCATGTCTCGAAGTCGACAGCACTTATGTAGTTCGACAGGGGGCGGTACATCCCACCTAGCTATCGAGATATCTAACGTTATCAAGTTCAGACCCTCCACCTCGAGCAAACTGAGCCGAAAATTGCCGAGGTTGCATTTTAGCCCATGGTCATTGCCTATGTTGGATTATTATCCTATTCAAGCGTGGAAATTGATACTGATGTTCATGGTTAGATATGTGATATACTAGCTAATTAGCCTCAGCAACGATTGCTCATGACAATGTAGATTGTTCATGAAGATGTAGATTGCCCATAAAGATGTATTGATTTTATGCATGGGGCATACGTGTTTGGTTATCGACCTCGAGATCCACTTGATTTTTGAGCGTCAACTCGTATACTTGTTTATACGTCGAATCTTGTTGCGATGACTTAATATCGCCACTGAAAACCAACTGCAGAATTTTAGGTTCCAGCGGCATGCATGTCAGTCTCAGAATACATACCCTGTAGCTAGTACTATAGGCCCCATACGGTACCCCGCTCGATCGCAACCTCCTGCAGGCGAATTCTGTCTCAATAAGCTCGCAGCCACCCAAGAGCTTGAGACAGCGAAGCCTAGCAAAGTGGACTCTGAAGAGCATATAAACACGCACATCTGCCTTCCTCTTCCCAATCATCAACACCTATTAAAACTACCTCGCACCAAAAAAACCAAAAAAAAAACATCGACTTTCTCTATCCATATCTACATTTCAGCCCTTCAACCCGAGCAATATGAACCCAAACTGTCCATCTTGCACCACAGGCCACGGCCCTTGCGTACGTTCGACCTTTAGTTTCCTCTTTAACACGCGGAAGTTGATACTGATTTATTATTAGATCTGCGACTAAAATATCCGAGGCAGCTGCCCGCAAGCCCCGATACTGAGCGTTCAGGACGATGTAGGATGTGATCTGGAGAAATTTATTGAGGATTGGGACATGGACGTTGTATTGCTTTTTTAAGATGAAGCCTTTCTTTGACATTCTTTTGTTGGAAGAAGAGATGAAATTATGTGATTTATGAACGTTAATACATCAACTATCCTTCAGTATATTCGATGGCTTCATACTTCAACTATCATGGAATGTCTAAACATTCCATGATTGCAAAATTTGAACCACGTGCTATGTAGCTCGTAATTTAGAATGCTGTATTGTAATAATCCTGATTGTCCTTGAGCTGTGAGTCAGTTTCAGATTGCATATACAGTCAACTCTTGCTATAACGGACCGGGGTGGGGATCCTTTACACTCTGTCCGGTACGTATTGTATGGCCGTCCAGTATAGCAAGAGGAAATTTGCGGTTAGGAAATCCTGAAGCCTCTCGTCCGTCCAGTATAGCGAGAGTTAACTGTATTTAAACTAGTTTAGAGTCAGATGTCGATCCCAGCGCAATGCATGCAAAGCCCATACCTCGAGGTCCTATCGATAAGCTACATATGTGTATCCAATGCGTAGACATGGGCTTGAGAGGTGGCGGCAATAGTTCGAGCCCGCCAGACTAGTACCAGCCTAAGTCGCAAAGTGGCCTTCGAAGGTATATAAACTCACTTTCCCTCCCCTTCCCCTCCAGCAACGACAAAAAACTCCCACACTCTATTAGCCATCCATCGAAATATCTATCCATCCATACTTAGCCAACTTAAGAGTTCAGACCCTCCACCTTGATCAACATGAACCCAAACCCAGCCTGTCCATCCTGCGTCGTAGCCGTGGTCCTTGCGTGCGTTTGATTTTGTCTCCTCCGTTTCAGCGCGTAAGTTTGATACCTTGAAGGTCCGATGCCCCGATAACCACGCCCACTTTAATGATAGTTTTCATTTTAGGAAAGGATCGGATGAAGTTATTATGTGTTGATGAAAGCTGTTAACGTTGTTTTTTTTTTTTTTTTTTTGGGGGGGGGTCGCTGTAGTTTAAGGAGAAGTTGTTCCATTATGATTGATTGAATATCAGAATATATACTTTTTCACTCCTACGACCACCACGGATATGCAAGATATTTCGTGGCCAATTTTGTGATCAATAATCCTATGACATATGCATAAATTCTAGACATGGGAATATTAACCACGCAACTTTGTGATTGAAAGACAGAAGAAAGTTTGATACCTGTGCCATTTTGTGGATTGACTAGTTTTTAATCATGGGAGGTTGACAGCGGCATCGTCATCTTTCCTGTTCACACAAACCTTAGCTGCTTTCCAATACTTTTGTAATGCACCCCTGCAGATATATAATATGGAGGGACATTAGTTTTGGCAGAAGGCAGTTTTACACCAAAACACCCCTACAAGTCAAAATGTAAGATATAACCAACGCTATCAATAAGGCCCCCAGAAATCGTATTTATCAAGGCCATATGTACTTGAATTTTATTACCACCACAAGATGGTACCGTTTCCATACATATCTGTGTGGTGGCAATTTGCACTCCTCCCTTCCACACTGTCTAGCCAACAATCTAGTGCAGAACACATGTGTCGGCCTCAGTTATTAGGAGTTCTTGATATATAGGTCTCCTCGAAGACCATGTATTTAGCTATTGGCTTATATGAATTATTACACAAATACAAATGCCCAGAAACCGGGGCGTTTATTCCATCAGTGGAGTTAATGTCATAAGGTACCTCCATATATGTGTAATAGTGGACTTTTCTAGGTGTGGACTGGCAGAATCTACTGATATTAAATCTCCAACTCGCCCCGATCAGAATAGCCCTGAAGCTGGGGTACGTATATACTTTTAGTACCCCAGACCTCCCACCTCACGTAATGTCCATTCTACGCATCAATAGACCGTCTTTCCACACAAAATCATTGCTGAAGTGAAAAGAAGGGGCTCTTCTTTCGCAATTTATATGGTAAGTACCGGCCAATAGTTAGGTGAATTCCCAGCGAACAGCAACTGAAATATTTGCTTGATGGCTAAACCTTGCTATACCGGAGGCCTACATTCGTCCAGTCCAACTCAGGATCCGGTATAGCAAATTTTGCAGGACTGCAGCGGAGTATCTTTCCAATCTCTACTCCTCAAAGCATCCAGCAACCTATTATTGAGTGCAGAAAATTCACTGGTCTATGAAACTACATCTCCATAGATACAAACCATTTCAGAAGCTATATTCTCAGCTTGATGATTTTGCTACATTTCTTCAAAGTCACTCAGCTTCTACGCCTTCTGTTCCTTATATACAGCGCCAAATTCAAGTTTCCGACATGGTTGAGACTTCATGCCCAGGAAGGCTTGAAACGCCATCACGCTGCTAATAAGCCCCAAAAGCAACTCGGGATTTTTGCCTTCTAAGTAACTAAATTCCATCTCACCGGGATATATTTCGATGTAGTTATATTAAATTCCAAAAATCTCCCCTCCGATCCGGTTACTCTGCAGTCCGGCAGTTTGGGTGAGAAAGTAAAAAATCATCAGAGGCCGTCCGTAATAGCAAGGGTTCCTAATCCGGCTTGCACTCGTAGGTAGTCCCAGAGTAGCTAGCGCCTTGGTTGTCTGACAAGGTCTCCTACCGGGGGAGTGAATGGTGTAGTTGGGAACCATCCTGGTGAATGCAATTGCGTTCGTGAGTTCGAATCCTGCCTCCCTAAAAGATTTTCTAACAGCCAAGGAGCACGGGTTTGTCCTCACGGAGGTTTCCCGTGCTTAGTCAGTGAAGTTCATACTGAGACAGTTCCAAATGGGCCTTGGTAGTGGTGGATATAGGGGGTTAGGTCTGCGAGGGGTTCATAGTGCAACCAGACTAGGGGTTAGGGTGGCCTGTTGTTCCGTGGGCAGTGTGGAGGAAAACCAGAACCTCGCCATGGTCATGCCTTATGCGAGTAATGAATTTAAAAAAAAAAAAAAAAGGTCTCCTACCCAACTAACTTTGGCGACCTGATGTCGATACGGCTAGCGGTACCTTCCGGCGATAGGTACCCTTTTTGGAGTCCCATTGCCGTACCTTTTCGGCTCTCTCCACACCCGCATAGAGTTATGCTCGTGTCCCTGCCTCAAAAGCCACACATTATAATAAAGAGTATAGTTCTAGGTCGTAAGTGTTAGCACGAGGCCGTTTTTACACAAAAACTGCCCTATTTTCACAAATGACAAAAATTAGCTAGATTGTAGCAATTGCTCCACAACTTATAGGTTATATAGAACTTAACTCACGGACTTCATCTTATTTTTTCTAGGAGCATCGAGCATTATGTGGAATAAATATTTTGCTCTGAAGACAGCCCATTGCTGAATCTTCCAAATTTATAGGGGGTTGGCATTTTTTGTATGGGCTTGGCACTATTTGAATTTGGTGTCGGTTCAACAATTTATATTTCATACTAGGCTTACAGTATGGGCTCAAGATATATGTAAAGATTATACCTCTAGATATGACCTTCCATTCTATTTGGTGTTTGGGATACTCTTACCAACTTTTGCAAATGGGTCAGTTTTGGTGTAAAAACGGCCTCGTGCTAACACTTACGACCGCTGACTTATATATCAATGTGTAGCTTCACTAAAATAATGTGTGAAGCCCTGAGAGTAGCCCCATTATTTCGTTAGAGTGGAACCACAAAAAGAAAATTTCTAGGTCCCGGTGATAAAGCAATGTCTAAAAAGCAAATATCAGCACTACACTCCTGTTTATTGCCCTTATGGGTTATAGCATGGCATGTCCCTCTGTAGCCCTCACCTGCGCTAAATTGAATTTATATATATTTTGTATCGAAAACATTTACTCCGCCTCCTTGTAGCTGGCTCCTTGCTAATGAACCACATCAACCATAGCTCACAAACTTCTAGCGAAACACGATTTTGGGAGAGAGAAGGTTCTGCGAGAGAAAAAGCAACACTGCTTCAGTTACCACTCCTGTGGAAAGGAGTACTTGAGTAGCCATGTATAACCTCCTGCATGATAACATCAGCCTAATTGAAATCAATAGACTAAATATCGATTGAGGCAAGAGCCTGTCAAGTGGAGCCTAGCCCTACCAGATGTAAGACCGTAACATAGATTCGGCACCAACATTCATGTACCCTGCGAAAGTGAGCACCAGCACCGGGTTTGTGGATAGATACAATTGCAATGCAAATATTACGACTTTTGGTTTAGGTTCCATAGCCGCTGATCTTTGTGAGCCGCCTCGTATTGTTTTATGTAATGGCCGGTGGTAAAATTTTCTTGTCGCGTACCCCCTATTCTAGATCTCCCAGACCGATCATTTTGGGTAGAGGGTACCTTGCGGTTTCCTAATTAGGCCATGATCAGAATTCCACGTAGGTGGCATTAAACTGGTTATGGAATAATAAACCTCATTGCTTCCAAATATGGACTAGGGGATAAACCGACTCAGATAATGGTACATACCTATACATGCGACTACCATGGGTACCTACATATTGTCTCAATGATGGTTTAAACTATATATGGATTCGAGAAGGGCGTAAGTGAGTCGAGAACACTTGATTCTGGGAGGCTGGAGGATAGTGGATTCTCGTTCATATGTGCGTTGAGGCAAATCGTTATTGGCATATCTACAGTATACATATATACAAGAATTCAGCCAAATGCGAAGGATCTAAATCGGAATGTTTGTTTAAAATAACTTTCCACTTAAGACACGCCTACATCGCTTCAGTCCAACGGTTAACGGTCACAGCGTTCAGCCCTGTCAGCCACGTACCTGCAACTTATTTATACAGCGAAGTAATTGCTTTTAGGGTCATTGATACAATTGGCTTTCTAAATATGAGGAGCATGCTCCGATCGCGATCTGCTACTACAATTGGCGGTGACACATCCAGAAGTAGGTCTCGGAACCTGATCGCCCAGAGAGCATTGTGTTCATGTACGTAGCTATAGGTACATGTGCAACGCAGCAAGTAGGAGGTTCTTTAGTAGGTTCCGAAAAGCGCTGACCCCGAGTCTATTATGAAGGCCCAAGCAGAGAATATAAAGGTATGAAGATGCCCCTTTGAATTTCTATTCAGCAAGCCCTGACTGCAAGAACTTGGGACTACTGCTTATTCCCAAAAGTTGGCGAAAATTGGTACACAATGATTTTTGGCAAATCTCACTTGGGAGCAGGGTTACTCCTCCTCAACGCCTTCTCCTCTGCCCTGAAACTGAGTTTTAAAATCCCCTTCAGCACTAAAAATCACGGCGATATCTCGGTTGCTCAACTCAACCGCGATACTGGCATACTCGATATTATCTACGTGCCTGCAGGTGAGAATACAAAGCGAACATATGGATACCCCCCCCGCCTGCAACCTCGTTCTCCGTTACTTGGTATCTCAATTGGGTCCTCGGATAAGACCAACCACGGGACTAATTCCGACCTCCTCGACCTCCTTCGGAAAGAGAAACAAGAGAAATTTTGTGAATTCTATATTGATCCTTCTCAGGTGGTGACTGAAACGGTGACGGAGACAAAGTGTGGAAAGAAGGATTCGGGATGCGTACCCGTCACGAAGACGGAGGTGAAGAGTGTCACGGCGTTTGTAACTAGTGTGGTGACTGCAGATGCTGATGCTGGTGGGTTTGCCCTGCTTATCCTTCAGCTGCTACTTCCTTCTTTTTCCCCAGAGGTTTTACGAATTCGGATTCTTACAAACATATAGTGACCGTCGACGTGGTGAAGACATCCGTAAAAACCATCAAGCCTACTATAACCGTAACCTCCACTGTTGGTACACCACTCAAGCCAACCTCGATAAATGACAAACGTGGCGCACCCGCTCCCCCACCTTTCCTCGCAGACTATCCTCCTGCGGAAATCTCCTCTGCATGCTCCACCCTCATCGCTGACAACATCCAACCCACCACGGTCACACAAACCGAAGTCATTACCACCGCATGCTGTGATGAGCCTACAACAACCATTTATATCACCAAGACTGTCGCAACAGAAGAGGTCATTCACACAGATATCCCAAAACAGCTAACTCACATGAATATAATTTCTACGACAACCATCACCACCACCGGGACAGACACCGCAACTTCCACAACAACTGTTTGCCCATCGGAAACCCCATATACTCAAGCAATTGGACAAGGCGGTGGAATCATGGAGACTCCGCATTTGGGGTCCGCAGTAAAGTGTTGTTCTGCATGCTATTATGGTAATAAGAGCTGTTGGGCGTGGGCGTGGTTGGGGGCTGAAAATTGTGTTGTTATAGTGGGTGCCGGGAGTGACCCCAAGACAGACCAGTGTCCAAAAGGGAAAGGGGATTTTTTCGTCATCGTTGATGCGGAGGAAGAGACCCTGGAGGAGCACGTATCGGGGGCAGGGCCGTGTTGGTCTGGGCAAGCGTGGTAGAGTGGAGGAGGCTAGGGCCATGGGGTAAAATACCTTTAGTCTGGTAATGGGATCGGAAGCACACTTACTTTATTTGATTTTGTAATGATAATGGGGTGATAATGAAGGAATAGCGAGGGTATAATTACTCTGGGATTTGCATACCTTTTTCTTCTTCCAAAGTCATTGTATCGGAAGGAACTACCTTAATTTATGTTACAGTTCCTATTATCTTTTTTTTTCAAAATTTTCTAAATGCATGTTTAGGAAAAGTCCTCATGGCGCGGCTGTGTCACCGTTACACAAATCACCTAGTTTCAAACGTAAAGGTTTGCAGCCAGAAAGAATTCCATCAATACATCTATCTATGGAGGTGCACATACATAGCCAACCAGTTATGACAAGCACCTAGCAGCACTACAAGCAGTTCATGGTTGAATAAATTCTGGAAATCTTTGTCATTAATATAGCGGACATAGTGATCTATTTACACATGCCCATACAGCACCAAAACGTAGGCAATACACGTTAATGATAAGTAGAATTATGCTGAAAGCGCAAGCATGTAGTGTGAATGAAATATCACAATGCGATTGGTTGTCATATAATCCGATAACTTACCGTATCGAAAGATTCATCGATGTCTCAAAAGAATAATATTATACCATTTTGACCTAAATTCAGGCTTGGCTTAGACTTCTGTAAGTAGTTTAGATCTGTACACCAAATCTCGGCCCGTGCACCCACTGTACACAATGGGTATCCGACCCAGCCAATTGCAATCTACGCTTACTCGATATAAATCATAAGGAAGCTTTTGTACTAATTGGATCTTACGAGCGGAACTACAATTGGACGCTGAGGCTTTGTCTATTTATGGGATTAGCCTCAGCAGCCTCAGCTGGTAGTCTCGTTAGCAGCTGCAAGTGTTACACCACTTATCTGGCGGGCATTCTTATGGATAATAACCCTCGTCACTGTCATTGAGGCTCCCAACGTTACTAGTATTTTATTCATATTTCTATTCGCATATATACGGTATAGGCACTGAAATGATATTACATTTAGTGAAAGTCAGTCAGCTTTACAACTTAGTGTATATAACTCCATTCTCATTAGTATCCGGCTTGGAGATAAAATTGCTTTCAGTAGGGTTTAAATGTTGTTTTTCCTTTGTCACTTAGTTTTCTGAATGGACTGAGGATATTGAGGCACTTCATGGGTGTAGGAGTGCTTCACCTTTGTTTTGTGCATTTAGGTGATTATGAACGCACAGATGTGGGGGCGCCTGGCTTGCACAAGGCAAAGTTGGTGGCTTCTGGCTTCCTTGGTCATAGCCAATGAGCTCGAGAAGGTCGCTGGATAGTGAATTAATAATGTCTATAGATATACGAAATAGTCAGGATACCGGATGGCTTGAATTTGCAGAAATATTTCCAGTGAACTTTTGGCAGGCAATATGCCAGGGGAGTTCGTTTCAGCTCGAGATTTCCTTGCCTAATTTGCATTCTTATCAGTAGATCTTTGATATCACAACATTGTCTACTTACGTGAAATTTACTCACAGCTGGCCTGGCACTTCTTATGGCTGATGCTGCAGAGAGCTGCAGAGAGCTGCATAAACTCTTGCATCCTGAGAGATTACTTCCTCGACCTACTTCCTGCATTGCAAATAATCAGTATTTATATTTATTTTAGTAAGAATAATTTCTTTGCATTGCAGGAATTTTAAACTTGACGTTGACAGTGCGAGAGTACATTGATATATGGAGTGTCGGTATGGTAACGTATATGCTAGCTATCAGGTAGGTATACATTTACTTGATATCATGCGAACCTGTATTTAATTAGAGCTCATTATTATTGGAATACTAGTAGAGTTGGCGGCAAATTCTGCCTTTTCCCTTCTGGGGGAAAGAAGAAACAATTATCCGCATGGAGATGGGGTCGTGGTACATTTTGGGCACCAGCGATTCTGGGTGGATTCCTCCAGTGTTATCCCACCGCAAAATCCCAATTGTCCTCGTTTTATTCACGTGGAAATATGTGCTCTTGATACAATACACCTTCCCTAGTTATTCACTGCATGTTTAACGATCTAGTTGGCAAGCCACTTATCTCTCGTAGTACGGAAGATCTCGTGACAAGGGTTCTAGTTAATATTCCTCTTCTAAGATCTCGCCTGAATTGGTTAATCCTTGCGAGAGCATGCGTGTTTGCTCTTCTCCTATATAAGAATAGATCCCCTATCCAGTATTGGATTTAGAATAGGCTTTGAGTACGAGCTGCTTCGTGAGCCGACATGAATCGGAAGCGGGACTGGGTAAGAATACAGTAGATCTATAGCATTTGTTTTCACGATGGGAAGGTTGTCTTGAGCCGCAACATCCGCAGGGAGTGATGAAAGGAATAGAAAATCAGGAGGATAATGGAGATGATGCCTGGGGCTCTGAAGCTCTATGCTGTAGTCTTTGGTTACTTGTAGATACTCGGCGCCTAAGTAACTCAGCAAACAGCATGCAAGGGCGAGGAAGCCTGGAGTTTCTCTTCTCGTTCGGGTCGCCAAGGTAACCCAAATTAGTGGTTTCGGAATTTCCAGGCACTTAAACTGGACTATGTATATCACCACCCGATGAATGTTGATGTAGTCAGACTGTATTAACTACTTCTGCTTCGCATATGTAACAGTCAAGCTCATTTTCTATTCAGCAGCCCAAACTCTCAATGGCAATTATATCTAAGAATCAAATCAAAAAAAATAACAGATCCATAGGTTCCAGCAGCAAAGTAAATATAACAACTATCACAAAAATCCCCCACATTGCTAGATTCTTCCTACTCAGATCTGGGCCAAGTCCTAACATATAATTTAAATCTCAACAAATATCAGAAAGATCCAAGTCGTTTCTCCTTCAAACTGTCAAATATTGTCAAAAAAGAATCACCCCTTCAATGACCTGGACAGATAAAATGTATCTCCGAGTCCGGAATTCCTGCCTAGTGAGAATTCTGGACTACTTCCTCCACGTCACTTTCATCCTCCTCATTAAAATCCTTCTCTAGCGCCTGTTTTTTCCCATCAATTACCCCAGGATACAATCCCTGCAACTTCTCCCTTCCCGCCTTACACTCTCTCTTAACCTTAGCCCTCACCTCAGCCTGCTCCATTATCTTTTCCAAATTAAGCTTCCCCTTTGCACTTCTCAAACTTTCAGATGCAGGCCTGTAAACAGCAGGTGGCTTTCGGTGCATATACGTCTCAATAGAAGTGTCCGCCTCAATCACACTAAATGGCTGTCCAGAGTTCTTCCTGGCACCGACTGGGGGTAGAAGTGGAGATGAAGTCGACGTAGAGCCAAAATCCTTAATATTTGTCTCAAAACACTCCCTGGCGCCACCGGAGGTAGATGCTAGGTATGAACCGTAAGAGGTGGTTCGGGAGGACATACTCCCCTCTGGGAGTCCCTCCGGGTAGATGCTCTTGTTTTTGTTGCTACTACCACGGCATGTGTTTGCACTGCTGCGTAATACTGAGCGGAGTTCTTGGACTAAATAACCATGACCTTCGCCGTATTTGCCTGCGGGGAAAATAGTTCCCCCGTTCGGGGCTAGGGTTGTAGATAAACAGGGCTTGGTGACTGTGTTGTAGATACTGCTGGGGCGGCGGGAAATAGGTCTAGCAATGTAGCTAGAGCAGAAAGAGCCAAGGGCGGAAATTGTGGAGTATATATCACGAGATGGTGCGGCGGGGGCGGCATGAGTGGAAATATGGACTTGTTGGGAATTGACGGAGTAGGGGCTGCAGGGGTGCCATGTTAGTTATGAATGCTACTTCTATGCAGCGGGATTGGGCATTTGGAACTGTGGTGGGAATGTAGCACGAATTCGAGAAATAGATAGGGAATATCAGAATCAATGATTAGGTTTTAAAATTGTGAAAGGAGAAATATTCAACTCACAAGCTCCACCCACTACCAGCACTGCCTGACTCCCAGTCCTCACTCTCGTCACTAGTCGCACCAATAATTGACTCTGCATGTGTAGCGCTGTCCCTGGTATATGTAGTATCTGCCTCATCTCCGCCGTCGAACTCAGAATCCGCGTTCTCCCCATATTCATTACCACTTCGATTACTGTGCTCTCCGACTAGGATAGGCACGGTGCTCACACTCAAAATACTCTCTGAGAATGTAGCTTCCGAAACCACTCTTTTCCGATTCCGTTGGAGCCTGCCTCGATGTTGGCGCTCTCTGGATTTTTCTCTAGCACGGCGTAACTGACGGGTCTCCTCTCGCTGTTCTTGTGCCGCTACGAGCTCCCTATGCCTACTCTCAAATTTAACATCTCGTGGTGGCGATAATGAATATATTATTGGGAGAAAATAGCTTACCTCACATGTCCTCGCCAGATACTAGTCGCATCTGGGGCACTCCCCTCACTGATATACGCATAATCCCCTGGATCTTCCGTGTCGACTTCATATGCTGGATGGTAGACCCATCTACTTGGCACATCATCATCCTTTGCGGGCCTAATTTTTCCTTCCAGCCTGTCATTCCCGGGAGTTGTTGTAGATTTGTTTGCCTTATCACGACAGTTACCCCCAGGAATGGATAGACCGATTGACAGTTTTGCTGGTGCAGGTTCGGAAAAATTCCTCTCGATTATAGTGCCGTACTCCCTCATCCTGGCCCTTCTCTCACCATTGCTGACTCGGCCTCCACCACTAGAATATTCAGTACCCTCCTCAAACAAGGGCGGAGCTCTCCTGCCGGAGTCATACTTCTTAGCCTTGCTCTTTCTATCGCTCGTGATGAAACAACAAAAATACACCCCAATGGCCTGCACAACCTTTTTGAAGAACCCCACCTCTTCGGAGTCGTGTCTCTCAATATCGGCATTGAATTCGTCAAAGGTTTCATATCCCTGTAGTTGATCCAAGGTGGGTAATTGGGTCGCGAATTGGGTCAATTCATCATCCCTTGGATGTTCTTCACGAAGACATTCAAATTCAGCACGCTCATGTCTCTTGAGAACGTCAAGGTTGAGGCTTTGTTTTGAGCATCCTGTAAGCGTATTGGCGGGTGGGAGGTCAGGTGCGGGTAGCTGAATAACTCTGTCGTTGCTCGGAAAGCTGAACGTAGCATTCCCGAGAGGAGCACATGACCTTACGGAAGTGCGTTGTTTGCCCTTTTTTTCGGGGCGAGATTTGTGTTTTGTAAAGAGATTATCCGTGAAACAATTGCCAACTCTAATGACGGTGTTGGTAGAGGAGGCAGAGACCATTCGGTTGCTTGATTTCGCCAGTCGGTTTGTATCTATTTGCTTTGCGGTGGCCCGAGACTTTCTTTTATTGCGGGTCGTATTTGTCGGCCTCGGACTCATAGAGCCTCTATTGTCGTGCTTGCCTAGCACCCCATTCCCCACTGTGGCATCGGATGCGTCACCTTCGCTAAGTCTGCCCGGCTTCTGAATCGTTTCCCCCAGAAAGGGGGCATGCGTCCTATGCTGCCCCCCGAGACACACCACATCCTCCTCTACTTGATGATGTAGATCACTCATCCAGGAATGCCTCCGTACAATCGTCTGAGCTGGAGATGGTCCTTTCGACTCAAAGCTCCTGATCCTGTCGATATTCTCGGGAAAATCACCAAGAGCAAGTTTTCTGTTAGTAAATACCTCTGGAATTGGGGCCTTGAAGGATTCGTTAGAGATGATTTGCTTTGAGGTGGTAGATGGAATAGATGTAGCGGTGGTGATCGGAGTCAAGAGGGTCAGCTCGTTGGAGGCGATACAAGCTCTAAACCCCTCACTCTGAATAGTTGTAGAAACCCCATCCTGAGGAGCTTCTTCATTGCCAGGGCTAGACCCCGAAGATTTCCTTCTAACTTTTATAACGGGAATTTGAGGAGCTTCAGTTTCGGCATCGGATCCGTAACCTGCGCCGTCGTACCTTCTCATCGGCACAGAGGTGTTCATTCTTGGTCTGATCCTTCCAACCGAGGCAGGCTGACTTATGATATCGAGTCCTTCAAGCTGTACTGACGGAGAGGGTTCCAGAGGGCCTGGGGTAGCAAGAAGGTAGCTCAGCAGGGGCGGAGGCAAACACACGCCAGCTACGAAGTAGCCAACTTACAGATCGAGGGAGCTCCTAGTGGGCTTGTTCAAAGGACGAGAGATCTCAATTAAAGGCAATGGTGACTGGGCACTAATCGAAGACAAGGTATTGGTAGTATACCTCAATCCACGGTGTCGGCAGCAGAAGCGGAAAGAAAGCTAAGAGCAATGGGCAAGTTGTGATAATCGGGAATGTAACTTGTTGCGGGAGAGGGAAGGCAGCAATGATAGAAAGGTGGATAGAAAGGGAAGAGATGTCAGATATTGGAGTTGAGGAGAGGAGATGCCCATGAGTGGTGTGTTATCGATAGGGTATTCCGAGCCCCCGAGAAAAATTTAGATTTGCAAGAGGCTCGGGTTCAATCCTCAACCAGATTACCGCTGCCCCAACCAGGCCGCCCCCCCCTCCAGACTAAGGGTAGCCCGATCCACCCGGGAGAATGCGTCCCAGACTAGCCAATTCTACGATTGCCACGGACAGTAGGTATGTATGCTTGTTAATGAAGGCAAAGTGAGGATAATGAACCATTAAGTTCACCAACCAGTAAGTACTTAGACTTCCGAAAAATTTATCTACTATTTAACTACCTAGTAAATTACTGGAGTACCTTCAAGGCTACACACAACAACATCTTTAAGTTAACGACGAGCCAGGGGGTTGGGTAATCCTCCAGGCCTGACCTTGGGATAAGCTGCCTCGTCATAAGCTGGGCAGCTTCAATACGAGTGTAGTGGCATACCCAAAAGAAAAAATTCCTCAAAAGGAGAAAAATCAAAAAAGGTTACATGCTAGCAACTTCTTTACTTTTGTTTTTTTACCCTTCTTTCCCCCCTCTTCTACATATGTGATATTGGGGGGAAGAGCCAGGGGGGGGGGGATTCAAATAGGAGAATGCTCAGGCAAATACTACCCAAGCTGGTAATCAAAGAAGCCTTAAATATAGTGAAAGGCCATCTCTTACATATTGACTAATAGAGTTGATGACATAACACTACCTCTTCTCCTTCGAGATGCTAGCCCTTGGCCCTGACGCCCTTCCAGCACCGATATCGAGCGATAGCCATGTGAGCGTTTGCGCGGGGGTCCGTTAGGTATATTAATGTTGTCGGTAGCGAAAGAAACTAGCTCAGCGTAAATGTTGATTGGGATTGTTATTGAGCCATCGAGATTCTTGGGGATGTGTCAAGAAAATGAAGAACGTATGTGTGCAGGAGGGTGGGAAGTACTCAGGAAACCATCATCGAGTTTCTGGGGCGATATGGCATACGGATGTCCTCACCTGTGGGTCCAATTATAGGCACCATTGAGGGCACCTGGAGTTCGGTGGGGCACCGCACTGTAGCTATTGCCGGGGACAATGGCCTCGACACTCTTCCTGTATCTGAATCGAGGTTTGAGAGTGAAGCTGTGCGTGGGCAAGACGGTGGTCATGGAAATTGACAAGGGTTCCTGGATTGTAGCCTGCAGCTGCGCAGCTTCTCCTGACAGCTGTTGCTTCCAGAGAAGTGCCAGACTGCAGAGTAGTCGATAGATTACTATAGGAAGGGGAGAGATTGCCGGCATAGTAGGGTCAGATATAGACATCCCGCCGGGCCTTTGCGTGAGAGGGTCAGGCTTCAAGCATGGCCACTTAATTCAAGGGGGATTGTAATGGATTTACTCCGGATGCTTCCGGGCAGGCCAAACTCACCGGCACCGGCCAGTGGCTGGTGCGCGCTATGCAACAAGCAATGCAGGCTAGCTATGGCTGACAGGACAACGCTTCACCATAACACAACACTCTGACCACTACAACAACGCTCTGACAACAACAAACGCGCTGACAGGAACGAACACCAGGAACTCTCTCGATGGCTCATCAGGCCATAGTGTCAGAACTTCCTGCCTGGGCTCCACACCCACGGCTTGATCCTGCTCTGATTCCGGCAGTTCAAGCTGCAGTCGATTCCATCACTGTTTCTCATCGCCAGGCACCAACATCTGGAGAAACCTTTGACAACCCAGATGCAGCATTCGCTCGGCTTCAGGACTATGCATTTGTTATGGGATTTGCAATAGTAAAGACTGCAGGTTCAATTGCTACTGGTCGGGTTCGTTATGCTTGTATTCATCATGGGCAACGCCGAAATTATCGGGATTTACAAGACATCCAACTACATAATCCAGATCAAGAGCTTGATGGGCGACCATTAAGGCAGTGAAGGACAAAGGTAACTAAACACCATGAATCAATTGTAATGATATGTACTAATGAGAGTAGACTCAAGCAAAGGAGTATAAATGGGCGGTGTCAGTGTCTTATAACTTGATTCAACCCGGATGTCCAGATCGACAGTGGGTGCTTGTAGTTCCAATACAAGACAATAACCATATACATACACATGACATGGTTCCAAACCCACATACTTATCTGATTCAGCAATATCGGCATAAGGAGTTTATGGAAGCTCGAAGTCAGGCAGCTGTTCATCGTGATGCTGGGCTTTCATATAACCAATCTACTCAGCTTTTACATCGACAGAAATGATAGGATTTCCAATCTCCTAGAAGTTTTAGACAAGACGTTGGCTTATTGATGGACCAGCCATTGTTCCAACTTGCTGGGGCTTCCCTACTATCGACATCAATTGTGTTAGTACCTCTAACATTGATTCAACCTCTGAGGGGTCAGTCGCAACGGAGTTTATTAATTCAGCTCAATCTACTGCCTTGGTAGACCGGCTTCAAGATAATGGACGTGAGCTCTTAGTGAACAATCTGCGTCTACAACAACAATTTCAGCGAACACTGAATGGTGAAGATGTGGAGCGATATGCCCTACTACATCAGCGCGTAACACAGCAGCTGCAAGCTCAGTTTACTCACGAGCGTCAGTTAGGCATTCCTAGAGAATTCCAACCTCGGATACCTAACAACTACCAATTGCCAGTTGTCCCACATCCGGTGAATTTGGGACCAGAAGATAATGTTGACCTGGCACCAGAGGCTTTTGTCACATCAACTGCGCCGCCAATTTTGCAATCTAAGAAGTCCCATGGATCAACCCGGTCTAGAGCTTTAACCGGAGTGGAGGTAGCAGAGCGATTTAGCAAACGCCAGCGCAAGTGCCGTGTTCAAAAGGCTGCTACCGGGAACTCTAGAGAGATGGGCGTTGAAGGCGTACCTGTTCAAGAGACGCAAGATATCATTATTCTTAACCCACGCTCTTGTTAAATTTTTTGTTGTATGTATATAAGTAGATAGCTTGAATCAAAGTATTGCATTGCTTGTTGCATAGCGCGCACTAGCCACTGGCTGGTGCCGGTGGGTTTGGCCTGCCCAAAAGCATCCCGGGATTTACTTGCTGCTGAGAATGAGAGTGAGATACTTTGTGATTCAGTGCTGACCACTGGGGCCCGGGAGTGGCATTGCTGTCATTGTCATCACTCTCATTTGCTGAACTCGTTGTGTTGAAAGTTGTACAAGAAGTAGTCTGGCGTAGGAGAGGAGGGCAGTTGTGATAAATGACTGGAGAATCAAGCGCGCGAGTCTATCCCGGCTCCAGGGTCCATTCCAAATTAAAGTTGACAAACTACTGGGAGGAGTGTCGATGTTTGGTGGATGTGGAGGGACAGCACGGGAGCAACGTAATCTGCTGGCTTGGCGCTCCTGGCCCAAGGGAATATCAATAAGAAAACACGGGACTCTTCCACAACTTGTAGTACTTGTTGACTAGAGTAGTCAAAAGGCACAGTAGTCTATTGGTATGATTCCTGCTTTGTAAAGTCCTGCTAGCATATGCAGAGAGCAGGTGGTCTGGGTTCAAGTCCCAAACATCCTCCACTCACCGATGTCCTAGTCTCATGCCAAGGTCGCCCAGAGGGTCTTGGCATGAGACTACAGATCCAGCATACGGATGAACTTCGAGTGATTGCATCTTGAAAAAGAGCGAATTGAAGGATAGATCACAGAAGCCTGCTCACGCTACCCTCTATTGGATGGACTTTCCTCTTCCTGTGATTCTCACCCATAATATCTCACGAACGTGCATTGGAGAAAGCATGACGACAGGCAGAATAAGGCACATATATATTCCAAACGCAGAGAGCCAAAAGCAAACATCTTCACCAATCCCCCGTTTTTCTATTTTAAAGAAAAAACTCATTACTCGCACAACTTCAAGGGTCGTATGACGAGCTAGAATGAGAAAGGAAATACTTTGTATTTTTTTCAAGAAAAAAAAAAGGATAAAATAAACCAGCTCGCAGACGCCTCATCACCCGTCGATCCTCTTCCCTGTGGTCCCGTCTATAATATACCGGAGGTTAGTCACAGGGCTGCAATTACAAGGTGTCATATCGCAGAGCTCGAAGGATTAACCAAACTTGACGGACTGTCGTGGCATTTGCGATAGGTTTTCCTTTACGAAATTATGGATTATCACACCCAATATTTTGTCCTCACTTACCTTAATTCTGTTACCCTCAATTCGACCTCTTGATGCTTAATCCTCACGGTAAGCATACCGTAGAATTCACAACAGTACTTAGCTCCAGATTGCTTTAATAACATAGCAATCACAAATGCTGTACTTAGTATAATACTCTAAGCCTACACTATTCCGGTATACCAGCCGCGCCTTAACATTGAAGTAGGATAACAGTAGTCTGGTTGGATAGTGATACTTCGGTAAACATCGATATGGCCAAGGGAAAAGAAACCAAGGCTTCGAGTTTTATCCACCGTATAATAAGTAATTTACAGACATATAACTACAGTAAGCAAAAATCTCCTTCAGTGTCGAAACAAAATTGGAACCTCGCCATGGCCTTACGCCGTATGCGAGTATTGACTCCAAAAAAGAAAATTGGAGGCCCAAACGAAATAACTACTGACTTATTTTATTTTCGGATAAATATTTGAGAATTCCCTCCGTACCCGAATTGTGAGGCTGTACAGACTTTCATTACTGCCTCTAGACTTGCCCTTCTGCCCAACGGTATGCCTACTTTTTTTTCAAAGAGTCTGGGGTTAGGGCTGGGCCCTGGGGTGGTCCTTCGCTACCTGCCCCACCTAGCCTACGCTCTTCGCTTGAGTCTCTGTGGTTGTTGTCAACATGCCCAGTACTGTTACCAGCAGCCGGCATCTTTTTTGCGGCAGCAGGCGTAGTTGTTGCAGGTGCCGCCGTTTTCGTAGCAGCGACACCGGATATCTCACTAGCCGCTGGGATTGTCTTCCCAGAGTCACCCTCCTCCTCTCCTGAATTACCCTCCTCCTCTCCTGAATTACCCTCCTCCTCTCCAGAATTACGCTCCTCCTTGGCACGATCATGCTGGTACAGAGTTATTCGCATCTTGTTCTTTCCCAGCCTTATCTCCAGATCCTCGGGTACCTGTTCTGTGTTGAGATATACCACCAGTGAACTGGCCTTTTTGCCAGCCCTTTTCGCCAGTGGCAAGAGCCAACGTAATGCCGTTATCTCTGTACCTTCTGGAAGCAACACCAGCTTGATAAGCAGATTGCTGATTAGCCTGTAGGTGGGGATACCATGAACGACGACTGCTGTTCCTTCCAAACCAACAGGTGGTGCAGGGGGGGCGGGCGGGCTTGTCGCCTTGAGCACAGTCTTAGCTTCTTTTCCTGATCCTCCTTCCTTTTTAGCTCTGTCTTTGTCTCCTGCTGCTGTTCCTTTAGCCTTGGTTTTTTCTTTGTTTCCTAGTGTTGTCTCTTTGCCTTTGTCTTCTCCTTTGATTACTGGTGCTGTCAGCTTTTCAACCTGTTCAGCTTTCTTTGGGGTCAGCTTTGTGTCCTTGGATTTGGCTTTATTATCTGATGATGATGATGATGATGTATCTTTCTTGAGTTTGCTTTTATTGCTGGTTGATGCATCTTTTTCGGGCTTGCCTGTATCACCTGATGATGTTACATCTTTTTTAGGCTTGCCTGTATCACCTGATGATGTTACACCTTTTTTGGGTTTGCCTTTATTGCCTGCTGAAGATGCATCAATTTTTTTCTTGGATATGGTCTCCTTCTTAACGTCTGGTTTGGTGCTTAATTCTTGCAATTTTTGTGGTGGCTGTGGATCGGTTTGATTCTCCTTAACCTGTGATGAGCAGGTGCTATTTGATTTAGTGTCCATCGTAGATGCTTCAAGAAGTATTGGATTTCTTGTAGGCTTGTAATTAGGTAACTGAGGGTGAGTAGATGTTGGTGTGATAAAAGAATAATCTTGTAGTCGAGTTTGCTGCTGTTTGATGACAGTTATTTTGTGTATTCGATGTCTGGCTACGAGGATGCTTAGCAGTTGTCTCGATACTTAGGTAGTTAGTTAACGGGCCATGATAAAATGATGGTGGGTACTACCGTAACATTATGGCCTTGGGCCATGGCCAGCTCTCTGGGACTACGCCCCTCTCGGCCAAACACAGGGTGTATTGGCGTGAGACGATTTGCTTTCCCTGAAGAGTAAGTATGCAAGACCTGTAATTATTACGGTACGTCGAAAGGTAACGGGTGGGGCGAAATCTCTACTGCTGTTGTAGTTCCCACAAGCTTTACGGCAAACGCACTTTTTTATTTTTTTTCAATTAGTACTTGTATTACAGTTATCTCTACATCTCTGGGCTAGAGATAGAAGGTAAAAAGATAAAGGAAAGAGAAATAGAAGAAGAGAGAGAATCTTATTAATGGGGATAAGACTTTAATAGGCACGGCGGAGATAGGTTCTGATAGAGTACACTTGTGGCAGAAGGTGCCCAATGGTAGGGAGGCCAATGCTGGTGAATACTTGCTTGTATTGATTAAAGCACAGAGGAGCCGCAGAGAGCTGTCTATATTGGTGCCGAGCTGCATACAGAACCTTCAGAGGTGATGGAGAGGTTGAGCGCAGAGTGGGGAAGGTGGATATGCGGGGGGTGGAGGGGCAGTGCGAGGACAAAGATCGAGGATATCACTGGAATCCCAGATCTGAAAACATGGATGTGGACGAAGAGAATCCGGTGGGCAGCGTCGGTTTATGGGAGGGCACTGCCAGCGCTGAGGGAGACCGCGAAAGGGATACTGGAGGGAGTGTTGGAACCGGACGCGGTGCTCCACTGGATGTCTGGAGGGGACGAAACTGCGGGGAGGGAAGTGGATATTGCGGAGCTGGATGCTGGGGAAGTGACAGCATGGTCGGACGGGTCACGACAGGAAGGGGTGGCGGCGGCAGCAGCAGTGGGAGGAGAGGCGGGAGAGGAGTGGGAGGAGGGTGTATACTTGGGCTCTCTTGCCACGGTGATGGACGCTGAGATGCTGGGAGTGGTACGAGCATGGCAGGCGGGAAGGACGACAGTGGCACTTGATAGCCAGGGCGCCATCAGGCGACTGCAGAATCTACGCTTCGAACAGCCACGGTCGTGGATAGAGGAGTTGGCAGTGGGGGAGATGGTGAAGGGCCACAAGACGGTGATGTGGGTAAAAGGACATAGTGGAGTGGAAGGCAATGAGAGGGCAGACAGGAAGGCGAAGGAGGTGGCATGGGTGGGCAGGAGGATGCTACGACCTGACGTTATCACACCGGCAGGCATCCGACAGGCTTTTCCCATGGGGCGGCCGTCCAAGCAGACAAAGTGGAACCGGGAGGCCCTACGGGGGTTGACATACATGGTTACCGACCGCGGACCGCAGCGTTGGTGGCTACATAAGGTAGGCAGGGCGGATGACTCGTCGTGCGGGTTGTGTGGGGAGGGGGTGGCACAGAATGCTGCACACCTACTGCGCTGTCCTGGGGTGGCGGATGGCAAAGGGCGGGAATGGGAGCAGATATGGGAAGATCCGGAGTGGTGCGAGAAGCTGGCGGAGGCAGTCCGGGGGTGATTGGGGCAGTGATAGCGGGGTTGTGGTAGCTGAATTTCGCATGTACGTAGATACGGGGCAGGGAGCGGCCCAGTGGTTGGATAATCCCGTCAGGCTTAACCTGGGGGATGCGCTGCCTTGCCATAAGCGAGATGCTTCAATGCAAGTACTGATTTACCAAAAAAAAAAAAAGAGCTGTCTATATACACGGAGATATCAGGGTAACAACAAGCAGGGATCATCTGATTTAAGAATCAGAGACAAGCAAAAGAAACAAGCAAGATAGCTGACGCAAAGTAAGCTGACGAAAAGTATGCTGACTGCAGAGCCAAGAACGCCGTAATAGGGTCTAAAAGAAACAATAACATAGTAGCAAAGGAAAATCAAGCGACGGAGAACAAATAAGCTAATATATGGAAATAAGAGGGAGTTCAGGGTAGCTCCGGGCGTGCTGGATGTGCGTTCCAGCAAACCTCCCCTTCAAACCCCTCAACTCCGCCTCCCCTACCCGGCGAGGGCCTCCACCACAGGCCTGCATCATTCTGGGTCCTCGTATATCCCAAACTCCAATCTGTGTACCGCATTCTGGGCGACCCCAATGGTGCTCCACTCTCAAACCCGCTTATATCCTCGCTCCCGCTGTCTAGTTCAGGTTCCTCTCTGTATTCGATAATGTCCTCAAAAGCAGCTCTCCTTTGATGGTTGTGACTGTGGCCGTGGACCGTGTCGCTGTCTGTCTTTGCTCTGGTATCGATGCCAGTGGTGGTGCCGTCGCCCGTGGCGGGGCTGGTGTGGCTTGTCCTGCTATGCTTTACCGGTGAAAGTAGGAGTGGCTCTGTCGCTATATTGCGAGTTATCGAGATTTCTGTTTGGATGCCACAGGACCTCCACCATTGCTGATGCTCAATCCCAATTTCCTTCTAGCTCAAAGTGCATTGTTTACCTTTGTATATGTTCAAAAATTCTAGTGCATGCCCTTACCTCCGTCCATTCGATTTCTCCTCCTCGAGGTCTGCCGCTACTAGAGCGGTGTGGTAGACGTTGCTCCCCTTGAGGCCTGCTAGAATCCTCTTGTATCTGTTATCCCTCTGCTGCCGATGCACCTTTTGACTTCCATTCTGGCCTTATAGAGCTTATTTCCAATGTCTGTGAAGATACGAAATTCTATTTCGTGCTGCTACTCTGGTGAGCCCCTACATGATTGAGCCCATAATCTGGAGCCAGCGTTGGTTGTTACTCTTTAGGGGTTCTTCGATCCCCCTTGGGCTCGGAACTCTGCTGTAGTCTTCGGTAGTGCTGGCAGCCTTCTCATCAGTTGTTTTGGTGTTGTTGCTTTTTGTTTTGGCGCTGGAGATGTTTTCATGTATATGTTGATCTGTTCCAGGTACTCCTCGTCGTAAGATATCATAAATCCCTTCCGAGTCGGTCTCTATATTCTCCATCTGACCTATTTCCGAAGCTCCTTCCGAATCCGATTTTCGGCTTAGAGCCCCATCAGCAGCCCTTCGGGCTAGGTGGTCGGGATACATACCTTGGGACAGGCTTCCGAGAACCATCATTCCCGCCTTCACGCTCTTCCCTCTCCTGTTGCTGTGTTAGTGCGTTATCTTCGGCATGGTTGGTTGTTGGTGCGCGATCGTCCCTGGGTTGCGTGGGTGTGGGAGGTGCGCTGGTCGTCACTTTTTATTTTTATAAATCAGTACGCGTATTGAAACTATCCAGTTTATGCCAAGGAACCACATCCCCTGGCGACCCCTTCATGTGGATCTATATACACATTCAACAACGTCCACCACACCACCCCATATCCTCCCATACTTGCTCCCATGTGCGCCCTCCCCAATCTCCTAACTAACTAACTAACTAAGATATTGGGTACGTCTAACACTCATAACGAAGACACTCGGACACTGGGGTTACAGATCCTCGCGCGACACCAACAACACACACAGAGACCACTAAGGCAGACACGAGCTGTAGTTCTACATGCGGCCCCATCGAAGTATAAGCCTGGTCTCATGCGCCAATGGATCGAGGAAGATAATGACACTCAAGTCTTGGGAATACGCTGGTTACTGGGGAACAAAGAAGAGTCGGGAAACTGGCTTCGTCGCTGGTTATCTACTTAGCTCATAATATAGACATTACCTGTGGGACCTTACAAATGGGTAGAAGATGCTTTAGGGTTTCCGAGTATGACTGGGACAGACTATCAGTGGGGAATGGAAAGGGCAGAGGATAGTTTACTCCTACTTGCGAGCGTTTTATTTATTGTTTTCATACCTGCGAAGGGACGTTAAGAGTGCGGATTTATTCTCCTACCTACGGGCATTTTTGAGAGAGGACAGCCTCACCTGCGAGCAGTTACATTTTGTTTTATGCGGGACACTATAGAGTCCATTTCCCTCTCTCTGCTGGTCGTGCAGATTAACTTGTACGTACTTTAAATCCACCCGGGCTTCCGGAGTGGCTCGTCATACGACCCTTAAGGTTGTGCATACGAGTACTGAGTTCAAAAAAAAGAAAAAAAAAAACTAACTAACTAATTAATTCCAAAGTGTTATATAAATATGTTCGGACATTGTAATAGGTGCGGTGAACTTTGAGACGGTAGCTAGCGGATATCACGGGCACTCCAGAAAGCTATTTCCCAGACGAGCGGGTTGGATAATCGTGGCAGTTCACTATTACACTCTTCTTTAGGGAAACTCTGCACATGTATGATCCCGGCCAGTTTTACCGGATTTGGGATCTGAAATAAGACCCTTTTACGTGCCTATATTTCCTTAAGGTATTGGGCACTATCGTTTGAACCTCTTTAATACAAATATTCCAAGAAATACCCTACTCCCTTCTAAAATCTACCCGGGATAGTAGTACCCTCACAAAAATATTATTTTCCCTAAAAGCCTCCTCTATCTAGACATATATTTTCTCGATATAGTTGCGGTCGGAAAGCACATGGTGATTGGCCTGCGAAAATGCCATGTATATGAAAGCATTACCCCAACTTTCGAGGGCATTCGGATGAAAGAAAGGCTAAGTTAAGCTCTTCAAGCGGAAACCCGGTCGTGATAGGAACCCCATCGCCCGTCACGGGTAGAGTTTAGTGGTTGCGGAGACGTTACCCATAGTTTAATACCTGCGCCTCAGTATGGACATAGGTATCATGCTATCCCAAGTTTTAACTGAGTGAAAATCTCCCCTACACGTGGCGATCGTGAGCCTATCAGGTGCCAAAAATTTTCTTTCCAAACCTTGGGCCACGATCGCAACTATGTAAACGCTAAAAAAAGGGGCGGGCATTCCCAAGTCAGGAAATCAGATCCCGGGAAGCTCAATCGGCCTGAATATTTGCAAGCACTTTTTTCATTGGCGATGGTGGGTTAAACTTACCTGAGATATTGTCTCATTTCCGCCCACTTGAAGTACTAATAGCGTGCGTGTATGCAGCTATCGCTGAATATAGACGACCCCGCTATCAGCTGTATATGTATCAGATGCTTGGCGTGCATGCCAATTACTGTGCGATTTGTCCCGTCAGCCGCACCATCTATCACTCTCTGAGGAAGTATATCGGTTGTGTCTGCGAAATTTGATCCATATATTTCTACAATCCGCCTTCAACATTCACTCTGTCTTTCTTGAGCAATGTCCCGCACCTCTCTGCTCCCAATGCTAAGCTCAACTTCGCACAGATTGGGAAGGGTTGCCCGTGTCGACGAATATCGGTCAGAACAAGGGTCGGGCGCCAAAGCCATTGGTACAATGAATTCGCATCTGACTAGATCTTCCTTGGAGAATCGTGCAAAAGTACCAGACCGAATGTGCCCTGCAGAGGAATATTTCAATAGGTTATTCAGCTGTCCGGAGATATTTCGATCAATCGCCGTACATCTTCACCAGCGAGACATTCGCTCTTTCAGCCTGGTCTCTAAAGCTACTGCAATAATTATTCGCTTCGCTGGTCGAGGTTCAATTTCCAACGGTTGTGCTCCTTGGACGTGCGGTGGACTCCAGCGGAAGAGCGAGTACAGGGGTTTCTGTACTGGGTGTTATATTCCGGGATGTGATGTGGGTAACGGGTCCGACCAAGCGTAGCTCATTTGGGCTGACCTCATACTATCGTAGCGATGCCTAGATCTTCCGCCTGCGATTGGTGTGGATTCAGAATGGAAAGCTCAAAATCGGGCTACCTTTCCGCAGCGTTTGGTCCATCTGTGCCCTGATTGTGTGAACAGGCCATCGTACGAGCTACTGTTGATGGAGACATACCGCACGCGGCGACTAGGGCGAAGGAAATCTACCCTGCGTGGTAAATATGGAACGATTTTCACATAGAGATCTTCCTGTCCTTGTAGTCCTATGTCTAGTTATTAAGTTCGATAGGAATCGATGTGTGTCCTAGATCTTACGGTTACTCTTGGTGGATAGTAACGTAGTTCGGAACGGGACCGCAATTGAATTTTGGTGAACCTTTAGAGCATCCTCATGCAACGAGTTCCTGGGAATAACTGCAGTGATGAACAAATAAGCCTGGTAAGGCCTGGGATATGTTAGGTACCTACATAGTAATTACCATCTAATACTAAGCTCTTGTATAAACCTGTCTCTCGTGGCGCACCAGTATTCACTCCTCTGCTGGTATCGACTTGGGATGTAGAGATATGCGTAAGGAATGCCTCTTTATATGTAAGTTCTAAAAATTCTTGGTATGGATAGGATTGCCATCTATAAGGTGAAAGGGCCACTGTCGAGCGTGTCTCTGCATATTTATCTGGACAGGAATCCCACCTATAGCTTGTAATCATCCAGACCTATACTGGTTGGTTAGCATCCCCATGCAAACCATTCATCAACCCGTCATCATGGTCGCTGTGCTTCCCTTATTGAGAACCGTCGACCCCTACGCCCATCCATGACTCATGTTATGTATGTATTGATATGCTCAGTGAGGGGGGTCATTTGAGTGAGTCATATCATATCGCTACGTTGGGGAGAGATGGGAAAGCAGAGTGACACCAGGAGCTGGATCAAGGAACTATTAGGCTTGCAGTTCGACCATCCATGATCCTGGATCGAAGCGAAAGAGAAGGTTTGATGACAGAAGAGGAGCGGACAGTGATGTGGTTGAAAAGGTATAGCGGAGTGCCTAGAAATGAGATGGCGGATAGGAAAGCGAAAGAATGTGCGTGGGTAGGTAGGAGGATGCTTCGGCTTGATATTGCAACAACGGCTAGTATCAAAAAAGCCTTGTGGGGGTCGAAAAAGCCGAACTCGGCTTGCCAGCTGTGTGCAAACGAAGAGGTGGCGTAGAATGCAATCCCTCCTAGAGTACCCGGGGGTGTGGATGGCAAAGGACGGCAGTGAGAGCAGAAGTAGGAGGACCCTGGAGTGGTGCGAGTCGCTATCGGGGGTAGCGGGGATTTCTTCTTGTTTGTTGTTTTCCATCTTCTCCCCTTAGTTTCAGTTATATATCTCTTCCATGAGGTGTCTCGTCATGCACGTAGAGGCGGGACATGGATCGTGCCAAGGTTTGGATAATTTTCCAGGCCTGACCCGGAAAGATGCGCAGCATTGACATAAGCCAGTTTCAATGCGAGTAATGAATTACGACAACAAAGAATCAACGTCGCAGGAGTTCTCTGGTTCGGCAGGAGCACTAGCAGACAGTTGCCGAACAAAGGAGATTACCTCTGGGATGGATTTTACCTTGCAGAGGCGGAGGATAATTTGCTCTTCCAGTATTCCGCTGGGCGACTTCCACCATTCCTCGACACCAAACCCAAGGTCATACCTAAAGTACATAAGTAGGTAGAATGTGGGCGAAATATAAGCAGGTGAAGGAGATTCAATTACATATTTAAGTAATTGTAAATGCTCACTTAGTGTGGCGTGAAGAAAGGATCCAACAGTTGTAGGATGCTGTCTCAAATTCCCGCAAGACAGCTCCTCAGACATCAAACTCCAGCTCTCCCTTCAATAGTATCCATTGTCAGGGTTTAAGAATCATGAGCAGAGGAATTTCGGTGAGAGTTTATTATTCGCTCGCTCTAGATCTTAGTTTAGTACTGTGGCGTGATAGGTGGCGAGGAAGGAATGCTTCATAGCTACCCGCGAGGTGCCAGATTACAACGGCCGTTCCTAACAGCACTCGTAGCTCCCGTTGAGGTCCGGACTTTTACAAGGAAACAGGCCCATACTTCAAAAACGGCACAGTGGTCTAATGGTATGACTCCTACTAAGTAATGTCCTGCTGAATGCACGCAGAGGGTGGGTGATCTGGGTTCAATTCTCAGCTGAGCCATTATTCTTTTTTTTTTTGTTGTACTTAGGATTAGGAGAAATATTTGCAGCAATGTTTGGGATCCTGTTGTCTCGTCCTATGTATACATGCCGATACTCAACGAGCACGGTATTCTAAAGAATATACATGTACAAAAGCTACATCCCTTCATGCCTCCACTCATGTCCGCAAGATAAACCTTTTACTGGATAGAGTATTCTGACAGCCTCCCTACCACTGCTTAGGTACTCCCCTTCGACAGTCAACGGGAATCCGTAAACATCGACCATTCCACGTCCGGCGCAATTCCTTCTGCGCCATTCTGTCCTCGCAGAGCATAGGAGTACACCAATAGCTACACAACTACCACATCTTCCACCACTAGCATCCTCTCCCATCGATATGCAAGAGTTTCACAAATAAAAGTCGTGCGTTTATAAGCGGGGTGCTTCTATGAACCGTGCTTCTATGAACCGTGCTTCTATGAACCGTGCTTCTATGAACCGTGCTTCTATGAACCGTGCTTCTATGACCCGAGATAGAAAGAGTCAGTTCCTGACATCCCCACTACACCAGATCCAAGATCCATTCCCAATGCCGCCCTCATACATCCAACCAGTTTTCTCAACGGGCCGGCCAGGCCGGCCTCAAGTATGGCCGCCGCCGGCCTGGACCTGACAGACCTCTGCCGGGGCCTGGCCTGAATAATCAGGCAGGCGAGATCTTGGCCTGGACCGCCTGGACCGGCATGCATGGCCTGGACTGGCCTGGACCGCCTGGACTGGCCTGGACTGGCCTGGACCGCCTGGACTGGCCTGGACTGGCCTGGACTGGCCTGCATAGCCTGGACCGCCAACGCAAAGTTCACACAAGTACCATTTTGATAAACAATCATGATATGAGATTAACTAAATACTCTTCGATAGATTAACAAAGGAAAATACATAAGACTGACGAATCGCAACGATAGTTAAGAGAAGAAAATACATGACTTAGAAACCAACTGCAACTACTTCAAGTCAAAAAATAACTACTCCGCATTCACCTTTGCATTTCCAATCACATTCGCATCGATACCCATCCCTTTAGCTTCCAATTGTTCCAACATAACTCGAACCTGTTCAGTATCCTTAAAGCCTACGAGTCCGCCATCAGCCCCCCAGGATCTCATACACTCCGCACCTTCTATTATATCTTCCTTCAATCGATTGCGCCGGTCAGTAACCATCAATCCAGTACTACTAAATACTCTTTCTACCTCTGAACTCATGGCTGGAATAGAAAGAAGATTGAGTGCCATTATAGAAAGCTGTGGATAATCGGCTTGATGCTGGATCCACCATAACCGAGGATTCTCAATATCAATAGTAGCAGTTGATATGAAGAGTTCTAGCTCATCTTTCTGTCGTGTTCGAGGAGTGCGCTTATTTTTCCAGTTGTTTAAGGTCGAGTCTGCAATCGATGTACTGCCGGAAGAGATTGTACTACTGATAGTAGTATTACTTGCAGTAGGTGATACTCGTGACTTATACTGTGCTTCTTTATAGCTACTAGTTGTTAGATATATTATTAAATTAGAAAATAAATAGGATATACATACCGAGTTCGCCAAAGTGAGGTCACCCTTGATTTTGCCATTGAAATCCACTCTGGATGTTCCTCCCAATTAATCTCAAAATATTCAAACTTCATTCCGGGATGTAGTGCTACTGCTGCGTAAACTACTGTATTGGAGTCGGTTAATGAATAATACTTATCAAGCTTTTGCCATGCGAGGTTGATAGAATTAATTAGATGTGGAGTTGAATTGCTAGCAGTATAGCTCCGCTTTGCATCTTCTAGATGGTTAAGTAGGTAGTCCATGGTTGGTAGTAAATCATATAATGCACCATTACCACGATGCCCTTCTAACTCTAAGGTACATCGATGGAAAGGTTCTAGAAGTATTGTAATATCCTGAAGCTCTTTCCAATCATCTGGATCTAGCTGATCTTGATCAAGTCCATCTCGCATGTGTCTTGCAATAAATACCTCAAATCCATTTCGTAATTGTAGAGCTCTCTTCAAAGCCTTAAAATCACTATTCCATCTGGTAAGATTCGCCGCAATTGCTGGACCGGCCTGGACCGCCTGGACCGCCTGGACCGCCTGGACCGGCCTGGACCGCCTGGACCGCCTGGACCGGCCTGGACCGCCTGGACCGCCTGGACCGGCCTGCATGGCCTGCATGGCCTGCATGGCCTGGACTGGCCTGCGTGACCTAGAGGTCGGCCCAGACCACGAGATACTCTGCCGGGGGCGGTCCAGGCTGTTTCAGGCCAGCACGGACCTCGGCCGGCTGGCCAGGCCTCCGGCGGCCTGTAGGACGGCCTGGCCCGTTGCGACCACTGCATCCAACGCTTCACTGAGCTCCTCTAACACCCACCTCCTCCTCTATGTACCAGCTGTGCCTAATTCGTGAGTCTGGACCCAGCGGTCATCATCCGAGCTTCAACCCATACTACCACCCTGGCCAGACCAGTGTAGCTACCTAGGGCACAATCGCCCTGAACCAGTTCCTCTCGAACTCCACCTCCGAACTTCGATACCACTTCAAACCAACCTGCATCTGACGATGCGCTGCCTCCCGCCGGCAACACACTTGGTCGTGGCTAGTAGGTCACCGCAACAGTCACTAAGGAGGCACAGCCGCCACTACAAGCCAAGCCGCATGCAGAGGTCCGCTCACCGGTCTGCGGGATGTCCGTGGAATTCCGATGCATTTGCCCCAGTGGAGCCTGCACTGGGGGCCTATGGTCAGTTCTCATCTAGTGCATCACCTTTCACGTGGAATTATCAAGCCACTCCCATCCCACATTTCTCAGATCGGCGCCTCGCTACGTATTACAACCCACAGATCTCGCTATGAAAAACACGGAGAGGGGTTAAAGATTTACCGATTCTCGGAGACGTGGCCTTTTATTTGAATTCAACCACCTCAATACGCTAATGATATTCTAAGACTAAGAATCTAAGTGCGCAGGCCAGATGCCTACCCAAGCCACAGTACCTAGGTGGAATGATATAGGCCTGGGAGAGTGGGTGGCGCTGGGGAACGATATGTTTAGTCCGTTGATGACCGACCTTCGGAGGGGTAGTGTTGCACGTGATAGTTGGCCGTTTTACAGTGACGGAGGGCCGAGGTGGAGGTGGAAAGGCAATGTCAGATTCTTGATAATGAGATTGGAAGCTGTATTTGTTTTTTTTGCGAAATCTTCTACCTCTACCTCTTCCTATACCTACTGTGCTCTTGGCCCTTGGAACTTAGCCTGCACATACATCACAAAAAATGCACTGATACCTTGAACATTTCCCATAACTATATCAATTCATGGTGTAGATCTAGATTTCGTACTACGCAATACATCTTTGCTTGTCTCATAATAGTACTCGCAGATCACCCACACATCAAGTATTTATTACTGCTCTGGCTTTAATTTGTGCCTATTAGGACGTCTAGATAGCCAAGTACCTCCCAGAAGTGCGCCAGAACAAGGCCACTCCATGGCTTGTAGATGCATTAGGCCAGCGGGGTGTTAGAAGTTTCCTACGGCAGATGTGTGGGGGATCCTCACGTCACTGCACAGATCGATCTGATAAAGTGATAATCCTTACACTGCCAGTCCCCGGTGAGTACACAAATCACGTGCTCAAAGGCGTATAGCAGTCCTCCATAGTCTGCAGCGGGTTCTCTAGCTAGGTTACGTACCCTATGCCAAGCGCCAAGCGCGCACCGTTCCCACTTTCTCGTTCCATTATCCATCGTCTCCTCTCTCGTTCTTCTCCTTCGTCTCTTCTCTCTCTCTCTCTCAACTCAACATGATGCACATCACTAGCACCACCGATGCTCCATAACACAAACATATAACTGCGTTTACAAATACCTACATCCTCTCAATACGAGCATCGATACTTCTCTGTAACTTTATATATACCGTCTTCGGAAGTTCAAACACGCATATGAACTCCATTACTCCGTTGAGAGGCTTGTGCTAAGCAGACTACCAAATTTGTCCTTTATTGGCAAGTACATATTTGAATATAATTAATTATACGAATATGAATATTCTGTAGTCTGAGACAAAGGAGGTCTTGGACGCTTTACGGGGCCTGGAGGAGGTCACGTCAACACTCCTCCGGGACGAGAGAGAACTTGAAGCAAGAACAGGAGAGGAAAACGAACGTAGGTACCTACCTTTCTTCGTTGCAAGTCAAACAATCTGATCTAAGTATTTTCTAACGAGGCTCGTAGAAATCAACTCTGTGTGTCGGAAAGCGATTGTAATGTATGTGGCATCGATTCCTGTTAAGTCTCCAATGATGAATGTTAACCTAACTAACATACACTCTTTAGTGAATTAATAGTAACATTCATAGGAGCCAAATACTACCTATGTCCATTGCAAACTTAGGCGTGATTTGACTGCATACTAAGGGATATGCAAACAAGACTAAATTAAGGCCTTTTCCACAAAGAGATTATCATGGTATGTCGTTGTCTTACAAATCTTCGTGAGCGGAACTACTTCTAACATCGCCTGCTAAGGAAAACAAATTGAGGCTAAGAAAAATGCAAAAGCTACGAATATTATACGTCTCCTCTGAGACTGAAAGTGAACCGAAACAGATTCGAAGGATTTTATCCTGAAGATGAAGGGATCACTTTCACCCTTCTAACAAGACAAGTCAGAACTCTGCGAGGTTCAAGAACTATATGAGATGCATTACAGCAAGGGGAAGATCCCATTTATTCTGGTGACCTCCTCCGCAAACTAACCTGGAGATGGTCTGGAATTGCAGTCCTGTCAGAACAACTCATCAGGCAATTTGAACCCGATATGGAAAACAGCCAGGATTCATGCCAAAGAGAGACTTCAATCGGCTAAGAATATACTAGCTGAAAGGGCGGAAAGAGCCTATAAAGAAAGTCTCTCGTCTGGCCCTTGGAATCCAAAAGGGCGGAAAGAGCCTATAAAGAAAGTCTCTCGTCTGGCCCTTGGAATCCAATGAGGCCGATTGCTCCGCAACCCCTTAGTTGCAAAGATACGGGCTCCACAATAACAGGAAAAAGAACGCTTAAGGGCGTGTAGTTGTAGGTAAGTTCGTTCATTTATTCCCACAAAGTAACGCAGATGGCCTACTAATATTTACTTTGCACAGATCCTCATTTTTCTGGTATTGCTACAGTCAATGGAATGAACACGACTAGTTCAGGGAGTTAAACTCCCAGACCCCATTACAATTGTTTAACCACATTTTTGATGGCAAAGGTAGGATTCATCTGTTGTCATGCGTAGTATTTTAATATTGATGTTACTTGGTCTGATTGACACTGTTTCTCCACCACAGTAACAAATGTTCTGGATTTCTGGAAAGGAGACTGCGTCGATTCCGTAAAAGGCGACCCTAAAATGAACGCCAAGGAAAAGGTAAAATTAGATGCAAGGCATTCGAGGGGGACAACACAACGGGAGAGGTATATATTTAGAGGTAAGCTCCCAGAAAGTTGATGCTACCATAGTACCTGCTAATCTATTGAGCACAAGAGGAAGCAAGTACAATCAGACTTCCCTACAGAACCTCTACTCTTCACGCCTAGCATAGAACCTTTGCTTTCCGGCTTTCCATGAACGATTTTACCATCTATTGCTTCTTTATTCATATACTGTCCAGAGATATTTCCTTTGGCAAATCTGCAGCACCCTCTCCATTTCTTCCGAGTATCGGTGAGCTGCCGCCCGTTGTTCAACTGGACATGAATATTAGAACTTTTCGACTCAACGCAACATCAGGGATCGGGCCTTGATATGTTTATCGAGTCTATTCCAGCCGGGGTGGGGTTGGGGCAACTTTAGGATTTATACATGACGACCATTACATTAAGCTATAGCGATTCCAGAACCTTACGAATTCTATTACGAACTATAGACATCACTCTTCAATCACACATGGCAACTGCAGCAGCATAGCAATCGCCCATCCACATTTGACCGCTCTGGTCGAGATTCTATGCAGTAAGCTGGAGTTCTGCTGTGTCAGTATAATTTGAATCCTTTATCGAACGAAAAAGTCGCCATGATTTACGAAAGCGAGCTATACATTTTCCCTATCTCGCACCCAAACCAAAAGTCATGGAACAACAGAACATGCAGAAACGAGGAGGAGGTGTGGTTACTCTCAAGACGTTAGCGTAAGTACTTTTATAGTGTTTATTTCCAGCAAGCTAGAATTCATTGACTGACAATACTTCATGCTAACTAGTCATAAGTGGCCCACATTGTTGGGCCTTTGCACCCGGTTCGGCTAAAGATTATGGAGGAATCAGAAGTCATAAGTGGCCCACATTGTTGGGCCTTTGCACCCGGTTCTGCTAAAGATTATGGAGGCAAGCAGAAGTCATAAGTGGCCCACATTGTTGGGCCTTTGCACCCGGTTCTGCTAAAGATTATGGAGGCAAGCAGAAGTCATAAGTGGCCCACATTGTTGGGCCTTTGCACCCGGTTCTGCTAAAGATTATGGAGGCAAGCAGAAGTCATAAGTGGCCCACATTGTTGGGCCTTTGCACCCGGTTCGGCTAAAGATTATGGAGGAATCAGAAGTCATAAGTGGCCCACATTGTTGGGCCTTTGCACCCGGTTCTGCTAAAGATTATGGAGGCAAGCAGAAGTCATAAGTGGTCCACATTGTTGGGCCTTTGCACCCGGTTCTGCTAAAGATTATGGAGGCTAGCAGAAGTCATAAGTGGCCCACATTGTTGGGCCTTTGCACCCGGTTCTGCTAAAGATTATGGAGGAAATCAGAGGTCATAAGTGGTCCAAATTGTTGGGCCTTTGCACCCGGTTCTGCTAAAGATTTCCTATGGAGGCAATCAAAAGTCATAAGTGGTCCACATTGTTGGGCCTTTGCACCGGTTTCTGCTAAATATTATGGGATATTTGGGCCTAGAGGGCAATAGCAGATGGCCGAGCGGTGCTTGTACTCTTCACGACTCAGGAACATATGGGCATATCTGTAACCTAAAGAAATATATTGGGAATCTTGTAACCAACTATGTCATGTCTTTCGTATAGCCGCAGACAGCAATTCGAACTGGACTTCTTGAGTCAACCCGAGCATAATATCGGTACATTAGTTGCAATGTCTAGTTTCTTAAATTTTGCATCAATTCTGATACATTATGTTTGTTGTTTTTTTATGTAAAATAAAAAATATCTCATTTTTAACATATCTTTACATATTTCGCTTTGTAACTTCATTTAAGTTTCCCTTTACCTGTGACTTTCTTCATTTAAGTTTCCCTTTACCTGTGACTTTCTGCTTCTCACGCATAAAGTATTTCTTGTCTGCCCCCCCTTCTCAATTCCTCTCACCCCAGGAAGATCTGTGTACTTTGATAATGTTTTTCAGGTATGGTTGTAGCTAGCATAACATGCGTCAATAAGCTTTTTCCCTTGTCTGTATCCTTTAAATTCTCTTCAAAAGCAAATGTCCAGCTCGAGGAAAACTCGAATTTGTTGAGGTCTTTTTCTTCTCAATATCCTGTTTTCTAGAATACTATCTGTTATGATTAGACTGCTACGATGGATATGAACTCTACGTGGGCCCTCTCTTTGGTATGACAGGGGCATTGGTCTACCTTTTTCTTGGTAAATCAGTACTCGCATTGAAGCATCTCGCTTATGGCGAAGCAGCGCATCTCCTCAGGTTAAGCCTGTGGGGATTATCAACCGCTGGGCCGTTCCCTGCCCCGTATCTACGTACACGACCATAAACCCCCGTGAATAGTCGCGCACCCGAGAAGGAGAGAGAAGATAAAGTAAGAAAGAAAAAGGAAAAAAATAAAACCAAATGGCTCGCGGGCTCACGGATATCAACTTCGCACCGTTTCTGCCAGCCTCTCGCATCACTCTGGGTCTTCCCAAATCTGCTCCCACCGCCGTCCCTTTGTGTCCGCCTACTCCAGGGCACTCCAGCAGATGGGCTGCATCTGCACCACCTCCCTTCCGCACAGCTCGCACTCCGGATTATCCTATTGGTCCACCTGGAGCTGACACTGTGACTATCTCTAAGGCACCCCCCAAAACTTCACATGTAGCGGTATTGGCCGACCTTCTCCTCCCCTGCTTGTAGCTGTGTTGGCAATAAGCAACCTGATTGCCCGGAAAGTGTGGGTATGGGTAGGTGGACGCAAGGTGCCTTCTCCTTCTTCGGGGATAGCTGCGATTCTTCCCATTTTCATGTAGAATTTTTCATATTTCCATCCTAAAAGATTGGTCCAAACGTTCGCTGGGTTTGCCAAGGTCTCCTTATTCTAGCCTCGGTGTCAGGCTCTACTAAAGTAATGGGATGCATCTACGGGTTTTAGGTCGAACCCGATCGAACCCGACTACTTAGGTCAGTGGTGTAGTTCTGGAGGTCTTGTAAGTGGAATAGTAAGCTGGTTTCGGCAAAAAGATTATTACGGTAGATTATATTTCCTAACCCGATACCCCTTCATCCTTACACGTTTTGCCTGGTCTACCTACGCGCTTGATTAACTTTTCATCGTCACCTCTGAAGGAGAAGGTCAACGAGAGAGATCCAAGGGTCATGTTTTTTTCTGTAAAAAACATTACTCGCATTGATGCATCTCGCTTATGGCGAGATGCCGCATCATCGAGGGTCATGTTTGTGTGGGGATAACTGCACTCATCATTTCAGTTTAGTATAGAACTATTCATTCTGGTGACGGAGTCTGTAGCAAAGAAACTAGGCAGCACTGAGAACGATGAAATTCTGAGGTTGATACTGAGCAAAGTTTACATTTCATAGGTGGCATGTTGACGGCGTTGACGGAAGGAATTCAATGCAAAAAAAGTCAAAGGCCGACAGGCCTATTGCATGCCAAAATGCCTTCTTTGACTGAGTAACTGTAGGAAAATAGTTGTGTTGATTTATGGCAAGGAGAGACAGACTAGATCTTTGGAAAAGTGAGGTTACCCTGAAGTTATCCTGATGATGAGGAGGCATAGTAAACACTAAGAATTCCGACTTTTTATCATAGGTAATATCAAGTTTATCTATTTCTATTGTCCCTGAGGTGATTCACCCGCTTTTCCTGTTTTTCGTTCCATTCCATCTGAATTCACATCTTCCATTGCCCTCTCAATACTCATCAGTTTTTTTTTTTTTTGGTAAATCAGTACTTGCATTGAAGCATCTCGCTTATGGCAAGGCAGCGCATCCCCCAGGTTAAGCCTGACGGGATTATCCAACCACCAGGCCGCTCCCTGCCCCGTATCTACGTACATGACCAGATACCCCCCAAAAATCAGCTACCACAACCCCGTTATCACTGCCCCAATCACCCCCTACTCATCAGTTTTTAACGCACACTGCTGACCCACCATTCCCGACAACTCCAGGCTGCCAGCGATATACTCCCTAATTCCCTACTCTTAACCGCCGGCGAAGGTAAACCAATCCCACAGCAAGTATATGCAGTCTAAACTGCGTCTTCATAAATAATCCGCGTCAGGCAAACCACGCACAGATCCTAACGCCTTGGCAGGTCAGAAGGTCCATATTCATTACTTCTCCTTCACCGGAAACGTCATGATATTCCCACAACTTCCATCCTCAAATACCTTTCTTGAAATGTCCCGGGAATATAATTTCCTATACCCTCGCCAGCATAGTCACAGAAGACGTGATCTGGGAGGTACAACACCAAGTGTTGATGCTTATGCTGCAACTTTCATGCAAAAAAAGAAGATCTTCGAATGGTGTAAACTCAAACCGACATAACAATAGCGCCAATAACAAACCCCAGGATCCCTAACGCCCTTGCCTTAGCCCCGATATCCTGACTATCCGCTGCCGCCATGATGCATTAAGTGTATGTGGTTGATATTGTACGGAATTATATATGCGAGTTTCTCAATCCCCGCGAAAATATTACTCCATACCAGGCACGGTGAAATTTCATGTTTTAATTCACTTCTGGTGAACCTAAGGTTTGCAGGGAATATATATTAATAAGCCCACGTCTTGCGAGATGAGTTGATGGTACGTATCAGTCGTTATTCCTCTGAACAAGTGTACCAGCAGTGTATACGACTTGTCTCAGATGTCCCGGAAGATATATCTTACTCGAAACATGCCTTGTCGAGACATCATCTCCGTTATTACTAGTAATAAGTTGCTTCCAGAACAATTTTATTCCACCAAGAGGGATGTTCAATTGTATCACCTAATGGGTCCGATCCATTAACCAAAATTTCATTATGGAAATACATGCATGGCAACCGCGGGTCTGGACAAAACAAATTGAGAATGCAAATCTCCCACACATCTAGAGAATCCATCCACCGATTGCACAAGACATCCCTCTTTACAAGAGTTATCAAGATCCAGATGATGAATCCCTTTCCCAGTTTCACTTCCATTAACAGACTTAAAGTATCTCCTTGGAAGGTGCTGTGCCAAGCAGAGTAGGCCATTAACTGCTAGATCTTATCTAGTTTGGTTGCACCCATAACCGCTATCTACATTATCTACTTCCCGCATAGCACAAGAGGCACAGTGGTCTAATAATATGAGGCCTGCTATGTATTGTCCTCCTAGTTGCAGGCAGAGGTGGGTGATCTGGGTTCAGGTCCTAGCTGAGCTGTTATTTATTTTTCTGGCAAGAATATAAATAGCATTGCTGCTGCCAATGTTCTTACCAAATCTAGAGAAGTTAAGAGCTACAGCCTGCCTCTCACCCTGGCACGAGAATACTCCACTCCAACCCATGTCTAATACATGTATGCAATTATGTGGGCCCAAGGATATCACGGCGCAGGCACTTACCCTGAATTACCACGGCAATCTGCCACGTGACGAAGTGTGTATGCATGTAGTCTGGCGGGCACGTGTGCATGTGTGACCGGCAAGGGTGGTAAGGCGATGTTAGGCTGAGCGCCCCAGTGGCCAGGTGACTATTAAAGACCCCGTCTCCTTTTTTTTTTTTTTTGGTAAATCAGTACACGTATTGAAGCTCTCGTTTATGACGAGGCAGCGCATCCCCTCAGGTTAAGCTTGACGGGATTGTCCAACCACCGGGCCGCTCCCTGCCCCGACCCGTGTCCTCTCTCTGTTGCGTGCTTCTCTCTCTCTTCTGCATGCATCGTCTTGCATTCTAGTCGCGACTAAGACATATGTTCGTCCTTGACTACGCTTGTATACAGTAGGTAGCCACTTGCTACTAACCTTCTCCAAGTCCCTAGTCATAGCCCAGGAGTGCACTCCCTGAAGCCTGTCCATAGCCACACCGTTACAAATAGTCAGCTCATGCCGTGGCGGAGAGATCCCAATGCCTCGGAGCAACAGCGAAAGCGGCGTAGAACTATACGCCACCAACGTAAAAGGGAGCTGTGTAAGCCTCGGGAAATCCCGGAAATCCCTCATCTTCGGCCTCTAATTATAAACATCTCAACGGGTATCTAACGCCTGTGGAGCTTCACTCTTAACTGGCCATCGAACCAATCTCCCAATTGAGAACCACTTAGCTAGTCGTGGGGAAATTATAAAAGAAAGTATCCGGGATGCATTAAACCTGCACGTCTAGGTCAGCCTGAAATAGGCCAAGAGCAGCTGCATATATAAAGATTAGTACTACTATGAATCATTATTCCAGAAATATTCCGCTGCGCCGTGCTTACATAGTTCTAGTTTGGATCCCAATGTATGAGAGGAACCTCTTGAATATAAATACGCGATAAACCCCCCCCTATAAGCAGCTCGAGCACATAAAATGACGAGAGCGTAGGGGGGGGAAATGAGATTATGAGATACCACCAACTCACAAGCGATTACACATTGGTACGGGTATGGCGAGGTTCTGGCCCTGCTGTCCGTGTTTAGGACCATGGTCTTACTCGCGAGTTTTACGGTATGCGTATACGAACACGGCCGGGATATACGATGAAGATTTGGATCTGGCTGCAAAGCTTAATTTTGTTCCTTGAAGTTTATCTCAGCGCGTTATTACTGTGCAGGCACACCGTCTGGCTTTGATCCCTCTGCAAGCGAACTAGAGGCGAAAAGCGGGGGGTTGATCCGCTCCTTAGCTTCCCACATATCGAATATGTCTAGGCCTATCGCGTGCCGTCGGACATTAAATAACGTCATATAGTTTTATTGCCTAGGAGTCCATAAAATGAATCTCGAATTCCATGGACCTCACATTCGTAGTATGATGTACAACAACATGCTTGATACAAAGCGGCCCCTTCATATCTGTACGATCTTACATTCCATGGTTATGATTATTTAGTTAGCCAATCAGTATGGCAAACATGTTAGAGGCACAATACAGATATTTAATTCGTTTGTTTTTTAACATTGAAGGAAGGGGCAGCCAGCTAGGTAGCGCCAGCTTATAGCTTACAGCATAGCTCAGTAGTCTGGTTGGCACAACACCCTCGGATAGCTCACTTGGGAAGGGTTGGTACCATTTTCTGACAGCACCTCGCCTTAGTCAGCGCCCTGGACATCAAGAGGCCACAAAACAACACGTAATGAGTTTACAACCGGCTTGTCTGACAGCATGTAAAGCTCGCTCCTAAAAGCTTGATACAATACTCAAAAAATATATATTATGACTAGAACTAACCTCCCGGAACGAAATTTGGGATTTACATTTTTCCTAGTACAACTGCTCATCCCTCCCTCTTATCAACCAATTTTAACCTCGTTTTCGAGTTGAAACTTTCCGTTGTATTCGCTACAACTATCAGACTTAGGTTTCGCCACAGGATCCGGAAGACGACATGACTTATGAACACCTCTTCTTACTCAGGCATGTTATATACGACGTACTGTTCGCGATAGTACTCGCGGGGGTCGCATGGGTGTATGTAATCTTTGTGCGTGACCAATATCTCCTCATGCAGGGGAGGTTTTTATATCATTATCACTGACTGCCATGTTTACAGGCTTCTCGTTGGAGTAATAACAGATCCCGCATTCGGTGTTGAACAAGGGATGCCGCCTGAAGATGGGAATGTGGACGGGAATGTGGACGGGAATGTGGACCTAGATTAACCGTGCGGGAGTTGGCATTAGTAAGCAGTGGCAGCCTTGGTCCCAAGATTTGAGCGCTTTGAGTGGAGGCTTAAGGTTGATAGTCCGAGAAGAAAATGAGGATTCTTTCTATTTTAATCCTGAGCACCATGACCAGGAATTTTAAGGATGATTTGTATGAATCAGGTAAAGCAGGTATTGCAGGCTTGATTAGATCAAACTATACTAACTACTATACTGTAGTTTGGATATCTCATGCTTGCATTCAACCATATATCGGCTGTAGAGAGCCTGCACAGTACTGCAAAAAGGTCTAGAGTTACCCTGAACTCTTCCCAAAACGCCGAACAATTGAGCAATCTCGTGACTAATTCCAATAAGAAACGTATATATCGAGCTAACTCATGGCGCGTTGTGGGGATGTTGCTCGCATTGGCGAGTATACGGCGTACGTATACATAATATCGTAGTTATGTATTCATTAAACAAAGATACATTCTGGTGCATCCGGTGCTCTGTTTTTTTTAAAAATTCAAATATCCTATTCTGCTATATAAATGAAAATGCCCTACCTGAGAGATAGTTGTTATATGACTTGGGAGTGACCCACATAATCTCAATCCATGATTTCAAACGCAATCAGCGGGAAAAACTACTTCTGCAGCCAGCCGCGATGTACATCTAGAGGATATATCTATTTCACTACGAATTCCCTATAGCCTCTTGCATAACCCCCTCAATTCTGCCCATGGTTATTCCAAAGACATTTCAAAGCTCATTGTTAGATATTTGGAGCCCCGTAATTTTGCTTTTTTGTTTCCTTTATCCATATACCTACACCACTCAGTATCTCGGATGTTGCTTTATCATTGAGCCCCTTCATATAGTCCTGGACGTTGGACATTAAGACAACTCTACTTCCAATGCATGATTGGAATAAGTGAGCTGTGTCTTGTACGCCCAAAAGTGGAACAGCTTTGTTAAATACAATTCTTCTATATAGGATTAGGAGTATTTGATCGTTCGCATTAGAAGAATCCACCCTATACTTACCGACACTACTAGGATAATTAGTGGATAAGAACCCTTGTCAAACACTTTGACCCTTTACTTTATGGTAATTTTTATTCTCTGCAAGTGCATTCTAGTTTTTCGTGTTCTTGGATCGTAAAAATCGATAGGGAAGCATAGTTCCCTCTCAAGGTTCTATAGCTTGGTCTGCAATGCAGCTCTACTATTTCGTAGTATTCCAGAGCTATCCTACCTCTTACGCCAGAATCGTTAACTAATCGAATTCCCAAACTCTTCGACTTTTCTTTAGCAATATCATGTGATGGTCATGTTACAATGCACTTTATTAATTTTATTCCTTAATAGTAGCCAATAGTTTAGTCCTCGCCCAATTGGGTAGTCTGCGCGAATGTCGTTACCACAAATAGCTAAGGTCTAGAGTGGGACTAGACTTGATTGGGAATCCTACTTACTTAGGGATTTGAAACTGCACTGGATTTTCTATTTAGCGGTTCAGGGAGTTGGCACTCGTTGAGTTGTATACAAGAGGATACAAATATGTAAACCAGCACCTAGTTCAGATATCTAGAGCATTCTTTATGTAGCTGATAGTCAATAATATCACCCAGTATCTCCGAAGCATTTCTTCATATAAAGGTATGTCTGGGAGTAAATACAAACATGCAGTGGATTTAGAGCCTATGAGGCAGGACAGCTTAATCTGAATTTATTCAATCGCAACTTGTATATATATAGATCTATCCCCTTTTTTGTTTTGTTTTGTTTTAATAATTCGGTACTCGGAGGAAGGTCTACATGGCCCCAAGTCGGACAAGATTGAATTTGATTCTGATTCAAGAACGGGGTCCAGGAAATCCTTTGCTTCCCTATCACTACAGTGACAAGGTAACTGAGGCCATGTGGGCCTGATTTGGCAACGTTCCCTAGAAATATTAGAGGCAGAAGGCCATAAACATTTTCATAGTCGATGTATATCCCGGGTTCAAGAATAAAGTAGACTTCGGATTGTTTGACACCCTGCGTCCAACGTCGGGTGAGCAGTGCGTTTTGTCAAGGTAAAGTGAATGGATGCACTAGAGCTAACATCATAGCCCCCATAGGTGTCGGCGTTCCTAACACATCTAATTCTAGTGGTATCTCACTTGGAGACATATTATTTTCAGCTGAGAACTTATATATGCCTGCCCAAGATAGTGCAGTCTGCTTACATTCATAGTGCTTACAGATCTTTATATCCCCTACTACCTGAATCTTCATTCCAATTCTAGCATCCTCAAATTTAGAGCATTCAGCAAATTTAAGGTCTTCAACCAATTGGTTGAAGTTTCCAAGGTTTCTATGTATGAGGTCGATTCTTATTGACGGCGAGGTTAGAGAGGGCCAAAGTGCTCGGCTCCACTGTTGATTCGGGGGTACTCGACTCCAGTGTTAATTAGAAGGATGATGGAGGCTACCTATAGAACTTGCTCTATTTCATAGAGAGCTCCATTGGAGACAGACTCTGGCTACAGGGAGGGGTTAGGGATCTTGACCTCCAAATACTTTAAGTAGTTCTTATGTATTGGAAGGTTTGGGTTATACTCATCTCTTAAACTCTCCTTTCATTTTCGCTATAATGAGAAACTAATCAGTTAAACTATATAATATAGATACTATATTGAGTCCTTACAGTTATTTTAACAACTCTTTACTCCTACAGTTCGTTTCAATTTCAAAAAGAAATTGGCAAATTCGTTGCCAATAAATCTTCTTGAATTAAACGAGGTGAGTACTGTATAATACCAGCCTGATATGAGATGGTTTCTAATCAAGTCCCCAGGAGCAAACTCATGTTTTTGACGAGCGCCCGATCCGCTTCTTATGAATAAAACTTGGCCTAAAAAAAGGGAAAACCTGTCATGGAGGATTCAAGTTGAACGCCTATTCATTTCTCAGTATCGTTTCAGGGTAGGCAATATCAGGGACTGAGAAACGAAAATACCTCTGTCGGGCGGATTAGGCCTTCGGTTCCTAGGGGAAATGCTGAGAAGCCACACTACTAGACTACCTATGTTGGAACTCCTGAGGATGGCTACTGTACAAGTCCTGAAAAGTACGGCAGAGAACCAATCCGAATACGACGACATGGCGACTAAGTAACCCCTACAGTACCAGTGTCAATACATTGTCTCATCTTTTGGGAGAACAGAATTATCAAATCAAGGGGGCTAGGAAAGAAAAGGAGGAGGAAATGCCGGCAATGACGGAAGCAGTGTTTTCCAGACCCATTTGTCAGAGAAGACACCGGTGGACGTGAAGCTAAGTCATATGAGCTGCGTGGCAGGAGCTGACGGAGTGATGATGGAGAAGCGCAGATCTTAAAGGCCTGTTCAGCAATCGTTGCATATTGCTGAACCGTTCGAACTATCCGCTAATCGTGCACAGATCCGAACGGTTCACCAATTTGTATTAGTGTGCTGATTTTGGTGTGTTGCAACGCAACTAAAGTTGAGTTAACCATGGGGAGGCCATGAGATTTTGGTGCGTTGCAACGCTGAGTTATCCGCTGCTTAGGCAAACACAGCGCTACAGTTATCCAGTGCTTAGGAGCATCGCGCACACCAGAACAACGTGCACTCTTACAACTCCTAACCTACAACACAAAACACACACAACACACAACACACGCACTCTCTACTAGCATTCCTAACAGCGATGGCAAAGCAAAAGCAAAAGAGAAACTCTAGGCAGAAGCGCATAGAACTACCAGTATCAGCACAGCCACTGGTAGCGTCATCACAGCCAGTAGCAGTTGACCCAGTTCTCCAGCACAAGCCTAGAAAGCCAAGAGCGCCCCCTCCACCTATACGAACTGCAGAACCTCCACCAACAAAAACTACTAGATCTCCAGCTCCTGCCACATGTCCTGCAGAATTATGTCAATAGACCTTGATCCCTAATGATCATCAAAGGGCCTTACTTAGGTATGTTTTATATAGTTTGGATTGTTCTCTAAGCTAATATAATCTAGACATATTCGATAATCTGCACCAAAAAGGGTACAAAATACAGGAAGTCCATCAGGTGATTTATAATAATATGAAGAAGGATAGATATAAGTTATAAAAATTAAATATAATTAGATAGTAGCTTTAGGCTATAGGCTAGGCCGCCAGCTTACTAAGGCCCAGAAAGATCAAAAAGCCACATCAGCCATTTTGGAATATCTTTACACTCAAGATAATAGGGAGGGAACTAAGTTTACCGGAGAGTACTTTGATATCCAACTAGAGCTACAAAAGTTATATTACCGAGAAAATAGGTAAATAGCAGAAGCCCAGCTTATATAGTGCATCTTTGGTTAATTAACTAATATAAATTTTAGAAATAAAGCTGAGCCTGGAGATCCCAACGATGAGATTTTTAATGCCATCCTGTATAAAGAGGAGATTCTCAGAGACTTAAAAGAGGATAGATGGGCTGGTATTCCCAGCCATTGAAAGCTCCCTCTACTGAATCAAAAGCTTGACTGGAGAGGCCTCGAACAAATATCAAAAGGGCATGCTACCATCCACAAAACAATACAGCTTCTTGCTCAACAACACCAGACCATTGATGACTGGGTGGATCGGTAGTGCCTGATAGTAAATACAAAATATACGAAAGTAGGAAGATAATGGCACGCCCGTAACAATATGGAGCTACGCATTTTGATGCCAATAGTTAGCTCCGCCTGCATCTCCAGCATCTACAGAATATCGTGACAGGCTTTCCTAAAGCCCAAGTGAAATACAGGCTTGAAATAAGCAAAATACAACGAACAATGGTCATGAGTAAGCAGTGGCACAACCTACTTTTTGACTTAACCCAGAAAGGTAACTAACTATATAGAACTTTAGGACAGAATCCACGCTATGCTTACGAGTATATGGAGTGCGGGTATTGAGGTCAAAGCATGCACAGAAGAGGAAGATCTGGGTGATAATGATGAGGTCATTGGAGAACTATTGGCATGAGAAGCGGTTAGGGACTTTGATTGAAATTTTGAAGTTTTTTTTAATTTTTATTTTAATTCTTAAATATCCAGTTCTCGTATGCAGCTCTCGGTTGGGCTTGGAATTATAAAGAATTGTGCTAAGCTAAGTAAGTTTGAATGCTCACAGGATATATATTGTACTACTTACTCCTTACTACTAACCACTCCACTCGGCAATAGAAGTAAACCATACCATGCCCAGGCCATGCAAGGCCATGACCAACATAACTAGGATTTAAGTTCATATGATAATTATATAAGCCACTATATGAAGGCTTATGGTCTCATACAAGCGCATACAAGACCTGCACTAATGAACGTAGCGGTCTTCATTATCAATACTGAAGACTAATAATGGCGGCGCGCGATAGTCTTCGCAATCGAGCCTGAAGACTAAGCGTAGTGGTCTTCAAGCAAAACATGGAAGTGCCAAGAGAGCCGTTTTACAGCAGAGTCAGCCGTGCACATTACTTTAGAATGGGGCATTTTAGAAATCCCTAATTCTGAAGTAATATGCTAGAGGTGTAATTTTAAGTAGTGGATAATTTCCATACTGTATTCCCCGTAAAGTTGTTGCACGATGCTCTGAAGCACTGGATAATTCTAGCGCTACACTTTCGATGCTCCTAAGCAGTGGATAACTTTACTTGCATTGTAATGTACCAAAATCTCATGGCCCGCGGGATAACTCAACTTTGTTGCATTGCAACGCACCAAAATCTCATAGCCTCTCCGATGGATAACTCAACTTAGTTGCACCAAAATCAGCACACTAATACAGATTGGTGAACCGTACGGTTCAGCAATATGAACCAGACTAAGCAATATGCAACGATTGCTCAATGAACGGAACAGAACAAGCCCCTTCGATCTTCGATAGGATCACTTTTTTAGTGCCTTCTTTGTTTCTGCGCTATTATATACAAACTATATAGAGTAAAAATATGATGAGAAGGTTACGCCTTGGATGAGGCTAGATATGGTGAAATCCATTGGGGTGAGAGCTGAATATATTGCGAATATTATCTCCAGAATTACCTTCTATGATATACTTACCTGCGATTCAATCAGGAATAACTCCCAGCTTATTGAAATAAACTTTATAATCCCAAAACGAAGTAAGGATTTCTCCCCACCAAATCAAAGAGTTACGTATCCTCCTACAAATATCCCAATGAGTACTATGTCTAACTAATACTAAATTCAGAAGCTTCCATGCCGACAGTCCTAGGCAAAACCAGAGAACTCATCCGTAGACTTAAAATAAGGTTGTTTATGCAAGCACACATGGAGCTATTCCTCCTCCATTCACCGCTATCCAAAATATTCCACTTTGCTCTCTTAAAAACAAACGCCATTTAGATCTTGCTGGCTCAACACCTTTACCCTACATCCAGATTCCTACCCATCTACCCACTCACTCTACTGTAGACCCCTAGTCTCCCTCTCGAATTGTGTTTACAACACCTTTTAAAATTACATTTAGACATCTCCCACGTAGGCGATTCATGATCATGTATAGCTCCAGGATAGGATTCTGTCCTCTAGAGCTACGGGTAGGCTTGTTCAGGCCAGGGCATAGCACGAAGGGTGTATTCAATGGGCTTCCAATTTAAACCATAAATGATAGACTAGATATTGCCCCATATTAACTGTTGGTCAGGATAAGGGACAGTCGCCTCTGCAAAACTATGTCACTAGAGATACTAATATTTGATTATCCTGGAGGCACTAGTAACACAATATACCCCTGGCTATTCCTTTTGCTAAATTCCGAAGCTGGAGTAGTGTAATCCCAAAACTTTCCAATTCTAGGACCCTTATTATCAGAGGGACATAGCCGCAATAACGGCAGACAGAGCTCCACCCACGGCCGCTCCCACGCTCCAAATTGCGCCAGTCGCCCCCACAGCTTGTAAACCGGAAAATATGGTTCCCGCGGCGACATTTCCAATACCGGCTTGCCATAATGCTGCGGACGAACCTTTGCGATGTTAGATCCCGGACACGGAACATTGTCGATTTTATTTTAACACTCGCTTACCTGCCGCCACTCCTGCGGAGGTGAATCCGATAGCGGTGAGGATGCCGAATCCCGCGACAGCACCTCCAGTAACCCCAGCCACCATAATTGCTAAAATTGGTAGTATCGCTGGCCTATATATGGAAACGAAGTTAGCTGTTGGTAACAGTGGTCTCCGCATATCTACTGCAGAGGATTTCTTCATTACATTTCTCTCCTAGTGGAAACGTGCTTCTGGTGTGCGAGATTTAGTTGATGCTAATCAACAGGCAAGTAACTCTTCTTGCGAGAGGTAGGATCGATCAAAATACGAGCTTTCGCTATCCCAGGTTGGAGAATAGCGTTTGGGAGAGTGGACATGGTGTTGTTAATGGGCTGATAAATATTCTGGTGTGGCACTGACGTGGCTGGCACAAGAACTACCCAACCAGAATAGCCGCCGGTCAGCTGCAGGAAAGGTATCTACACAGTTACATAGCAGCAGGGTGGGATCAATTACCCTCAGATTGAGTGGGTGAAACATGTTCGACCATGCATATATATGATCTCAAACTGTGGATTCTTTCATGATCTGTGCGATAAATTTTTTTTAAGGTTAACAAAGTTTGAAATTCCCCGCGCGGGAGCCCCTTGCATATGTTTCAGTATTGGTTGCAGCGGACTTGGCCACCGAATGGGCCAATAGTTCCGCGTTTGCGCTCCGAATTCGGGTACTTTTACATGTGAGAAATCGTCAGGTGTTACGTACACTCTCCCTTATATTCTCCATATCTGTGCCAAAATGCACCGAGTTTGAGATTGCAATGTCATAATTTACCAAGGAGAGTGCTTCAGGTTAACTGCTCCAAGCCAGGTTGAGGATAGCCTGCTGCGCAAACTACTTCATTTTAGGCATAGCTCGGAAGGTCTAGACTAGCTAAATATCGTATGGGTTGAATCTCCCCACCCCCTAAGAAGGTTATGAGTTCACGGTAAGACAGGATGTTATCTCGTGATGGTCAAGTCAGCCTCGGTCAAGCTGTTTGTCTGATCTTGTCTGTGTCTGCCGAGGTTTCATATTCACTGGTAGAGGGTGGAGCGTTACCGCCAAGAACCCCCAGTTCTTCCAACCCCAAGCTGATGCAAATAGAGACGGTCATGCATGCTCCATTTGCCAAAAGAAACTATCTCGACCATATGGCTCAAGTTCAACCATCGCCGCATCTGTTTCACCACACATAAACACTACCTTGAGATTTTTACCCGTAGACAAAGTCCTAATGCAAAACTGTATCGAATGGTGGTCACATAGGCCTCTAAATCCCGAACTGGTTCATCCACGGCCTTTCCTTGCCTAACATCAGAGAAAAGCCTCGGAACTGCACCTGCACCTGTCTGTGCCTGTAAGGTGGCTTCTTAAGAGACCTTTAGGATCTAGTCGTGGAACTCCTAGGATTGTGTCGAGAAGAAGTGCAGCAATAATCTTGGTTGGCTCTGCCATGCCTAGGCCGTTTCTAAGTACTATCACTGCACTATCATATGTTTCTGGTAGCAATGCAGTGAAAGCCAAGAAACCCTGAATAAGTCCTTCATGTATAGTATAGTGTGAAGGTGAACCTTCCCCACCTGTGATGTATTCTGAGCCGGAGTCCGAAAGCGTGAGGTAATTGAGCACGACACCACCCAAACGCATACGAATGCTCTCTGAGAGAAGTTGGTGGTAAGCTTACCATCGGATGCCAGAGAAAGTTGACAGTTTTTCCCTTTTTTTTTTTTTTTAGTAAATCAGTACCCGTATTGAAGCTTCTCGCTTATGACGAGGTAGCGCATGCCTGGCGGGATTGTCCAACCACTAGGCCGCTCCCTGCCCCGTATCTACGTACGTGACTAGATAACCCCCGACCTGAATTATTTGCACTAGACGATTGCAAAAACAAACAGAAAGAAACAGAAATTTAACGCAAGAGATCACCCCCTCACTGCCCCCGCGAGTTGGCAGTTGTTTGTATTGATTATCATGCGATTCGATGCCTTCACACTTGAGCCTAAGCGTGTCCTCCCTGAACTCGTTGTTTGCGGCTCGATGAAAGCTTAGTATAAAGTTAGTAAATCCCTTACGAAGCTCCATATGGCCCCAGCTGCCCCCAATGCAGCGTTTGGCCCGGTAAGTGGGCCAATCTACTTCCACCTGGGACATATCCTGCAGGCAAGCAAATAGTTTTGCTCTGTTTGGAAAACCTTTGTTCGTCGATGTATAATATGTATTGGCCATACCCAAGGGTCGAAGGAGATGATTTTCCAAGTATACTGCATAACTCTCTCCTGATACCTTCTCAATGACTTGACTAACAACCTCATACGTAAGGCTGTTACTGACGCTCCTCGCCGGAGGTCTAGCACGCAACAACAACAATGCATCCTCACGTCTTATCCCGACCACCGCTCGATGCTGCAACCATGGTGTATCCAGCCCCGGTAATCGCTCCGATGGCTCAACATATCCACAAGCGTAAGATCCCCAATTTCATAGTCCGTATCATAGCAGTTTCCCTAGCGGTGTTTTCAAGCTCAACCCCCCTCCTCAACCAGAATTTCCAACCATGACGCAGTTACAAACTTTGTCAAGGACCCGATGATGTAGGATGTGTTTTCATCGGCACTGCACTGCAAACTAATATCTCAACGCCCGAAGTTTATCAAAATGGAAATCTCCGTGACGGAGAAGGCCGAGAGAAAACCCGGCAGCACCAAAAACTTGGACAATTTCCGTAACCACTAGTCGAAATCCTATAGACGAGTTATGATTGATGTATTCCCGGAGGGTTCCCTTAGTTAGGAAGTCAGCCATAGCCCTTTCACATCGGTGTTCCTTGATTGGGTGAAGTAAGGTTCTTACATAGTAAGATGACAATCGTGTTGTGAATTAAAATGTACTTGAGTTGGAGAATGGGGGCAACGTGAAATACTACTCTCTTTCCAATGACACCCGAGGAATAGCAATGATGAGTTTCGCTTAAATATACAGTTACTAAAAGATCCACAGTATTGTTTTCGGGAGGGTTAGGGTTGGGACGTTGTAGAGCAGATCTCTGCAGGTAGAATATGCAGGCAGCATCAAACAGCCATTCGCGATCCAATAACATGTGCTGTTGTACAGTACCAGCATGCATACGCAGATACAGGTATTGGACAGATACTTGTGAAGACACTTGAGCACCGTCCACAGCCGCAGAAGTTTACAATTCTTAATATATACAGAGTTATTCTTGCTTTTGTCGAAAGATTGCAGAAGCAGTGAATGAGGACAAATCTCGATAGGCATAGGTATAAGATCTTCCAGGACTTAGCGGATCAGGGAGCGATCAGGTAAATACTTAACCCCATGAGGAACTGATTTTGCATAGGTAATTACTCAGTGAATGAATAATCAAAGCATACCATATTTCACTGGGAATTGGATCATCATCGGGAAGTGGATCAAAACCCGTGAGGATGCATTTTGAACGATTTTTCTTCCGATACCCAACCAAATGAGCTCAGATTTTAGGAATATTTTGTAGATATATAATAGTTTCTTCAATAAATTACAGGAAGGCCTATGTGTATTATTACGCCAACTGGCTTGGTGTGAATCATATGATCCACTAACTGGTATGGCCAGAAAATATATCAATAGACAGAGGTTGTGAGGGCTTTGATTGGCAGGAAGTATTCCTCTGACTTGGTACTTGAAGTCTGAGCATGCTGTGCATATAATATCGCTGTGTATGGGTAGTGGTCTTTGGGGTATGTGTTACGTGGGGTAGTAGACTAGGTATTTCTTATAGTAGCTCAATCAAACCAACTCCAAATCAAGTACCCAATAGCCCAAAAGAATGTACGGACTCTTGTAGTAAAAGAATTACAAGGTTGTAATTCTTTTTCTTTAATATAAAAAAGAGCCTTATGGTATGCTAAACATGACAGTTGACTAGAACTGCATGAGGAAATATCCTTCAAAGTAGATTAAGGCAAAGTAAAAATATAGTATTCCATGCTGCAACTCAGCTAAACTAGATATAAATCAAGCAGCTAATACTTCCAGATGAAGGACAGTGTTTTAAGTACTCTAGATACCATGCAAGCCTAGAACTCGGTGAAGCCAAGTCTTAATAAGGTAGTTTAGGATAGAGCTCAAATCCTATATTTCTTCTTACAACTCAATGAAATCAAGTCTAAATCAAGTAGAAGATACTTTTAAGTAATATATAGAGAGTGGAAGGTCATATAGGTACCTACTCATAATAGATAATTAGAACTAAATAATATTATCTTTTTAAAGCATAATAGAGAAAGTGACAAATTATTTAGTTAAGTTGATCAAAGAAAATTAGACTTAAGAATTCAATAGCTTGAAAGAATTGGTCTCTTAATAGAAATCTTTTAAGCTTATTACAGTTGTAATCAGGTTTAAATTAAGGCTGTTTACGCTACTTATAGTATTATAAGGATATGACGAATTCTTAAATATAGTAATTGTATAATATCAATAAAGAAGCAGATATCATTATAGGATAACTACAATACTTATTAAATTCCGTGCATTCTTTTATGATATTGGGTGCTTAATCTAGAGTTGGTTTGATTGAGCTACAATAGGAAATATCTAGTCAATAATCCTATATAACCTATACCCTGGAAACTACTACCTATATACTATAATATTATATGCTCAGCATGCTTAAACTTCAAGTACCAAGTTGGAGGAATACTTCCTGCCAATAAAAGCCCTCATAACCCCCATCTATTGATATATTTTCTGGTCATACCAGTTAGTGGATCATATGATTCACACCAAGCCAGTTGGCGTAATAATACACATAGGCCTTCCTGTAATTTATTGAAGAAACTATTATACATCTACAAATTATTTCCAAAATCTGAGCTCATTTGGTTGGGTATCGCAAGAAAAATCGTTCAAACTGCATCCTCACCGGTTTTGATCCACTTCCCGGTGATGATCCGCTTCCCAGTGAAAGATGGTAGGTAATATCTCTCCCAGTACCTACTCAGCAGACATAGCAATTTAGTCAGGAATAGTTTATGGCTTTCTCAAGACTGGGCTGGCAGAAGAGCTAGGGGTTCTACTGCGGAATAATCATATATACATGTGTACATGGCTGTTTCAGTTGCTGATGATAGAGCGATTGAACATGGCAGGATTTAACATAGTGAGAGTGACCAACGCACAGTTGAGATTGGGCATGACGGGGATCGGCGCTGAGGTCGGGGTCAGGCATGATGACGTTTGAACATAATAAATTCAAGATTAAAGACGACAAGACTGAATATGCTAAGGGTCCGCTATGGCCCCTACTGGTGTTGGCACCTCACCCCTATGGTAATTGCCTCGCTCCCCCAGAACTAAAGCGGCCCCAAGAGAAGCAAGAAGGAGTGTAATTATTCTATTAAGGTATTTGGTAGGCAAATGAGTTACTCTACGCCGAGCTCGCTGCATGATGTACTGACCAATATAGGCTGTTGAGCACCCCCCGACTATGTCCCAGGGCTTACGCGAGTGTAGCGGCCGGCAACGTCTCGTCAATAATCACTATGCAATAGCCAGATCTGTAAATGCAAGGTTACCTTACTTTTTTCTGCACAATCCCTTATCCAATTGTCAAAACCAGGTGATATCGGGCCAATTTGAGAACACATGATACTAAGCACTGGAAATTTCTAAAAGTGAGCCGTGAATCTGCGCGTGGCAAATGAATCAAAATCATCAGAGTTTATTCAAACTTTCCAATATATCTATTATGCAATTGACTCGAGATCTGGCCTAAATGACGTTTTCAAACGTGGGGAGTAGTTCATGATATCTTGATCGTAGTTGGCGACAGATCCTCATTTCTGCATCAATCTCAGCAAGTTGTGTCTTGTTGAACTTCACGGTATACTTTCCGGGTGTGAGAGTGGAGTCATTCAAAACACCTTTAGAAACCAGGCTGTTGTAGGAAGAATTGATGTTTTTGTGAGTCTTTTTCATTTCGAGTTCGTCTTTCTTAAGTAAGGAGTAATTGCTCCAGACTTCAGACACCCATGATACCCATTCTGGTCTGCTACAGGCCGGTGAGAGATCAGTATAGCAAACACGTTGATTCCAAACTGTCTCTGCTTCTGAATCTCCTTCTGGGTCAGGGTATGCTATACGTGGATCGGAAGCCACGTTAGCTGCATTCTGACTCTCTACCCAGCGCTTGATAGTCGCCGATTTGTTTTTCTTACACTCATGGCGCAACTCCCTAGACATCGGCGCACTGCCGCCTAGAACAAGGGGCAGAGTGTCCAGTCCAACAACAACAGCTTGAGGTCTCCCTATTGCCTCGCGAATCCACGAAGCAGGGGGCGCAGCGGGTCTCTGATAGCCAAGTGCATCCAAATGGGTGTGCAACTGCGTGATGGCTTTTTTCAAGGCCTGCTTATGTGCATGAATATCTAATTCCATGCGTTCTCGTGCGAGTCGAAAATCACGACGCATGTTCTTGTGGCTGAGGATGGTGATTAGTTCATCTGATACAATGTCAGATTTAGGCTGTGCATGCTTTTTCATTCCTTCTAGTGTACGACGCATCTTCCCTTTGCGGGGGATGATCGAATCATCTGATGACATGTTAGGTCTAGGCTCGCTAACCTGTAAATCCAGTGGAATGTGACTTGAAGCTGCAGATTAAACTTGTGCCTTGTTGTTAGAGAGTACTAAGACCTTACTTCGGTCATTGGTAGCAGGGATTCATGAATATACATAACAGTGCTGGCCATGTTTATATTGGCCATAGCTTTACGTAGCATGTGATTTCCATGGCCTAGAATGGGTCCTCTCCATTTGCATCGAAACATATGTATACCTAGACTCATACAATTTATACCGATATCAGCCATAATCATGTATGGTGGCCATGTAATAACTTACAGCGAAGCACAATTTCGGTATTTGGTTAGAGAGAAAAAATAGGTGTGGTAGGATTAAGTCATGTTACAAATTATTGGGAGTCTGATTGTAACATTGGGAGGCTGCCTTTGTTAGTACGAGCCGCTCTAGAAACATTAATTTACATGTAGATAGTCCAGAAAACTGGGCTTTATCATACCACGACAAGACACTAATGGATGCCTTATCCTATTTTACATGTGCCCGGGAGGTAAACCATTATTCTGACTCTATACTTGAAATTCCATCAACCTCAAGGGTCGTATGACGACGAGCCAACCGGAATCACGGGTTGGATCCAAGGGTCAGGCAAGTTAGTCTGCTTCCCCTGCGCGAGTGATTACATGCTAACAAGAGACTGGCTAACACAGGAAATTCGTAACGTTCCATCCTATCCCTTCCCTATCTTCCTGCAACGATCCGTCCGGGTATACCACGATTCTTCCGACTCCCTTTTTTTGAACTCAGTACTCGTGTGCCCCAGTAGAGATAGGTGAAGTGTCTGTTTGGCAGCCAGGGCAGACAAGCATATCGGCCTCCTTGTGTGCTTGCAGGGCTGTTCTCTCTGCGTCTGCTCAAGAGGCATCAAATTCCGAAGTGGGTAATTGTAAGGAAAGGGCTTACTAAGGTGTTAGTAACTTCTTCCCATATATCTCTTTACTTACAAATCATGTATGAGGTGCCAAGCAACCTCAAAACACACATTGTCTGCCTGCCTTGGACCATCTATTAGTAATATAGAGTATTTCTTATAAGTCAGAGTGTGAGTCACAAAGGTCTTGTGACCTATATATTTCCTATGATGTCATTCATGTACATGACTACAATCATGACTTAATTTGTACTTGCACTACGCCGTTGGGAGTGTGGCTATGCAACTTGAGAAAAGCATTTAATGCCCGACCCGAAACTAGGTAGTAGCTAGTTAGTTAGACAGAAATCTAAGAGTACCGCTGGTTAATTCTTGTGCTTCTGGCACTCTTCCAACTCTGAACCTTTACCAAGATCACCAGTACTTTAATACTACATAATAGGAATCTCCCCATGAGATTCCTATAACTATTTGAGTATTATTTACAGTAATAGTGTGTTAATTTTTGCTGTTAAACCTTACCCCGGCGTGTAGTCAGACTACTAGACTAGCAATAACGATAAGAGCATGTACATGTACATACATATGCAAAGCCGATAGCAACTTTGTAGAATGCTGGTATAGTGCATGCGAGTTGAGTTGGAAGATGTTGCATCTTGAGTACATCGTGCCTAATATATAAATAGATTTTTGCTGACCTAGCTAATCCGACCCGCATCGACGGTTGACGGTCCTATTATTCACATGTTCATATATCGGCGGAGATCAGTAAGCCCTAACAAATCATGTTGCTGCGTTTTCCCATCCCGCATAATCTCAGTCTGGTTGGCACACGGCAATAAGCAGCATGAGGCTAGCCCGCATACGCATTTGTGAAACCTCTGACATCCTAGAACCAATTAGTTTCTTGGTCTGGTTAGCAGTACCTACGCAGCCTTTTGTTTTTTTTTAGGAATACCGGAACATAGTTACTCGGTCAGTCTTTCAACCCAGAAAAAAACCCGTGTACTGTACGGTACGACCACACAAAAGATGAAATCGTAAACAACCACCCTTTCCCAACAGTTCTCCGCTACCTCTATTTCCCTCATCATATATTTCCCATACGTATGATGGCAAACCTCCGAGGGAAGCCCGCAGTCATCATCATCCTCACTGCACTATTGTATTTGCCCGCGATTTATGTACTTCTGGATAGATTCTATTCTGGTGAGGCTGTTTCGGATGGCAACGTGATTAAGCCCGAATCGAATGGTCGCGAGAAAACTGCAAATACTGGACATGAGGAGGAGAAACCTGCAATTGTGAGGAATGATGGGATCCAGAATTCGACGTTGGGGTTTCAGAAGATCTTTTTTGTTAGTCTGCCGGAGTAAGTGGAATAACCTTCACCTAGTCGACTTTGGCTGATTTTACTAGACGAACCGACCGGCAAGATACCATGAGGTTAATAGCTAGCTATATGGGCCTAGATTTCACTTATGTTCCCGGGGTAGGTTCGATCGATATAGAACATCTACCTTCAGCCATTTGAACCCCCTATTCAGGTCTAACATCATGACGAAATCCAGGTTAACGGAAGTACTATCGCTGACAAAGCGCTTCCCTACGACATCAACAACCCACCACCAAAACCCCCAACCCCTGCCGAACTCGGCTGCTGGCGTGCCCATGCCAACGTCTGGGCTCGAATCATCGACGAAAACCTCTCCAGCGCGCTCATTCTTGAGGACGACATCGACTTCACCGTCGGCATCCGGAACGTGCTCACCAGCATCTCCACTCATCTGCAAACCTTTACCGGGGCGACCCACGGGGAGGTATATGGTCTCGTGGACGATAATAGCTGGGACATGTTACATCTGGGACATTGCTATTCTGCCAGGCCGCCGTCGGATACGCATCCTGTCTCTTCAAAGATATTTGCTGCGTGGGAAGATGAATATGCTCCGGAATGGAATGACCACAAGTCGGTTCTCCCCAACGCCAAAAGTTCGAGGATCCGTGCGCTTCATCCAACTTTCAAGGTTGCTTGTACGCAGGCGTACGTAGTCAGTCTTGCTGGTGCACGGAGGCTATTGTACGAAGTCGGTGGTCCTGGGGGAGAGTTGCATCGACCGATTGATCTCGTTATTATGAATAAATTCAGCGATGGGGCGCTGAAGGGGTATACGGTTGAGCCGAGCATGTTTGGTCAGTGGAAGAATGGGAATATAGGCGACTCGGATATTCCGAAGGAGCAGGAGTGGAAGATAGAGAAAGGGAGTGGGAAGGAAGTCATAAAGGGGGTGATGGAGGAGATGAAAAAGACGTGGGGAGGGAGAGATCACTGGAAGGAGGTGGAATCGAAGGGATTGACTAAGAAAGAGCATGCTCGTGAGCGGAGAAGTATACTTGAGGTTTGGTGAGGGCTTAGATTCACGCTGGAGGACGTGTCTCTAATCAATTAGATTTTGCTTGAGTATTATTAGCACGTTTTGTTTGGTGTGTGTGTATGTGTATGTGTATGTGTGCAATTATTAGTGATTTAGTATCGCGAAAGATGTCTATCTAGAATTTGAAGTAACAGAATCGATGCTATCTCACGATTTGAACTGAGATATGGTAATTTATGGTTTGGCGGTACCAACTCTGCTGCATCATACTTATGTAGTTCATACTTTTCAGGATAACCGCCCCTCCTTCGTCTGCCGCCATAATTACCCCAGTAAGGGACTAGCTACATCATGAAAGTAAGAGAGCGAGTCGGGGGCAAGGAGAAGACAAAAGAAGTAGAATGCAATGATTCTGTGATATGTACTTGTAAAGAGATTTAAAATCGTGACCTTTTATTCAATTGCGAGGTGGATCTAACTTAAAGTACTTAGCATCATACATACAACTGGAGTTGCATATCAACTTAATTCCGTCGTCCTCATGGACCAAGTGAGCCATTGACTATTTTCTTTTTTAACTGTCTGTACTCAGCCTAAGGTATGGCGAGTTTCTTCTAGCATGTCAAACAGGAAGGCTTCATCTCTATATATACCCCCCCCCCCCCCCCCCCCCCCCCCAATACACCTGTTGCTTCATCACGAGTCATAGGCTTGGACAACATACTTTAAATTTGATTTGTTATTCTCTTCTCTCTTCAGTACAAAGAGAACCAATACTAATTCTATCTAGATCGCTATCAGTAGGAACAAGACAAATTCAAGTGTCTTCACTTCCAGCGCTGCATCGCTGCATTGCTCCTAAAGTCCGGAAGCCCCACGAATATGCAGTTTATGGTCCTGACTTCCATATGAGAGTAAAGAAATACTGGTCTGCTCAAAATGACTTACTAATACTCTGGCGTTTCTCATGGTGTAGCCACTCCCAAGCTTCTCCTACTGCATGAGTAATAGTAATGCGTCGTGCTCAAATACTAACATAGTCTTTTCCAGCCTCTTGTGCCTTCACTGGCATATCCCCAGTAACATCATCTAGATAGTCTGCCACTTTTTCAATAGCTTATTCAAGTTATATCAAGGGTAGTATATACGGTGGCGTGGCCGGGGTCTTATGCCAGATAATACGGTAGGTGGTGTTCTTAAATGTTGGCACAAATAAAGTATGTACTAAGATGCACAGGTACATGTCAGCCTCCTTCCATGCGTGTAATCCATATACATTTCAAAATAGGGAGGAGAAAAGGACTTTTGGCGTGCACCTCCGTAAACTCCTCAACTTTGGATTTCAGCTTAGAAATGACTCTTTTAGTAATGCCAACCAGACTAGACATTCTTTTTGCGAATCCAGCTACATAGTTGCTATATGGGCGTGGTGGGATATATATGCATACAGGGGGGAACGTCAATACCAGTTCCGAAGTTCGGTGGAAGGCACTATCGGGACTCTTGGCATTCGGAAGTTCGGGTTGAAGGCAACTATCGGGATTCTTGGCATTCAGAAGTGCCTTCGTCTTCCGATCGGCATTCGGAAGTCCTTTCGTCTTCGGTGGATCAGGATTCTTGGCATTCGGACGGAAGGTTTTTTGTCTATATAACCTCCTTTCCTGCATCATCATTCATACTAGAGGCTCATCCGTCTTGTTGTATAAGGTACGGAGTACAGACTCTTTTATCTCTCTTCAGTACCGTGTCAGCTGGCTTACGTGCACATATGCACATGCATCTCATTGCCGTTATGCCGGTTAATTACTCTAGCACTGCGCAACAAAACACACCTAGGTTTTAATTAAGGCCAGTGGCATTAGAATATTGAGGTTACTGGAATATTGTTATTAGCAAGAGCTAGAGATTCGATATGCGTGAGACTTACTTGTGCCCCAGACCGGGAGTGGTGTTGCATGAGCGCGTTGGCTGAGCTACATATTTTGCATAGAGTCACGCCTAGCAGAGAGTTGGTATAGTGTTGTACTCTAGTAGAGTGGTATAGCGCTGTATCTCAAACATGTTCCATAAAGTCAGTGGCAATTCATATAAGTCTCACAATTTCCAGTGGCAATACAAACGTTTTCTCTTTTAATTAATCTAAGGTCGGACTGGGTGCACTGTAGGCCCATCATATTGTTAACCGTAGTCTAGTTACACGACCCACCTAGGGTTACACCCACAGTTTATGGGTTTACGTAAGCAGAATAACGTGATCTCCCCCAGGACATCGCTCCGCTCATCGCAAACCCACCGCAACCACCCCTCTTCTCGACCATCTCGCTCCAAACAAGCCCATACTTCGTCATTAGCGACTAGAATTCTCACCGAAACTCAACACTTCTTCCACGAGAACAAAGCCAACCTTACCGAGAGTGACTTCCGCTCCTTCTGCGAAACCCACCTTACCGAAACTATTGGCGGCGTCCCCCCTGGGTTACCGAACCATTATTGGAGGACATTATTGTTAGAAAATCCTGTTGTGAGTCGGAAGGTTGGGAAGAAAAGGTATGTTATTCTTTCTACCCCTCACATGACGCCTACACACATATACCCTCGCGGTTGAAAGGAATTATATACACAGTGATATTGTTATGGCTGTGCTCTTGAACATTTGCGTGTTTCTACGGATCACGTAAACCCCGGTTATGGGGGCGGATACATGCTACGGCTATATCAGCTTTCTGCCGGGATACCCAGTCAACTCTATACGTATTATCTCTTCTCTCCGCGGGGTATGTGGGTCCAATTTTTGAGGGCCAAACCATGGTTTATTACCGGTTGCCATGAATCTGGGGGGTCCTACGGGATCAAAGATGTTCTTTTGCTGTCTTCCAGATCCTGGTGAGAACATGCGCTACGGCTGCTGCTCCCGGAGGCGCCCTAAAGGTTATTGTTTAGCTGATATTTACTTTGGGGGTATAGAACGAAGATGAGTGTGGTGAACAATGTGGTGGGGATCAAAGTAGAGCCCAAGGGGAGGGTTGGGAAGGTTGTGGGGATCAATCGGCTTGGTGGGGCAGAGAGCGATGAGGAGCCAGTGGTGGAAGAGGAGGAGGGAGAAGAGGATGTGACCACCACCATCACTACTTCCGCTACTTTTGACGAAACGCTCCTCGATCTCAATACCTGCGATAATCACACTTGCGAAACTACACTACTCCGCATGCCCCTTCCCGCCTCCACCCGAGTCCTACGCGCTCGCCACACCACAGTTTCCTTTCGACTTACTCCACCGCGCCGACATCCCAGATGAAATCTGCATAGACTTGCCCGACCTAGACTCGCCCGACCCAGACACTAGAACGCTTCATCTCTCACATGGTTCAAAGCGGGCAATGCATCATATGTTACGTTCCTACCCGCGAGATGATTGCCGACGGGTTAACAAAAGCCTTGCCTCGAGAACGCCATGAAGCTTTGACAAGACTTACGGGTTTACAGTTTGGAGATTTGCAATGAGTGTCATGAATGTTTCCTTACCCGAAACGCACTATCAGGCATCTGCGCAACGAGAAACACTATTGCGAACAAGATATCCCATCTATATCAATGATAACCACGCTGCTAGATCAGCTTGAGGAAGATCCCCATAACGAGAGCGGATGAATCATCTGGCAGCGGATTAGACCATTTCTTTTCCAAAGGGTGCGTATATAATCCCCACTCATTATAACATACATAATCCCCACTCATTGTGGCATACATAATCCCCACTCATTGTGGCATACATAATCCCCACTCATTGTGGCTCCCGCTCCCACTCACTGTGGCTCCGGCTGATATCCCACCCGAATGGCAGCGGTCTAGATTATTTCTTTCAGAAGGGTTTCTTTCAGTACGACTGAATACAACATAACGGGGATATCGCTAGGAATAAGGGGAGGATTGCTCATAGCTAGGGGAGGTATGGGAATATTGTGTTCTTCTCATATATATATTTTTTTCTTTCTTCCCTTTGCTGTTTTTATACGGTTTCCTATTATTCTTCTAGTTCGAGGGGAGGTGTGGGTACCCTTCTGGGTCATATGTGGTCATGTGCTACTTGGCATCTCTCTTTAGATTAGATTTGAAGAGAGATATTATCACTGAATACGAGACAATACCGAGTTCGATTAGGTACCTTATGAGTTCAGTTTTCTACTTTTGTTACATCCGCAACACTCTGTAGACCCTTTTTCGGCTACGACAAAAATTCCTCCAGCCTTCCTGGGCTCCCGAAATCAAAGAAGGCTGGTACGACTCCAACCTCTGGCCTTACTTCATCGACTACCTCTTCTCGCGGTCCTCTACGCTCTCTCTTTTGCTTGGGTGGATAAGGAAGAGGACTGAGGATGAGGGTTTACAGGTGGTGGGGATTTTATGCACTGGTGTGTTGACCTTCTCGGTTGATAGACTTTGGTAAGGGCGGCGGGAGCTGATGATGGGTTATCGTGTGTCTAGGCTGGCCGGTTACGTTATTCCTTATGTCGTATGATCCAGAGTTGAAGTATATCGTTGATCAGAGCATTTTGCGATTAAATGAAATAAAGATTTCCATTAGAATCTGATGATTGTAGAGGCCCTGGTACGGCATGTGGTCGGTTTACTTTATGCTTAATCCTGTCACTCCCTGGGATGGTGGCTGACGGGGGCTTTGGGTTTAGGAGATAATGGAACAGACGGGGCGGTGATTGGAGCACTACCACAATATACCCGTCATTTTATTTAAACTGATATTATAATTGGGACTAAATATCGCTAAGACCAAAGCTCATAATGAGGAAAATACAATGGTTGTGCTTAGTCTGGCGGGTTGTACTCTAGCGATAGTCATGTTGTGTGTGGTGTCTAAGGACTCCATAGTCTCCTCCCAATCCGCCATCAAATATCCACGATAATCTCAGTCTTGCCCAATCGCATCCTTTCCTTCCCTCCCCTTCCCTTCCAGACCCGATCATGAAAAGCAATCAATTATCCAAGCCTCTACTACTAGTACTACTACTACCCAAAATTCCGCCCACCAGCCATCACAGCCACAGTCCCCCCAGGAGCCTGCCGCCGGTACTGGAAGAACTTATACACGCGCTGACGGCGTGCGAATGTTTATTTTTAAAAAAGACCGTCGGGATATAGAAATACCGTCTTCCCTCTCCCTACCTCGCTCAAGATGTACATCTCGTCCCCGAATGAAACTATCTGTGCGGATATCTCTCTGGTCAGATAATCTTTGACCAGAGGCCTCGATATAGGCTCGCTATTCAATTTCTACTTGTGCTTAGATCTATCCCATCCTGTCGGTCGTTTGTTGTAAATCCCCCCTGTTATCCGGATATACTCGCCCAAAAAAGTCCACGGTTTCGAACGAACGTGCCGACTTTGATATAGTCTGGGGTACTGGAACAACGCAAGCTAAGGAAGGTGAAGGGTTATTTTCCATTGCATTTGGCTTCATTTTTTTTTTTTTTTTTTTTCCCGCAAAGACTTTCTCTCTCCGTGTAATTACTACTCGGTCTGGGTCTCGCCACTCAAGATAATTCGTCTCCTTTATTTAACTCATAAAACGTTAACTATAAAGGGCCCCATATGCCACTGAATAAAGAATATATATATCAAGACACACTCCAATCCACCAATAAGTATACAGCCTCCCCCGCCTCTGACACCTTTCGCTAGGATCCCCCATTCCTTTGAAAACCAGACATACCCAAAACATTCCCATCAAAAAAAAAATAAAAATAAAAATAAAAATATCCGAACCACCTTGCATTCCCAACTATTTCCGGCCACCATTTCTCCTAAATCCCATTTCTTCAATCACTCCGTATTCTCCTTCCCCCCACTCAGCACAACCCAATCCAACAACATCGCAAACTCTCCATGTTCGACCGACTATTCTTCAGCGCCTCCAACCACTTATTCATCAAACAGCAATGACAATGCGGCCATCGGCAGTTGTTCCTGCTTTGCCTTCTGCTCAGCAGGATTCCCCGCAATTTCCGGTGGGTTTCTAGCATCCAAGATAGTCTTCGGAAGTAACTGGGAACGCATTGCAATTTTCTCCGACAATGCCGTGATTGAGGCGTACCCATTTATCTCAAACAGTCGCATATCAGCCTTCATCTCCTTCAACAACCAATTACGAAGCTCAATCGCAACAAGGGAATCGACGCCATACGATGACATCGAGCGGGAAGGATCAATCTCATCCTCCGGCAAAGAAAGGAACGACGACAATTTCTTCATAAGGCATTTGCAGACGGTGTAAACTGCCTCCTTGAGTGAGGTTACGTTGCACAGGAGGTTGCCTGATTGCTTCAAATCCTGCTGTGCGGTAATAGCGGTGGCGATGGATATTGTGTTCATCTTGAGCTGCCACATCGAAGGCTGTTCCAGCCATTTTGGTCCTTGTTCCGTTCCTTCCCTCCGTACCCGTGTCAGTCCGCCGTATAACCCAGTAACTATTTGACAGGGTGTTTCTGGATAAAGGATGGCCGCTTGCAAAATCCCCGTGACCTGTTCCATTCGTATGTGGTAGTATCCTCGGCCCAATAATGTCTCACGTATGCTTGCATTGTCTGCAATGTAACCCGCTTCCTCAACTGCAGTCAGATTCAAGGAGAAGGCAGGGAGTCCCCGGTGCCGTCGAAAGTGTGCAAATGCATCCTGAAAGCTGCAACCAGCAGCATAATTGGATTGGCCAAGATTGCCTACAACTGCGGTAGTTGAAGAAAGCATGATGAAGAAATCAAGAGGGGCATGCGCAAGCTGATTGTGTAAGTTCCATGTGGCCTTAATCTTTGGGTGGAGAGCAACTTGGAAGTTCCGATAGTCCATTCTGTCCAGCGTCATGTCCTTGAGGACCATGCCTCCATGGATGACGCCACGAATCGGTGGCATTGTAGCTGCAACTGTATAAATTGCATCTGCCAGCTGTCTTGTGTCACCAGCATCACATTTGAATATCTTGACGATGACCCCTTGTGCTGTTAGCTTATCAACCAATTGGGCAGCGTTTGGGTTATCAAGTCCGCTTCGAGAAAGGAAGGCTAAATGCCGGGCACCAGTCTCAGACATCCACTGAGCTAACCATCTACCCATGCCTCCCAGACCACCAACCATGAGATAGGTTGCATCCTCCCGGAAGCACTTCTGCGGTGGTTTTGATATTTTTCGCCGAACCTAACTAAATTAGCATCCACTGCGTTCTAACGTTCCTAGGGGGAACTAACCTTTATCCTGCAATCAGCCTCAGGCTTCAAAACCAACTTCCCGAGGTGCTTCCTTCCTTGCATAAGACGAAACGCCTCCTCTGCTTTTGAAATTGGGTATACCGTCAGGGGATGGATAGTTCTATGGTTGATAATCCCGTCATGAAACATTCTCATGGTTGCCTGAAGAAGCTTGCTTGCCTGTTCCATCCGCTCCTTGTATATTTGAGAGAGGTTGACGGAGGCAAACATCTTTTGTTCCAGGAACGGTGCCATATCGAGTCGTCCGCCATTAGTCATATCCCTTTTTCCAATCTCAATGAATCTACCAAATGGTGCAATGCAATTCCACGTCTGCCGCAGGAACTCCCCAGACAAAGAGTTTAAGGCAACGTCAACTCCTTTATTGTTCGTCATTCGCATAACCCCAGCTGCAAAAGAGGTATCACTGCTTGAGAAGATGTGGTCCGCAGGAATGCCATGATGTTCCATAATCAATGCCTTCTTCTTTGCACTACCAACCGTAGCAAATATCTCTGCGCCTCTCAAACGCGCAAGCGTGAGAGCAGCTTGCCCCACTGCACCAGAAGCGGAATGAATAAGCACCTTTTCTCCAGGCTGCAGGCGTGCTGCTTCATATAGCGATGCGTATGCCGTACACCACACGATTGGTATAGCTGCCGCCTCTTCAAAGGACATAGCATCTGGAATAGGCTGCGTGACCGCTCCATGGGCTCGAAGAAGATTAGTATATGCCCGTGATGCCCACGTACAAGCCCGATCTCCACTCTTGAGATGCGTCACATTCTTGCCAACTCGAACGATAATTCCGCTCGCCTCTGACCCCAAGTCGATATCATCCCCCCCAATCTGACCCATTGAGATCATGATATCTCTGAAATTGATACCGATGGCACGCACCTCGAGTTCCACCCAATCATCAGGAAGTGGGTTATTGGGGTCGCTGAGGTCTGGATCCTCCACGAAATGAAGGCTGTCGAGCACACCTGCCGTGCCAATTTCCAAGGCGAGTGGTGATCCACAGGTTTGGTTGAATGGCCATGGCTCTGTTTCTTCCACCATACTTCCATCACGATTGTGCTGCTGCACAATTTCTGAATTCAGTTTCTCGTCGTCAGTGTAGCGGGGGATAAAGATTTTACTCTCACGCTCAACGAATTCGACATCGTTTGACATGACTTGTGTCCTAGGCTGCTCACGGTGGCCCATGAATGTGGTGTTGAATACCCGGATAATTGTTTCTGCCGAGGTGGCGATGTGCTCGCTGAGGTCCAGTGACCGCCGTGGATCTAAATCAAGGATGGCAAAATTCAAACTAGGATTCTCGCTGCGAGCGACCCTGGCACACCCATGGATCCAAGCAGAGTCTGGTAATGTAGAGTCCATTTGGCCTCCCCGCGAAATCCAAAGAATGCCTCCCGGACATCCCCGGAGAACAGCATGTAGACCCTCGAATTGATATCGCCGAACGCTGGTATTAGTAGGCCCAGTTAAGAAAACGTAATGCGTTCCTTCCTGCGATGCGGGATCGGATGTAATGGATTGTACATCTCTCATTAGAATCATATCTGGTGCAGCTCCAGTCAAGCTTTCCAGGGAAGAGTTTAGTTTAGCAGCCAATTGCATCGTTGATTCCTCATAGACAATCTTCGTGGTTAAGGTGGGATGCCCTGCGATATCTGTCTCCAAAGCGGTGGATACAATGGCACTGCAGATATGATCAAGCTTCTCCGGATAGTCCCAGAGACAGTGGTCAAGGCCGCTGAAGCCGGTTTCTTGCAGCAAGGTCTTCCATTGCTCGTCAGTCAGTGTTGGAGTCCACTCCCTGCCATCCAACTCACCTAGAGGATGACCACCGTCAGTAAAGGTTACCTGAGATTGCTAATTGGACACCACTGGGAAACTTACCACGCCACCAACCCGACAATGTTCCAAACACGATGGAGCCACACAACGGCGGATGCGTGATCTCCTGGAGTAGTAGCCTACCACCTGGTTTCAGAAGCTTCTTGACATGAGCAAGTGTCTGCCGCATGTTACTCGTTGCATGAAGAACATTCGCGGCGATGATCACATCATACTGTTGGTACTCAAACCCCTGTTCCTTAGGGTCAACCTCAATATCCAGCGTCTTGAAAGTAACCAGGTCCCCCCAGGGCTTTAGGTTATCCTTTGCCTTCACAAAAAATCCACTGGAAATGTCTGTGAATGTGTAGTGTGAGAAGGACCTTGGCTTCTGGGTATTCCCTCCTCCCAGGACCTGCATGATTGGCAACGTGGTGCCACCGGTTCCGGCACCAATCTCGAGAATGCTAATATCCGGACGCTTGTAGATAAGCTTCTGAAGGTAACCTGACATTTGGGAAACTGTCCTCGCTAACCCGACCTGCTCCCTATAGTATCTGTACAATAGGTTATCCTCAAGCATGAGCTGAAGTGGCTCAACTTCCTTGCGGAGAATCCCCGCGAGGTTGGTACCAATTTGGGCGACCATTGGTGCATCAATGAATTCGGATTTGGATGTAACTGATGCGCAGAAATCCTTGCGTTGTTCAGCGGTAACAGAAAGCCAATCCTCCGATTGACGATCTAGCTTCATTTCTGATGCTTGTTCAACGACTCGTTGCATCCACTTGTAAAACTTGCGAAGATGACCTTCCATGTTTGCCTCCTCGCCGGGGCGGAGGCTTTCTAGTGCATCTTGTATGTAGTACAGCGAAACTCTATCCAGCTCAGCGATGGCACTGGACGCCTTTATATCTGATTCTTGTCCCCATAATTTTATTCCGTCCTCGCGTCTAATGAAATCAACATCGAGATCCCACAACAGCTTAGAGCAAACCTTATCATACTGCTCTGCCCCACCGTTCTTGACTTCCGAATGCCGTTTCTCTGAGTCGTTGCTGATAATGGCCAAATTGAAGTGCTTCATCTCAATGACAGGCTCGCCATATATTTCTGCATCACTGCCTAGAGCTGGATCAACCACCATGACTGAAATATCATGCTTCGCCGCAGCAACGGCATGAGCCCGGAAATAATGGCCTGCGGTATTGTTAATATGCCGACTCACATAAAACTCCTTAATACGCCTTGGTAATCCCAACTTTGCATCCATTAATGGGAAAATGAGCTGCATGACCGCGTCCAGTGTCGTAGTATGAATCACATGTGGGTATTCAAAATTTCCTGGCGTACACTCTGCTGTATCTGGCGCAATTATGGTGGCTACAGCTTCAGCCGAGCTGTACTTGATGCTTTGCAAATTTTTGAATTTTTCTCCAAAATGCAAACCCACTCCGTCCATGATGTCATAAAGAGCTTTGACTTCCAGAGAATGATTGCATGTTTTCTCTGCCAATTCAAATCTATGCTTATTTCTCGTCTCTGCTGCTTTGACTTCTTCAGCATGGCCACCCACCTCCGGGGCAGCTGCCTCCACTTCCAACGATATCAGTCCCCGGCAGTGTTCAATTGCCATTCCATTGTCCTGGTACGAAAAGACCCGAAACTCATTCCATACCCCAACTGCTTCATTTTCATTTGGTCGGAGCGCAAAACTAATTTCAACCCCCTCAGCTGTATCGGCAACAACAAGAGCTTTGTGGAAGGAAAGATCACGAAGCCGAAATCCCTTCACGTTGATTTGATCGGTGAGATATGCGAATTGCAGAGCAGCCTCTATAGCCATAGAAATATAACCCGCACCGGGGAAAAGAACGACATCCTGAACATTGTGGTGTTTCATCCAAGGGACCTCAGAGAGACGTAGCACATTACGCCACCTCGGCTCGAGCTCGTTGAAGTCTGGGACAAGGTTACCGAGAAGCTCATGCCGAGGAAACTTCCGGAATCGATAATTTTTGCTGAGCCGAGTTTCATACCAATGGCTAACAGTGTGATTCCAAGGATAGAGAGGTAGATCTGTCAGGATCTTTTGCGGGAAATTTGATTTTGGAAAATTAACGATATCGAAATTAATGGAAGTACCACGACAGAATAACGTAGCAGCAGTCTCCAGGAGTGCACCAACATCGTTCGAATTGCGAGTCAACGTGGGAACGTATGTGATATGGGGGGTTTGTGTCTCGCCGGATTGTCCTCCAGCTCGAAGCTTGTCCAGGATCTGACGGATAGGCCCAGAAAGAGCCTTGTGGGGTCCAATCTCAACCAAGATGTCCACCGAGTATGGCTTTTCCATGATTGAATCCTCTTCCTGAGCAGTGCACATGGCTTGGAGTGCCTGGGAGAAGCGAACTGGGGCAACCATGTGTTCAACCCAGTAACTGGCGTCAAGTTCTGAGGGATGAGTGAGCCGTGCTGCTGTTACGGAGCTCCAGTATGTAACTTCAGGGCCAAAGCTGTCCTGGGTCTCTAGCGTTTCGAGTAAACGTCCATATTGTTCTGAAGCTGCTGTCATGTGGTGAGAATGATAGGCAGTTTCAACCTTCAGTCTGCGGGTAGAGACGCCTTTAGATTCTAACGTTTCCTGAAGTTCGTCGATAGCTACTTCATCTCCTGAAACTGTAACTGAAGATGGACTATTGATGCAGCCGATAACGACTTTGCCTCCGGCAGGCTTGAGTGCCTGGAAATACGACTCAGTCTCATCTTGGGAGAGACCGACTGCTAGCATCGCTCCTCTCAGCTCCGGTGTCTTTTCTTTCGCTTTCAAGCTGGAAACACCACGGAGGTAGGAGACTGTCATGGCGGTTTCGAGTGTCACAGCACCGGCGGCGTATGCTGCTGCTATCTCGCCACTGGAGTGGCCGATGACAGCTCTCGGTTGCACGCCCCACGCGGAGAGGAGGTCGACAAGGGCGATTTGGATTGCGGTAGAGAGAGGGTGGCTCAGGAGCGAGTCGTTCACGCGTGTGTTGCGTGCGTCTTTTCCCAGCTCATCTGTGAAGGCGCACGCTGTCAGCTTGTAAAATTACTTGTCGAGGTATCCAACAGTTTTGCAGGAATGAACATACCCATCAGGCTCCACTCTGCACCAAGGTTCTTCAAATGCCTCTCTGCCGTCTCCAACGAACGCCTAAAAACAGGGTATGCTTCAATCAATGACCTGCCCATAGCATGCCAATTCGCCCCTTGCCCAGTGAACACAAACCCCACACGAGGAGGTGTAGATGATCGGACTATCTGCTTGCGCTTATCCTGCAGAGCTTGTATTAATTCCGGAACCGATGATGCAATGACTGCTGCCCTCCATGATAGCCTCGAGCGGTGCTGGGCTAGCGTATGAGCCAAATCAGAAAGGTATGTGGGCGCTGGCGATTCTTCAAGGTACTTGGCCAGCTGGTCCATTGCTGAGATAGTACCATCACGATAGTGAGTACTCAAAACGAAGACTTTAGGTGTAGTATAGTCGTTAGTACCGCCCAGGTCCACAGAGCCAGACTCTAAACTTGTCGATGGGAAGGCATTCTGGATGGATAGGTCTATAAAAGGGTGTGGGAGGAGATATTGCTGTGCACTTTCAACTATCGCGTGTCCATTCGTCCCACCAAAGCCGAAACTATTAACTGAAATGCGGCGTACTTCCCCAGCTGGCCACATGATTGACTTCGTGCCAATTGGGACCTACGCCATAGAATACTGGTCAGCCACCTTTCATAAATATCCATGATACTACGTATAACTCAGTGAATACGAGCATGCCTTACCCTAATCTTCCATTCCTCCATATCAATCCTTGGATTTGCCTTCACAAAATTCAAATTCGGCACAATCTCTCCCCTCTCCACCATCAATACCGCCTTCATCACTCCCGCCAGCCCACTTGCCCCTTCCAAATGCCCTACGTTGGTCTTTACACTCCCCAACCACAACTTCTTATTCTTATCCCTTCCCTTGCCAAAAACTGCTGCCAATGCACCTGCTTCAATTGGATCTCCCGCCTGTGTCCCCGTGCCATGTCCCTCTACAAATATAGTCTCTAATGGATCGAGAGCAGCGCGTTCGTAGACCTGACGCATTAGGCACTCTTGTGCGGACTGGCTGGGAGTGGTGAGGCCGGCAGTGCGCCCGTCGGAGTTTACCCCTGTGCCGCGGATGACGGCGCGGATGGGGTCACCGTCGCGGAGGGCGGTTGAGAGGGGCTTCAGAATTAGTGTTGCTACACCCTCGCCGCGGGCGTAGCCGCTTGCGCGGGAGTCGTACGAAAAGCATCTTCCGTCTGGTGAGTGAAACCTTTACACATTTGCATATGGATTTAGCATCAATGGATTCAATCTCTCTAATAATTCTAATCAACACCTGATCCTCAAATGGGACACTTACTTCAAGGGCGCCATCATGACGGCCGCATTCGGGCCCAGCATAACATTAGAACCCCCCACAATCGCTATCTCCGACTCCCCATTCCTCAGGCTCTCACATGCAAGATGCAGCGCCACTAGGGAACCCGAGCAAGCCGTGTCAACAGTCATACTCGGGCCCTTGAGGTCAAAGAAATATGATATGCGGTTCGCGGCGCAAGAGGTTCCTGTACCGGTGGAGGTGTACCGGGGAAGGTTGTCCTTGTCATGTTGGAGGATCTGGTGGTAATCCTGGTTGAAGCTGCTGATGTAGACGCTGGTTTTGCTGCCAATCAGTGTTTCCATGGGGATACCGGCTGTGCGGAATTCGAATCCTGATCAGCACGTGGTTTGTTTATCATTTGCATAGGGCTCAAAATCAGACATACCACTCTCAAGAGCTTCATAGGCGTTTTCGAGGTGTAGCCTATGTTGGGGATCAATCGCCTGAAAATTCACAGTGTGAGCTGCAGTCAGTGATTTTGCTCGCATATCGATAAATTATTCATCTCCATCAGCTACTTAGCGTACCTTTGCCTCCTCTTCATTGATATTGAAGAAATTCGTATCGAAATGGGAAATATCCTGAGTCAAGAAATATCCACCTTTGACATTGATCTATCCCACGCATTGATTAGCTCATATTTCTATGCACACCTGGGTAACATTCGCATATGCATGTGCATTGAAACTTATATGTAATTAGCATATTAAGAGTAGGACAGTCAAGCGTACCGAACCATATCTTCCCCCATGCGGATGATAAAAAGCATCCTTATTAAACCTGTCTGCCGGCCACTCCGACCACGCATCTCTCGCATTTGAGAGCATGTCCCAGAACTTTGACGGGCTAGTGGCATCTCCTGGGAAGCGGCAGCCCATACCGATAATTGCCATTGGGGAGAGAGCATTGCTGCTAGGGCTCCCGGGGGTCGTGGGAGTAGCGGGACTTGTGGGAGTAAGGGTGCTTGAAGAACTGGAGGATTTGGGGTTAGGCATGATGCATATGGGGTAAGATGTGGGTAATGTGATGGAAGCTGAGATATTGAATCTGCAGGTTGATAGAAATGAATAGGAGTAAATTAAAGTATTTGGGGAATTTGTCTGGCTACAGGTAAATGCTACAATGACTGGAGCTGCTGTCTGCAATGACAGCCAGACTGATGACCGGTGGCGATACAGCTTATATACCTATACTTCCCGTATGAAAAGGTTACTAGAGGATGTGCAACCACACAAGCAAAAGCCTCTGCGAAACCTCAATGGCGGTGCGGATAAGTATAAAATCAGTGACGTAAGTACAACTTACCCCAGTTCTTGAACCCACGGTATTCAGTCACTTCAATCTTACATATTCTAATTAAGACAGCTGAGCAAGGGCATATTGCGAAGATGTGAGGAGAAGAGTGTGGCCAGGGCTTTTTCATTCTCAGAGAATGCGGTAGGTGGAATTAGGTACCAGACTAGGAATTCGACTAGTTTTAGTCTGGCGGACTAGTCTGACACAACACCCTGCTTCGGAATTAGTCCTAGTTCTCGTCGGCGCAGGGTCTGGGGCACGAGTCTGGTTTCTGCCAAGCAGGGGTGCCAACCAGACTACAAGCAGGAAGCATTTACCGCTAGTGGATCCTTATTTCCAAAGCTTTCCATTGCCACACACGCGCCAGACTAACACATACATGCGCCTCAGGTGGGCTGATCCAGCTGGAGTGCCGCGTAGGTTGGCGAGATACGGAAGTACCCGTTTGGCATTATATCTGGCAGATATGTACAGTATATATAAGTTCTCAGTCGTAGATGTGAGCGCGAGGCCTTTTGTTTACACCAAGACTCCCAGTTTCTGAAATTCCCAAAATGAGCAATTGACCCATGGACCCAATCTTTCAGGAATTCAAGAATAACTATCAAAATCTAATCGAAACAACATTGGATTCTCAAGAGAGCATGGAATATGAAGGAGTGGTGAATAAGTAGACCCATAATCACCAATCTCCTCAGAGTTAGATCAAATTAAAACTGGACAAGCGCAAGGCCGTATACAAGCTCTTGTGAGACATTGTGAGATTTTATACTTTCAAGGTATTTATGAAAGTTGTATCCTGAACAGAGCATTCCAGGGTGTATTTAGGGATTGGATGTCGGTTGACGTGGAACGTATTGCCCAATATAGTTTTTATAGCTGAAAGCCTTTATATAACAGTCCAAGGGTCGCTGTATGTGCCCTCCAAAGGGTGAATACAGCAGGAATACTCATTTTGGGTCAATTTTAGCTCAAAATCCCCCCCCACCCGGCGGATCTACAAACTCTGAGGATATGTATATTGGGAACATATAGTAATCCCCATGGGAATTGCACATACGTAAAGTGTTTCTTTTAGCAGTTGGAACTATATTAATAAAGGTTCTAGAGAGGTAGGAGTCAATAAGCGTCTTAATTAATTAGGAATTAGAGCCTGATCATATAGACGTGTTTTGGGACCTAGAGAATCTCTGGCCTACAGAATATCTAGAATAACACCTACAGGTACTACATCTTGAACTCTAGGTTGATTGGCTAACATCTCAAATTTAGAAAAATTTGCTGGTAAAATGCGCATGGGGTAATGCGGCGGATACGTTACTTGGTAGCTCGCCAGACTAAACTTTAATGTCCCACGTTTACCAGAACTGCCGGTAAGCCACATGCAGTCAGACCAGCCACATGGGCCCCATGACCTTGATAAATACATACCTATTCGCATAACAGTCACACCTTGGCATATTGCGACGGTTCCAATTGGCAAACTCGTTGTCTCACTTAAAGTTTCAGGTTCTCTGGTTTCAGTTGGTGGGCGAGTACCATAAATATGACGAATCCGACAGCATTACAAACATGGCAAATACAGCGGCTAATTGCAAACAGCGCAAATATGGCGAACACCGCGAACTCCATAAGCATGGACTCGAGGTGAGGTTGAGCGACTTATTGCTTGAATGGAGGTTTCCTTTTTTGGGGGGTAAATCATCACTCGCATTGAAGCTTCTCGCTTATGGCGCATCGTCCCAGGCTACGCCTAAGAGATTGTCCAACCCCAGGGCCGCTCCCTGCCCTGTATCTACGTTCATTGAATGGAGGATAATCAGGAACAGCTACGAGGAATGCAGAATGCATTGCATAAGGGGTTAAGGAACAAGCATTTGCTAATGAGGAGCACAGTGATCTCAGAGAGTGAGAGATATTATAAAGAATGCTTGGAGGAATGCAAAGGCAAAACCAGCTCATTTAGGATGGGAAGTCAGGCCTGGGGAGAATAAGCTGAAATCAATGAAACGCTAGGGCAGAGATCTGCATATGCTCCTCTATTTCTTCCTCTTTCATCTCCTTCTTCTCCATTCCTCCATCTCCTCTTCTTCGTCCTCTGATGCCAATAATAGGAACTTGCTTCAATGTCCTCTAGCATATGAGCTCTTTCTGACGTTCGAGGTATGCTTGCGATGGTTGGTTCAGAGTAGTTGTACATGATGCATGATTTTAGAACTAAACCAACTTGAACCAGAATTAGCTCAGTTCACTCGGCCTATATCGGTTTAGTTTGTGGCTTGCACTACAGTAAAACGCTTGTGCATGAACCAGGTTTGGAATTTACAACCCCCTATAGAGACCATAAGTGTGCTATAGTAATTCATAGTGCTATTGTTGTTTTATGATTGTACGTGTATTGGCGTAACAGCCTTGTGCTAACATTTACGACCGCTAACTATACCAGTAAGTAATACTGAACTTAGTCTGGCCAATGATACTGTAGATCGATAGCTCCGCAAATATTGGGAAGTAGACCCAGTCGCACTAAACCTGCCCCAGTCACCGACGGCCAACCAAGGAGCTTCATATTACACTAGTATAGTATAGGTATATTCCAGACGGTAAAGGCCATGTCCAGCCTCTTGACGCTATCCTTAACAAGCTTCTCAAGGATAGAATTACTGTTGATTTATTTTGAAGAGTGGTATGTACCTTTCCTGTATTTCTTCATACCTTCCTGTGCGAATGGGACCTAGTACCAAATTGGGAAATAAGACCCCTGTCGCACTAAAAGTTGCGATGCAGGAAATCAAAGCCGCTGCTGACATGTCTTAGATCGCAAGTCAACAACTGTCTTAGATCGCAAGTCAACAACATTGGCAACGCAATACGGTGGCAGTACCTACCGGTCTGCAAAGGTGCACACATGAGCGTGTATCCAACATAGGATGAGAGTGTTGTAAGTTTTTGAGCAGACTAGATACTGCTGCGGATGTGCTTGCCTTCTTCGCAACTACGGTTTGGTCCGGCCGGGTAGTCTAGTTCGGCCAAGGTCTTATTTCCAAACTTTCTATTCTCAGAGAGATTGCACAACCAGACTAGTATGCTATAGCATATACAGTACAGCGATTGACCGGTCGATGGGATAACCTAGCCCAAGCTGGTTGTAGTCAACCAAAATGCAGTTGAGGTCAAGGCGCACACTGATACAGTTTGTATGTAATTTTAGCGTATCCCGTTGACCAGTCCATCCTGTCGACTGGTCAATCGCTGTATACACCTGTAAGTCTAGCTAGCACATACTCTGAATTCTTCGTATGCTTGCTCAACGGCTAAAGCGAATCTTGCGCGCTAGTCTCGCGTATACGTGTACCCTCCCCGGCTCTTGAATATGCTACTAGGCTCTTGAATCTTTCGCATACAATTTGCGTGGCAATCACATGTATCTATGCGCATCCCAATATTTTAGGGCTTCCAGCCAATGTAACACCAGTTTCAAGAGCTATCTTCTCTGACTTGATTATTTGTAGTCTTTATTTAAGTATTTACCAGATATCAGCAGAATTCAGGTATAGCGTTGTTCGTTTTTTCACACTCCATCGAAAAGTGGGCACTTTTAGTGTAACAACGACAAGGGGCGAAAGCAAATAGAGCATAATGGAACGACTCATCCTTTGTGGTAAGTATCGCGGTTGTTCGTTCAGCATCCCTTTTTTTATTATTATAATATTTAAGAAAAAAAAAAATTAAAAAAGGAAAAACCTAGCGGGAGCCCTTAAAGTCTCTACCAGAGGCAGCCTATCCCTGAAATTGCGAAATAGGGCAAAACAACTACAATGCAAAGTTTGCCTATCTACTACATGTGACACACGGAGGCCAGGGACATGATCTTGTAAGAAAGGCTTCTTCTGGATATGTTTTTGATAATTCGAAAATGTGGATGCTAACTCTAAACAAAATTTATTCATTTTGGTTTTCCGGACAGCTCGTATAATGCGGATAGTTCTATATAAACCTACCTTGCGATACTGGATGCTAGATCCCTGTCGCAAGCTGATTTACCTGCTCCTAGTGACGGGAAGAGGTTCAAAAGGCAGTGCGGTGGGCTACGACCACGGTAATAGTTTTTTCTTATGTTTAGTCATTTCTCGCATCTAGCGTTCAACCATGGCAAGGCCTTTTAAAGGTTCCGCTACAGATATACTTTCGGGATATGTAGCAGAAAACCACGTACATCTGTATCTCGCCAACGTGGAAAAAAAAGTATTGTGAATCGGCCAAGCTACCACACCACTGCCCTCCCCCAGCCCCTATCAAAATCAGATGCTTCTATCGGCCCCACAACCTCTCATTCTCAATCTAACCTGCATACATGGGTAGATCTTCAGGGGGAGGCCACCCTGATCCTTCCCCCATTATAACATCCTTGCCCTATGTCTTCCTTTGTCCTCCGACTGCGTCTCCTGGTGTGCTTTTACCTTCTCATCCGTCTGTATTGCTGCCTGTCTTTCCTCTTCTTCTTTCCCATTTCTTTCTGTATTCGTACTCCCAAAACTTTCATCTCTCCTTCAACAATTCAAATCCCATCCCTCACTACCAACTTCTCTTCCAATATCTGTTTACTAATCCTTAGTTCCGAAAACTCCTCCTTCTTTTAATTTTCTCCTCTTCCGAAGGGGGCTGACGGCTTAAGGAGCTTTCCCTTCACTATCTCTAACAACCTCGGTATTCCCAACTTCCGTAGTCGACCCGTAGGGAAGCTCCGACAAGGTTACCGTTGCCTTGCCAATGGCCTGTTTATAGGTTACCATTACCTGTCATGGGTCTGCTTATGGGCTTTAGAGCCTGTTTTGTTTTTTCCAGCCATCTTCTGGAGGTTCCTGCCACTTGTCAGTTAGGCTGACCAGCATTTCATGCAGCTCCTCCCTCTCCATACCCTATCTCCGTACCATCTCTTTCCATAGTTTGGTTGCATGACCCCCCCGTAGTCATGCAACCAGACTACTCTTTCCAGTATTCCATCCGCGCACAAATCCATTATCATCTCCTCCTCACCAAGCATCTGTGCCACCTCTCCAAGAGGGAACGTTGCTATACAGCGCCACTTGCTACACATCATCGCGTTATGCTTTCCCAGGACCTCTCCTGAATTATTGCTTCATCGTCCGAATCCAAGTACTCTGTTTCTTTTCACTTCTCCTTCCATAGTCCAAAATTAACCTCTAATTCTATTTTCTTCATCCTCTGCTCGAGCGTTATTGTTGTCTTTGAAGCCCCATAAGCCTCCTCATGTCTGCTGTTTTGTAGGGGCATTGGAAAGCCTGGCGTCGGTAGCTGAACCATTTTGGTTGTAACCCCGTCGAATCCGCCACAAGGACCAGCGAATCACAAACCGACACGGTTGTCAGGCCTTGCCATCAGGCCTGGAATTGTGGATTCTGAAATTCTCATCTTAAGATCACGAAATTTTGGATATTTTTGATCCGCTCACTGTTCTGAATCGAATTCTGTTTTCTCCCACGTCGGAAACCCTCTGGTTTCTCGGTAGTGGTTGGTGGAGGATTTGAAACCTAATATTTTCATCACTAACTCAATTACTCTAGTGTTTACCTCTCTACCAGGCCCTCGTTATAACGGATGGAAATTTTGTTGTCAAATACATGTTAGCTTGGATGGGAGTAGTGTAGATTCTTACCCGTGCTTTAATTGGGAATTGTTTATTACTGCATCAATGGCTAGGATCCTGCATTGAACAATTCTACATATATATTAAACATATTTATCTGGAGAGGAGAAGCATAACAAAAAGAAGAATTGATGCTAACCAGTCCGCTTCTTATTATAATTATATAGTAATTATATAATAAGTAATGGGCTACTTCGCTGGAGAAGCCACATATTTAAGTATGCCCTCCCCCGTTATACATATATATTATACATATATATCCATTATAACTTTCACTTAGCTGACGAACCTCAATCAAACCCAAATCGAACCTATGCCCCTTGGCAGTGCATCTAAACACCCCATCGTGCCGATCAGGCTCAGGTTGCCCCGAAATAACTGCCAGCTCCTTCCGCAGAAGGGAGAGCGAGGAGGACCGCAAGAAGAGGTAGTCGATGAAGTGCCACCAGAGATAGTCATACCAGCTTTCGTTGGTTTCGCAAGCAAGGGGGAACCGAAGGTATTTGCGTTCTAGGTGGAGGAGGGTTTGGAGTGTGTTGCGGATGTAGAGGAAGTAGAAAATTGTATCGGGGTCGGGTGAGTCGATCGGGGATTTCGCCGCCATCCGGTATTCTGGGATTTTGCGGGTGGAGCTATCGCAGAAATCCTGGTACGAGGGTGTTGTGCTAACCAGACTAGAGGTCGCTTCAACCCGACTAGAGTAGATACGACTAGAGTAGTCTGGTCGGCGCAACACCCTCAGTCTTTTACGGAATACACCTAGGCAATCCTTATCTATATCCCGTGCTGCTTGTGAAACCTGGTCACCGGCGGAGTCGGTCTCGTTATTGATCTCATCACGCAGATTTGGGAGAGTGAACAGAGCAAGTTCTTGCAAGTGGTGAGCAAGTGCTTCCTCACATTAGTCGCTTTAACATCCTCCCCGCAGAGCATGCAGGGCTCGTCTGAGCTTTTAGCACGCCGCACCTGTCAGAACTATCCTTATGTTACTTTCCATGGCCATGAATAACTCAGCATGGCACTCCTCGAGGTAAGAGTACCCGGTCAGGGAAAAACTCTGAACAGTCGTTGGCAGAACCACTCTCTTCGGTGAAGCTGTACCTCGTGTTCATACCTCTCGCATTCGCTCTCAAATAGCTTATCCCGGTTTGGGCAGTCCAGGTGTGTGCATATATAAAAATTTAGGTCGCGAAGTACATGTTTTCTAAAGTTCATGGCGTCAGGTTATTTTCTGACACTTAAACGTGTGTTCATCAACTTACTTCCACATACGAAGACTACAAATTGTAATCAACGTAAAACAATAAGGACATTCGAAGACATGGGGCTGACCATAGTGCACAATATTGAAACTTGGAGGAGGTGGGATATGCAATCTGCTTTGCTCGTTTTTGAACGTAGTATAGGACGTTTTGGAGTGACCGTCGTCAGAGGCAGCCTCGATAGTAGATATATTCGTAATACCCAAATTCGGAAGGGTATTCGGAACCGTAGTTTGTGGCTTAAGAACCATAGATACTGTGTCAGGGCCGTTGATTATATAGCCTTCTTTTCCTATGTCTCTGAGACTTCGGTTTCCAATATACAGGGAGCGGGTGATGCCAATATCTTGATCATGAAGCTCCATGGCATTCACACTCGACAAAGTATGGCCGTCATCGCGGGGGATCATGTCATGCCAATCCTTAGAGTATTTCATATATTGCCTCCGCCTGATATTCGCCTTCAACAGCCTCTCCAAAAGGAAACCAGGGGTATTAGGAAGCTTGTGGGAAATGTGCTCGATATCCCGAATAAATTCAAATCCTCATATCTTGGTAGCTGCGATTGTCTTGAGTCTATCCCTGGCAGCCGGATTACCAATGGCAATTGATAGCTGGTAGAGAGATGTAATGATGGCCTCAATATCCGACATAATATTCTCAAACTCGCTGCTATCTATGTCGTTCTTCTCTACTAGCCCCGAAGCTGCTCCAATACTATTGTCTTCTATCGAAATCTGCCAATGAGGTTTGGGCTCACCATGGGTAAATATTTCGATAGCTGAATGTCATAACAGCATAACATGATTCAGAGGTACACTCAGAAAAAAGGAGGGGTATCACCTTCTTTCAGATCATTATCCAGCTCTTCTAGCACACCTGTCACTCGCGCATGAACATGTGAAGCTTCTCGTAAACGATGATCTAAAGAAATCCCTGATCTGCTTCGATCAGCACCAGTATCTCCCGCCCACACTCTGAGCCTCTCGATTTGATCCACAAAATTAGGCAATAGCCGCTTCTCAGATGGAGCACAATCTGGGGTTTCGAGAGGACTGCGAAGTTGATCACAAGAATTCATGCACAATTCGTAGTGCGAGCCATAGATAGCCGAGAAGCAGCAGAGAGCTCCGTGAGCTGTACTGTTTCCATATCGGATGAATCGAGTGGCGAAGATAGTTGAAAAGTTGATTAGGATTAAGAAGTGAGAAATTTGTATGCGATTCCTATAGGCCTAGCGAATAATCATGATCCATCCTGGCAATGTGCAGTAATTACCCCACTTCGTCAATGTTCAACCGCATTAGTCGCATCTATATACGTACTGCAAGGTCTTGTGCCTAACCAGCGATATATATCTTTAGACTCCAAATATGGTCACTGGCATTGAAACGTCGGGCATCATTCTCGCCGCATTCCCAATTCTTATCACGGGTTTTGACATATACATCTCCTCTGCGGACACAGTCCAGAGAAATGTGGTAGTATCGGAAAGTCCTTAGGCAGTTCAGACGAGCACTTGATATGGAAAGATGTAAATTTGACAACACATGGTATACCCTCATAGAGCTTGCTGGAGAAGATCCAGTCGCGGTTGGGAAACCACCATGGAGTGCAAGTTTGAAAGCCAAGTTACTGGTAGTCTGGTTGCACAATCTCTCGTAGAGAAGTTACTGGCGCATTTACGTTCATCCTCGGTAACGAGCTTTGCTGATGCCTGTGAAGAGCTGAATGTCATTCTGGAAGAAATTGAAAAATTCAAGGGACAAAGTGAGTGGATCTACATATCAGTCTTCTTCCTGAGTGGGCTTAATTTAGTGACTGGTCCTCCCAAGCCTGGATACCGGCGGATGCTTAACGCGATTGCCATTGGACTTTAAGATTACCGTAGCAGTCGGTTGACGCTGCGCAACCTCAACTACGATCTCGATAAGCTGGTGAATGGTACGAGGCAAGCAAGTACAAGTGTCAAACGAACTGCAGGCAAGCTCAACGTTGTTGAACATTATAAGAGGGTCAGATGGCACGCCATAGTCAGGTGTGTTTTGATTTTATTCTTGTATAAATAGATCGTTACTCACTCAGAGAACAGTTTATGTTTGTACCGGAGGTAGCATATATGTTCTGCTAACGTATTTTTACGATAGGCGTTACAAGGCGCCAATATGCAACTAGAAATGCGATCAGTGGTAGACCCCAAGACGAAGGATTCTGATTTTCAAATGACCAGGTCGTCCTCAGGATTCAACTTAATAATTCCAGTCACAAAGCAAAGAACGGCGCCTCACCGATGGCGGGAATTAGAACTTGAGCATTTACCAACGGAAAGCTTAAGCTCGACCTCCAACATCTCATGCGTATCTAGAGATTGTATCCAAGCGTTACCTGGTACAAAAGCTCAGGTGCACTCAGCACAAAATTCGAATGGTCGGGTGCTTGGAATTCATATAGATGCTGAAGATACGGTATTAATTCGCAAGTAAGAATGTTGTCTTATTTACAAACGGGTGGTCGGAGGGGCCTTGAATTTACTGTCATAAAAGAATTTCGGGAACGCCGACAGGGGCATTGATATCTAGTTACACGATCTCCTCCCCAAGCGTAATCTTAGCATATTGAACAGCCTCTTCTTCAGTAATATAGTCTCCCTGCTCATCATCACTTCCATCCGCCTCCTCCTCATCAGACTCAGGAGGTAGTTGCCAGTTGGGTACTGTATAGTTGGAGATCTCGAGTTTTTGGCTTGTTGTTTGCGCATTGGGTCCAGCACGAGGTGCCCAAGTGAGGTTGGTGATGAGTGTAAGAAACCGGCTGCGTCAGTCAACGTCAAGATTACCACACTACTGTCCTATATGAAAAATTTGCTGTCTAATACACGATTCGGATATCTCGGCCAAGCTTAGGCTGATAGCGCCCTGTCTTATACACTAATATTGTCCTGCCGAGTGGTACTGTCTTACTTGCGAATTAGACGGTAATCTACTGAGCAGGTATGGGACCTACAGGTCTAGTATTGGTGTTCCCACGGCTATTCAACTAACAATCATTATGAATGTATCTATAACTATAGGTCATTAAACAAATCGGGGTGTGAGCAAGAAACCCAACTGGCATCAAAGGAAAAGAGAGTAGACCCAAAAAAACACAGCCTGGTATCTATGTTGTCAGTCCTTTTCTGTGATGCGAAATGGCGATAGAAATGCTACTTGCTCACGCCTAATCCAAGAAAATGCCTCCCAAGCTACCTAGCTTCTGCTCCATTCTTCGAGAGGCGCCGGAAGTCCACGCCTGTCTCAGAATCCTAATTACCAAGGAAAATATACGCCATCGGGTGTGGATCTCCAAACAACCCTTCCCCCTTCCCAAACCGGCAAAGACTGTAACTCTGGCTCACCTGTTAAATTTGGCGGCACCTCCGAGGAAAGACAGACTAATGCTGGGTGTTAAACTTGCCTCATCTGTAATGCAACTACATGAGACAGAGTGGCTGAGAGAACGGTGGGCTAAACGGGATATCTTGTTTATGCAGGAGGACTCGGATCAACGGAGAGAAGCAGTTCTTGCAACCCCCCTCGTGCATCGGACATTCATCTCTGATAATCTCATACCTCAAGGGTCAACATTATGAGTCCCGCATGATCCAGTGCAACAAAAGCCTGTTCTCTTTGGGTATCATCCTCGTTGAATTGTGGTATTGGAGGAGCTTGGAATCATTTCAAGCACAATTTGGGAGAGCGGACTGGACGGCAGAGACGGCAGAATATTGCACAGCAGTCAGACTGATGCATAGATGATTTGTACGGTGATGCAGGGGGCAGCTACGGTAATATTGTGAGACGCTATATCACTGGTTTAGATCACAGGGACACTCAGTTGGAGAAGGATCAGTTCAAAATTGTGGTCTATCTTAAGGTCTTGCAGCCGTTGAAGGAGCATCTAAAGTTGTTTTGTGGCGAAGAAAGTCTTGCAAAAATCTTTGAGAGAATCGCTGACAGAACTTAGAAGATCTTGGTAGTACGAGGGTGCCCGCCAGACTAAGATCATGGTTAGAATTGTGGGGTCCAATAAAGATAGGTCAATATATATATACTGAACTTTCAGGTACTTAACATATAAGCTAGTCTTATAGCGGCGACGCCTCGCTTGGCATGAGATTATTCTTAGCGTTAATCTAGTCTGGTTGCGTTAGTCTGGCCCTCCCTTATTGGCAGTCTTGAACTAGTCCCAGAAGAAGATGGCGAGGTTTCTCGCTAGACTATCAACCAGACTAGTTCCCTGCAGGTATGCATCATTTATTAAATAAGCATATGACGAAACAGGTACATGTACAATATGGTTTATCAAGTATTTGGAACCGATGGACCAAATTATGCACCAAGCTAGCGCACTCAGAGTCTCTTACATTAATCGTTAACCTTACATACAATTTCAAGAGGAAGTGCGTATATCATACATCCAGGGTTTAAGGATGACGTCGATTAATGATCGTAAACATATAGGAGTTTGGGTAACACTATTAATTTTACTACAAAAACTCGCGAATCAGAATGTTGCAAGAAATGAATAAGGTCGGGACCACTGTGCTTCCGCACATCACTCAAGTTTCAATTGAAAGTTAAATTTCTGCGCTGATAAGTTACCAACGATGATTACTCATACATGCATACAGTAATGTACACTACATAAGTACTAGGTAACTGGTAGTCTACCGCGGGCTAGCGTAAGCCCCTCCAGAGGTGGCCAGGGGTAGACTACTCCCAGCTTACTAAACCAGTGGTTTGTCACCCGGCCAATGCCACCTTCCGATGCCGGGATGTGATCTAATTTTTTTCAGAGAAATATCCAGCGGGGTTTATAACGCTGACTTAGATCCCCCCCCCCACGATCTATTTCCTGCAAATGTTTGCACACCTTCCGCCCTCCCGATTATATACTAGCATCGTCTACCACACCATGTTCATGCAGCAAAAGAATGCTCTTATAGCGAAGGGTTTAACAGTTCTTGCCCCTTTGTCCCGCTTTATGTCGACGCGGAAGCCTCCTGTTGTAGCAACGAACCATTACCGTATTGGTAAGAATCAGTTTTCTATGTCTCCACTTATATGTATTCCATTCCCCAACTACTTTCCCCCGTCCTCACAAAGCATTGGAACCGATGATAACTCCTACCAATGGCCAACTGCGAGGCACCACTACATATAATCATTACTATATATTATATAAACAGTCTTGCTAACTATACCTAGAATACTCTACATCCCCCAACTCCAAATGTCGCACTTGCAAAGAGTTAATCCCGCAAAAATCCCTTCGCCTAGGCCGATGGTTACGAGCTACAGGCAAAGGTTTCGATGGATATTACCATTGGCGGCACTGGGGCTGCGTTCATGAAGACCAGCTACGCAATTTAGAGCGGAAAGCACCAAATATGCCGAAGGGATTTCCGAATCTGACTGGTAAGGATCAAAATAGGGTAAAGGTGGCAGTGACTAGTATGAAGTTGAGTGATGAGGATCGAATTGTGAAGGTTGGGAGGAAGACGAATGTGGACTTGAGCAAGAAGGGAGTGAAGGTGAAGGGACAAGATGGAGTAGCTATTACCATGGGTATGGAGGAGAAAAAGGAGGAGGTTGTGGAAGGGGGGAAGGAAGGGTGCACCAAGAGGCTACAACATGACTGCAGCAAAGGAGCGTCGACGACAATCTAGACTCTACAGTCCCAAAGTGATGCGGAATTGGATGAGAAAGGTTCACGGATGCAGCGAGCTCATGGTCTTGAGGATGAGCTTTTTGTTGTTTTTCATTTGTTTTCTTTCTTTTTTTTTCTTTATTGGCTCTTATTTCATTTTTGTACTTTGGGGTAGGTTCGAGTTCCACTTGGTTAAATTAGTTCGGCTGGCCAAAGGTTAAGGTCTCGTGTACTCCAGGCAACAGATTGATATGCGTAATAGAAGACCAATATCGGAGATGGTGTAGTCACAGTTAGAGCGAGCTATGTAGTGATGAGTGTAAATATGATCCTAGTCTGGCTGATATGATCCTATGATGCACAAGAAAGACAGGGGGACTCCCGGAGAGTGAACGCTCCTCCAAGCCTATTCCTCACTGGGCATTGTCTTGTTGGCAATTGTCCAATAGGAACGCAGTTCCTTCACGCACTTCTTTCACGCAGCTACTGTACTTAAAGTGTGGAACCTGCTTCTGAATCAAGGTTCGAGAATGGGACACATAAACAGAACCGCTGGAATCGTTGAACTGGCCCGACACATTCTTCTTAAACAGTATAACTGAGGTTGAAGACGATGTAGTGTCACCCTGATTTGGCAACGGTCGCAAATTACAAATAAGAGCAGGCATCGGATCTTGCGGGACATTTATCACGTGAACTTTGCCTCCTTTATATTAGCCATACCCGCGCACCTTATATACTCGTATAACAGGATGCACTAATGCAAACATCATAGCTTCTATAGAGCTGAGTTTTCCTTCAGCAACTAGTACTTCGGGTATATTGCCAGGAGATATTTGTTCTATGCACTGAAGGTGTGTATGCCAATTCGGCCTTCGTTTGCTCTTTCCTTGAGACAACGCTGGCAAATGACGCTTCCAGCTACTATCTTAGTCTTCATGGCCACTCCAGCTTCCTTACATATAGAGCATTCTGCCGAGTGTAAATTTGATAGTTCTTAGGCGAAGTTCTTGAGTAAATTATGGATTATTGTATTGTAGGTTCCGAATTGGATAGTGTCATATGGGGGTCGAACTTAGCTGAGAAGGTAATTCTGAAGAAGACTAGAGAGATAACAGAGAGTTTGAATCTTGCCAGCGTTGCCGTATGGGGGTTAAACTTAGCTGAGAAGGCAATTCCGGAGAAGATTGGAGAAATAAATAAAGAACTTGAATCTTCAGAACAGATTGATATGAAGCTTATGCTTATTCTACTAGATGCTTGATCTATTAATAGTAGTCCCTAATGTAGAGGGTTATGAGGTATAATACCTGTCATATATACCTGATATCCTATGACTGCTCCTCTAGTTGATTTGATTCCATAATAGTTAATAAAGCTACGCTAACTATTATTGAATAGGTTTTGCTACTGTTCTATTTCTTCTTCTTATCATTTACTCTATGGTTTATACATAGTATTAGCTCCAATCCTATATAAATCGAATGGGATACTTGAAGAAACTTCCTGTTAAACCTAACAATTTTTTTTCCAACTCTGCAACTGATCATAGGTCATCTACCTATCACCTGTTGGAATAGATATCTATACTTTTGGATCGAAGGATCTTCGACAACTTAAGCAACAGAATTAATTTGGTGTGTGTTCTGAGAGTTTATAATTAGTACTTGAAGCTGTATTACAGGGTTAGTTTCGTACGTGTTCTAAGGATGCTACGTTTGAATGTTGTAGATTAATACTTGGCAGGTCTAACAAGAGTGCTAAGTAAATGAAATAATAACAACCTCCATTCAAATTGAAATTGGAAATACTTACTGGCAATTGCCGTGTGGTAAAATGATATAATCAAAGAGCATTGAAATCAAAAACAATACCGGCAGTCATAATCCTGTAACACACGAGCTAAAGAAACAGAGACCTAAGCAAAAAGAGGATTCGATTCTGCTCAGATGTATTAACATGGGCGAATCAAGTAACTGGGGGGTGAGTTCGCCAACTAACAGGCTAAGTATGTATATGAAGCTTTGTGTACTTGTTGCCCACATTACTCAGTGCCAAGCCGTCACTTGGCGAAGCGACGGACTAGTTGCCGAAACACTGGCACGAAACACTCCACTTCTTCATCCGTATTAGTCTGGTTTGTAGTCTGGTTGGCACAAGCCTCTCGTATGTGGTTTTAATCATTCGGACAACCCAGATGTAGTTTATACATTATATGAATATATATCCATTTATAACAGTGATGTTCATACATACCTGACAACCCGGCACCTTACAACTCCAACGAACCGAACTACCTACCGCCCCCAAATCCTTCCCCTATGCCCGTGATGAAGCCCTCTTCGAGGCGATCCCGATAATTCTTCCATAATCAAGTTGCAAATGTAACACTCGAAGTTCTGCGCGTTCACGGAGAGCCTTCAGTTACAACAGTTAAGAATCTGACTGAAAAGGGAAGCCGGTTGAAGGTGTATGACCTGGGTCTTGTCTCGATGTATTGTACGTCGGAGTTTCTAATGCTGATTTGGGTGTCTGCAGGAACTCTGGAATTATCTGCGTTGTTATTCAGAAAATTTCAGGAGTGATTCGGAAACTTTTACCAACCAATATCTTTGTGAGAGAGATACCTTAGGATACTATGTAGGGGAAACATGTCGGTCGGGCACGAGAACTAGAAAATGAAGAATGAGGTTCTATGTACATAGTTTTGCTACCTTTTCAGGTTGTTATTTTCCCTTCGTTCTTTCCTCTCCTCTCTGGCACCCCCTTTTCTCTCTACATGATAGGCTAGGGCGGATAAGTCGCAGTTCCTTTTCGATTTCAAGGTCCGGTTCTACATTTTTGTTAAGGGGGGCTGCGAGGTAGTTAAACAAGAGTTTTGAATACTTTAGCTTCAGGATCCCCGCTACAGGTAATGAAAATAGTCAAAGATTTTTGTTGCTAATACTCACATATGAATTTGTAGCTCATAACCATGGAACCATGGTGATCACATATTAGAAAGTTGAAAATGTCTTACCTCCCGAAACTTAAAGAACACATTACAAGTTGGAGCCCAAATCACAATGCATAGACATACGAATTTATTTATGTGTGCACTTGATTCACTGCCGCAGCAGGATCGGAAAAAGTACCGATTTCCGATCATTTGATAAGTTAAACTTCAAGGCGTGCACATGATGTACTCTATTCAATTTGTATTGATTCTTTACACATATCCGTACATCATGTGTAGATTAATGCAAACGCAGTTTGTATCGCACTAAGCACGGCGGAGGAAGATTTGCTTTCCCAAGCTCCCTCCTAAACATCACAGCTGCTAATCTCCAATGTAGAATATTATCCATGGCAACAGAAGAAGACTTTGCGTTGAAGACGAGGAATAACGTGAAATTAACTGACTTGGCGTCATATTTCACGCAAGCTATAATGAGTGCTATGATTCCTTAGGTAAGAGGGGCAATATTGAGCTCATAGTCTGTTTATATCTCGGTGCGAAATACGAATTACCAGTGCCATGAATAAGGAAACTGTGGTTGCGTTACATGCCTGTCGCGACTATTGTTGTGCTATTGGGACGAGTAGAAACTATATCGGGACCACTCCTACCCTCCGGGGTTCATCCCTAACAGCAGAAAGAGACCTTGCGAAGCAATCCAAATCCGCAGTGGTCGGATTTGGACATCTACATATTCAGAGGTTCCCACTATATGCACCAGAGATTCTAAATGATATATTACAATCCGTTATTGGGTGTGGCGTGCGTGATAACCCACAGTAACGAGGCCTACCTATTCAGTTAACTCTTCAGCTGCCCAAAATTCGATATCATGTGAGTTACTGTGATAATGTTAAGGAGAGAATACTATACCTAATTGGGAGCACCATTTCAGGTTCATCAAAAGAGGAAGTCAAGCCAAAATGAGTAAGTGATTTGGATCGAAAGAATGGAAGTATACTGTATGCCCCTTAGCCTCGAGTTTGAATTAAAGCAGAATTCCTAGTCCCGCATATCTGTACATATTTATGGCTGTAGTATTATAAGTACCTCTGGGAAATTTGAAGCAATTTTTATGTTTGTGTATGGGTATTTCCGACATCAGCTAACCACCCGGAGAAAGCGAGGGAGGGAAAATCTTAAACTTTCAGCACAGTGTGTAATATGGACTCTAAAGATCAGCAAGTGGAAGATGGCTTAGTTTAATCTTCGAGCTTAAGCCCATCCATAGCTCCGTCCAGGATCAAGGGGCCCGTTTTAAGCAACGACCAAGACACCAATCTGGCCTCAGCTTCCGTTTTGTTGCTGAACCAGTTGCCGTGTTGCCATCGCGCAGCGTGCAGTTCGTAAGGCCACTTCTTAGATAGTAGTCCTCTGGCCTCCCAATCACGGTACATTTCAAACCAACACGGTGCGCAGGTTAAAGTCAGAGTGTGAAGCTCTCTAGTTTCACCTGAGCGCATGAAAACCGTTTTTCCCCGTAAGGCATAAGCTGCGCTATGGCTTAGGCGGAGATACAATGGGTAAGCGCAATCCTATATACATATTCAGGCGAGGTGCTTAGTAGGGATCATTGATCGTAAACCAGTACTTATAGACTAGGATATGGACTTACTGTGCATACGGGGATACGGCACTTTGAGAAGTGACATTTAGCCTTGTGAAAGCCAGTGCACGTCAACCTATTGACAATCTTCCACGACTTCTTCCCGCAAGTTTGCTGAATGATCGAATACATAGTCTTGGAGGAATAACTCAACGACTTGAAATCGCTTTGGTGTAGGTATTTCGCCATGCACTCCAACACGGGATATGCAACGAGTAGCGCAGTAAAGCCAGCCTCCGCCGTCCACGTACTCCAGAGCTTTGTCGCCGGCACCAAGGCATTCTCTCTTCGCTCTCGTATCATCCTCAGGATATATTGAATTCTCCGTGCGACAGATCTTTTGTGACGTCGGTAACTGCGGTTACGCCTTGTACGACGAGACATACGGGGCGAGAGGGCAACAGATGCATTAAATGTCAGTACACCATCGTCGTCAAGCCACCGTTCAGCGGGACCCACCGGGTCATACACCATCTGGGTACTTATCGAATGGGCTCTCAGAGAAGTACAACTGTTGGAGATTTTGATGCGAACACGACGATGGGTAGGGATTCCCCGGGATGCGGACTGACATTAAAAGGCGTGGTACGGTGAAGCTGGAGCCGAGTCTGTACATATACAGCTCACTGCCAAGAGGTAGCCGTATGCACAGTCTTGTGACATGAGCGAGTCGACATGTTATTGGATTCCTTCCACCTTTTGGTTTCTTTTTTTTCTCTTGCATGACTGGAAATCTGCAATACAATGTGTGCAAGCCCAAAGTAAAACAGCAATATTTATCGAATCCGATCTGCGGATCTATTTTATCCACAAAAACAATGAATCACCCTGCTCACTAACCAGGAGTAGTTAGCTGGAGACCCTGCGTAAGAGTGTTTTAGGCATATTCTCCAGTACATGTATGACTAAGTCGTTCAGAGGTTTTCTTGCACCTCCTAGTCATAGAATAAACGCTTTTGTACTTTCCCCCTGGAATATCCAGGTAATGCATGATTATGTACTGTATACGTTACACGAAAATGTTAGGATGTCCAATAGTAGGTATGAAATATATTACATGCGTACAGTAATTTACTGTAGCAAGGATTAATGAGTCAACCGTGGACATAATGTGCCCCAAGCATTTAAATCGATATCGATCTATCATATTAAAGCACAGTTGCGTAAAATTGTGATACGATACTCCAATTATATGAAGTATCGTGGTTACATATAAATTGTATTCTACTTGGATAAATATAGACATGGCTTGAATCAACCTTTTGGGTTTTTGACTTGAAAATGATAGATGGATTTTATGTGAATATATTAATCTGTTCAGGCTAGAAACCGTTGATATACTCTCCTGCCTGCGTCCTGCGTTGACGCTGTTTGTTTGTTAATTAGTGCATTAACCAAGCCTGGGATTCTGGCGACGCTCAGCTGTTGGGTGTGCATGTGAGTAATGAGAACTTACTTTCTAAGGGAAAAATAAAAGGAGAAAAAAGCAGTCCTCTACGATTCCTGCATAATTAACATGCCTGTAACTCTAAGCATGGAGGAATGCTATGGTGGCGTTATGTGATAAATACTTCCACTCAGCGAGATACACATTATCATGATGCTGTATGTATGCATGCGAAATTTCCTGCTGCCAAGGCAGATGATAGACATATCATTAGAGCTACACTAGGCTCATGTCGAGGATGTCGCCAGCCTCTACGAGAAATCAAAGCCCCCTATGTCTCTATCAGCACTATTGAGAGGTTGAGAGAAAAGCAACATTCGAAAATGGAAGGCTGCGGGGCGAATGAAGCTTACAGTATCTGATGCGAAAGGTGTGTGGTGTTCCTTATTGGCGGTATAGGTGATTAAATACCAAGGTATAGGGATCCAGAGTCAGCAAGGGGTCTCTGTGTGGTCATATATTAAGTTCTTAGATGAGGATTTGCCAGTATTTCTGGATGGGTTGGGGACAGAATGGACTATATTTTATACAGGATAATGCTCCTATCCATGGGCCTCATATTGTGAGATACTGGAGCCTACGGAGGGTGTTGTGCCAACCAGACTAGTAATATGTGATGGCAAAATCTGAAGTTTGGATTTAAACTAGATGGGGAAACAGGAATTCAGGCCAAGATACCGCGCAGCACGGAATTTGAATTCGTAGTCTATCTAAACCATTACTCTCCTTAGACATGTATTTGCATGTATCTTAAATATATATAATGACCCCTGTGCCACTTAGTGGATACCGGCGCTGCCAATCATTGAACCCTCTAACTGTATTCCAAATCAAAGGAGAATTTATGACATTGCTAGAGTTTCCAGTTGAACACCTATGGGAAGCCCTCGTAGTTCCGTTCGAGTGAGTGTAAACCTTTGATGTATGAAATCACAGGCTAACGTTCCAAGCCAGAGCGCCTTCGGCAAACCAAATTCAACCCACAGAAGCAAGTACCAACTTCCTCGTCTCTCATTGTCCCAAGGAAAGACGAGTAAATCTATCGCTTCCTTGTACCTGCAGACTGCACGACGTAGGCGTTGGCGAGAAGCCGTTTCTAACGTACCCTAGTCGGGAGTTTTGAAATACACGATACTGAAACTCGGAATCTCTATGATAGTCAGGTTCCATGAGATCATCATAATTGAATCGTTATTCGTCACCAGAAATGCACTAATATAGCTGCTTTTTGGCATGATAGCTAGAGGGCAAGCGAAAGTCTCTACTGATGTCGTAGAGAGGAACTGGAAGGAGATATCGAAGCTGGAGACCGATGGGACTAAAGCATATTTCAAAGATATAACATTCCTAGTAACTGAGCCAAAGCTCATATCTGCTTGGCCAACGCCTTGCCTGCCAGGCTGTTATGATGATAATCGTCTCTCCTTTTGTCACGGCCCTAACCCCATAGGCTCGATCGAGGGGTGCAGGGAGGCTGGGTGCATGCAGAAGGAACCGCAGGAATGCACGAGAGTGTACAAGGTAGGGCAACGAAGGGATAACCCTCTGGTGGCAGCGGGTGGCTAAGGATTAGGTGGCGATGGACGGGCATTGGTATGTATATATAAGGCGGACCATTTCCTGTTTTCTCTCTGTCTTTCTCTTCACGTAACGTCCTGTATCTTAGCCGTGCTAACTACTATTCGTTCCTCCTTGAACCTTTCTCCCTGTCATAATCTTTCGTCATAGTAAGCGCTCCCTGGAGCCCGTCCATAGCCCTTGTCACAATCCCGCCGTTACACCGTTCCCAACACGGAGTGAGCAGTGCATCGGCGAATTCCTAACAGTGGTATCGAATAATCAGTCTTCATCCTGTAGTTGGCCAAAGTTATCAGGCATACACAAATCCTGCATATCCTGCGCACTGTCGAATGCTTTATGTTTGCATATCAGTCGCTCCGTCACAAATGACCACCCGAATCCGCGGGTGTATGTAAGGAGCTGATGCATTGCCTTCGAGGCAAATCTTAATGAGCGAAAATCACTCTAGTATAGGTTACCAGAGCTATAGGTACATATTGGCCAAGACACCAACAGTTAAATGAAATCTTCCTCCACTGCTCGGTTGAAGGACAGTCGCCCTTCCCGTCCACCGCTTCATCTATGCCAAGTCGTCAAAAACGCGGACTACTCAGAATGGAGACTGTATAGATGATAATCTGGTGCTGTTATAACAAACACATCACAGAGCTCTGCCCAGCAAGGCATAAGAATATCTGATCCGCCCAGTAATCACCCCAAGTAGATTAACATATAATTACATAGGTTATCAATAAGAGAGTCAACATATCCACAGAGCATTCCTAATCACTTTTGAACTCTTGATCAACAGTTATACATAATTCAGTATATTTCAGAGCAATTAATGGTCAGAGGCTAGCATGGGAGGGCCTCAGAATCCATAGTTCGGTACCTATCCATCCGAAGAAAGTAATACTTTTTAAACTACATCTTTAACAAATGCACTAGCTGGGGAATGATATATACTGCACATACATGATATAGCAGCAAGATTTATCTTCATCCTTTCTTGCTCAACTCCATATTCGTAGTAATAAAAATTTAACTGAATAGCACTATGCGCTTTAAGCTAGTGTGGTTTGGCTCCAGTAGACTGTATATAGTACATCCCACCAGAATTAAGATAGGTGCTCCTTCGTATGAAGCTGGACTGACCCTATGCTGAATGATGCATCATGATAACATAGGAAAGCCATAGTAGCTCAAAGCTAACATTCTAATTAATCACCATATGCATCCTTTTATATTTATTGAATTATTATCAACCGTAAATCCATAGTATTCTCGTGCTGTCATAGGTCTGTGGGGCCAAATATCTAGCTCATTACTCCTTGATCAAATCAATACTGGGTGGTTCATGAACCAGTTCCAAGGACAAAGACAAGAGAGATTCCTCTCAATCATAACCCAATCAAGGCAACTTAATCATCATCTGTGGTTGACCCAGCAGCTTGACCGTTAGGGTCCCAGACGCTTGTCCTCGACTGCCAACCAGAAAAGGTTTTTCCCAGGTTCCAGTAATAATCATGAATTTATTGAGAATTCGATGTTGAGCAGGAACTTGCGAACAACATAAACTATAAGTAGCAATCAAAATCGTCGGCGGTGGACCATCTTTGCTAGACTGGACTAAGTAGTACATATATCAAGTACTGATCAAAGATTGGGCTGTGCCCACATCCCCGAACATTCATTCCTAAACAAAAAACATATTAAAAATTCTGTACTGAGCTCAAGACCGCAAAAACAATGACCGATACGTGACTCGAACACGCAACCTTTTGATGACACCAGAAACCTGACGTTGGAATCAAATGCGCTACCATTGCGCCAATCAGTCATGGTGGTAAAGGGTGCACGTTAGCATATCCCAGAACCGGATAACACAATCGAAAGTCCTGCTATATGTGAAATTTTACCTGCTATTAAATCAGTTTAATTAGTCTGATTCCCTAGCCCCGGATTATCAACCTTAGGTCAAGAATATCGTCGTTCGGATTTTCCAAAAAATTCAACTATTGCACTTATGTTTGATATTTACCCCTTGTATAAGATTAGGTCCACCATTAAAAGTGAACATTACCCTCAAGTCCATATGTTTAAACCCCCAAAAAGAGTGGCCGCCGCCTGTCTGTTAGACAGAAGTCCAACTACACTTCGAAACCAGTTTATATGTTATGCATAAGCCTATATTGATTTTACTATTTTAATTTGTTCCTTAATGATAATCCGGCTCAACAAAGGCAACTGGTCCCTCAGTCTGATTGTCTTCTGTTCACGTCCCTTCCTCTTTAACCCCTTTAATGCTGGTCAGCTCGGGTCAGCTCTACCAACAAAGTATTCCGACCCCAGCCTAACTCTCTAAATAGGACCATTCCTGAAGTCATTATTCACCGCTATTTCGACTCCACCTACGGAAGCCACCTAAACTTGACATGCCACTACCCGGATCTCCAGATATGGATTTCCCGTCCTGTCGAGATAACCTAGTCTGGTTGGCACAACACCCTCCGTAGGAGGACACCTAGAAACTTCCTTATTCCCCATATGTTAGGAATGAACCGATCTACCGCTATTCTATTTTCAACAAATATCCCCCTTGACCTTTCCGGATATCCATGGCTCTGTGGAAATCATCTCGAAAGTCATTCGCCGATCAATGTTAGTCCCACAAAGATGGTTTCAGTCACATGAAATATACAACGATTCTCTCCCCTAATCCTTAATCCCGTCAAGACAGCCACCAAAACAAAAGAGCGACCACAGAATTCAATCCAAGGCATACTCCCAAAAACAATGGCTCCATCCGTGGTTCGAACACGGGACCTCTCGCAGACAAGCTGAGTACTCAGGGTGTTACCCTAAGCGAGAATCATACCACTAGACCAACGGAGCTGTTGATATCAAAACTTTCCACATGATCTATTAGAACATTTTCCAAGTACCCATATATCCGACACAGCAAAATGAATATAACATCTAGGATCACTCCTTTTCCCTCCTTGAGGCCATGACCTTCTCCACTTCACAAGCTATAAGTCTTCTCGAATAGGGCTAAAACCTGCACGTTTCTTGGTGGATGCGTCGCTATTTCCCAAGTAAGCTGTAATTAAGCAATCTAATATTGATAACACAAAAGACCAAGCACTATGTAGAAGTAACCGCTCGGATGGGTAGTTTGGCTGTAGAATAATTCAATTGTGAATTTGTATCAGTATTTTATCATATCAGACTTCTTGCCACCTCCATATTAGTTCAATTTTGCCATGATGAATACCAGTCTGATACCCCACTTGACTGATTGAGCTTTATATGCTTTATTCAGCTCCCACAGCCGCCCTTGGGGTATTAAATATATAATTATTAACGACAAATATGTGGATTCGAGGGACCCCTGGCACATATATAATGGAACTCTTATTTACATTTAACTATCATTCCGCTGGCATGATGTCGATCGCTCGACAAATTTAGAACCAGCTTAGTTTTAGAAGTGATCATCGAAATATTGTAGTATTCCAATTTCTACAATATACAGAGATCTCCTGATACAAGCATACCAGATATAAGCATATACTGGTTTAAAGCGTACATGCGGCAGTCCCAAATAGTAAATAAGCATAATTTAGATATAAGAATATTATATTGCTTAGTCACCATACATATCCACAAATATCAATAAGAAATGACCAACTACAATATATGGAATCGCTACAACATATTGCTCTCTATATGCTGCCTTTGCGGCTGCTATGATGGCCGTGCTACCTGCTATCTCTATGCTACTGCTGCACCAGCTGTAACTCTGAAATGACTCAATTAGCACAAGATAGCTCGCTTACCCTCAGTTTGCTGGGTTCCCCTCAGAGTGCCTGATTGCCAGATTACCCTGAAATTGGCCGCTGTACCTGAGACCGCCCGCTCGCCCTGAGAGTGCCTGATTACCCTCAACTTACCACCTGTGCGCAGAAGGGCTATTTACCCTGATCCCACTACGCCAACCCCCCCACCACGCCAAAAAAAGGACCGCACCAAATAAACAGCTACCAAATGCAGTGGGAAAGGTGATCAAATGAAGTGCATGGATTAGATGAAATCAAATCAAATTGAAATGAAATTGAAATGAATCGGAATCGCTACAACATACGGAATCGCTACAACATACGGAATGGCTACAACACATGGAATCGCTACAGGACGAATAATGGCTTCTTCCTCAAATATTTCCATAGCTCTGCAGCGCCAGGCATGGCCAGAGCTTGAGCGACACGCTATCAGGACATATGCGGAAGAAAATCCTAAGACTACTTGGCGACACATCAAACGCTGTTTTGAATCAGAGAACTCCAGTAAATTCTCAATTCAAAAAGACCTCTGGACCTTCCAATGTGGATCCAGTACAAGTGCAAAAGCTACAACGTGATTCTAAGTGAATTAAAGCCAGCAAGCATGCAAAATTAGATGAAGCATTATTTCAGTGGCAGCAGTTAATGCAGAACCGTGGTGTGGCAATATCAGGATTTCTGCTACAGGAGAAAGCAGCGTAGTTTTGGATAAAGATGGCAAAATCCGATGCCTAGATTTTCGCAAGGGGGTTGACTGATTAAGAAGTTTATTACTCACATGCTCTAGTATTATTGTTTATCTTCTTTCCTACCGCTAGCCAGTGTTATTCCATAGTTACCTATTTTCTCTCTATATAAAAATATATTGGTTACAAGCATATTTCCTCTGGTCCGGACGACTTGCTTGTATCGAGAGTTCTCTGTACATAGATGTACATGTTGAAGAACCCCTCGTCGCTGCGTGTCTCGTGATCGTGTTACTCTCTTCTATGAACGTTCTAGAAGTGATTACAGCGGAACTCGATCGAACGAAAACTGCAGGAAACTTTTTACTGACGCCTGAATATAAATACATACCTACATTGTGATTTCAGTTTCGCTAACTACGGTTCCTCTAATCGAGAAGACATTTTGGGTCATTTCCCGACATAGAAACGCATTCGGGTGGTAGAAAGCTAGCGCTGCTCGCAGATCCACAGAATAATACCTCCACGTCGTCAAAATTATCAAGTACAAGTATCCATTTGCTGTTGCTCCTGCTCGTAAACCATTGCTTGACGGCACCAATGACATCATCTTGTCTTCAATGTGCTGAGTCTTAAGTTTACCTGTTGTATCGAGTTTGCCTGCCATTTCCAGCAGTTGAACGATATGTGTAGTCTAGATTGTCGGAGAGTTCGGTTTGCTAATCAATAAAGCATAGACCCAGAAGCCTGAGGATAATACCGGTAGATAAACTCCAGTACGAGCTGTAGTTCCCTATGCCCCCAGTACCATATAAAACAACATTCCCAGGGTGTTTATTAGTCATAAGGGTAGTGATTTTCGTCTCGCGGTTTCCTTAATAACATCTACAATTTGACCATGCAAGATCTGACATTCTGAATATCAGTAACATGGTCAGTTGTCCGCCACTTTTCCCTACGAATTCGCGATACTGTTTTAATTCTACATACGTCCACTCTGTTCCAACTTAGTCCGCGCAACATCAACCATCAGCTTAGTCGAGTCTGTCACTATAGTAATCCCCTCAAACGCAGAGTATCCGGCAATGAATTCCTATATTCACACCTCTCTCTAGTCAGAAAACAGGGATCGCATCAAGCTAATTGGGTGGCATTATAAATATACAAACGCAACAAGAGCCTGATGCTCCAACCCAAAACAATTCTTCACCCACTCGGATACACTGATGGCAGAATAACCCTCGATCCGAGAATGGTAATAACTCGGAATGGTTCACAAAACTATAGTATCTCACAATTTATATACCTTAATCCACATGCATAAGTTCAGGGAGTGCTTATTGCTTACTCAGAGCTAGAATGGTTCATCCAGCCTTCGCTCCTAGTACCTGCCATCGGTTATTGGCAAAAGCAAAACGGGTTTGCGGGGAATGATAGGCTACGTTGGTGCATTGGGGAGACAGAAGAATTTGTAAGACTACCAGCTCGGTACTTGGCTTCTTGGACGATGAGGTATATTTTCATATGTATGAAGGTGGTTTGAGAATGAGGTTGCGAGGTCGCCTTCTAATATGATTTCGATAGGGACTGGAGCAGTGCAGAGATGTGGTAATTTGGCCATTTGACGGGTTTTTCTTCTTGTCCCGTTGGGGAGATAGAGTTGTACGTGGTTTTTGCTTCTTGTCCCGAAACGCATAGCGGAACCTTGAAGGGGGGAGTTCTGGGCCTCGCCTTAATCTCAGCTCTTTTTTTTAATATTTTTATTTTTTATAATCATTACTCGCATTCGACCTTGGTCATGGCGAGGCATCTCAGGTCGAATACGAGTAACGGAAAAAGAGAAAAGAAAAAAGAAAGTCATCGCTCCTCACATGTTTAGTCACGAGTGCAGAACCTCCAACGTAATACCTCATTAATCGAACTTACAATGGAATGAAAAAGATAAATCGGGCTGGACACGAGGTTGTAGTTAAGATTGAAGATTAAGGCATGAAGCCAACGCTATCAATCCGGTGTCTTGACCCCATTAATTATACAGTTGTTGGTATATTTGGTTTAATATCGAATTAAATATATATTGAGAATCCATCGATATTGGACAACTCCGAATTCTGTACTCAAAGTAGTACACCAACTCTGAACTTAATACTAGCAAGTATTTTTACATGGAATCAATTCCCACTCTTGCTCCACCAAATTGAACGGTAACCAGTTCGACTCTGACAGATTCTAATATATAGAGTAACTTCCTCAATATAAACTCAAAAACATACCGATCTATGAATCTATATATAAACTTATCCATGTACCAGAGTAAGTAGCTGGGATGCTGTTGTTCTCTTGAGTTAAGATGAGATGAATAGAGAGACACAAGTCCCTTCCATATAATCTTTTAGAATTACAAATATCACTACTAGATTCACCTATGGTGCCGGCCCTTTGTAGCCAACCTATTGTAACATTCTGTCAGGTGCTTAGTCAGCACACAGATAAGGTTGCCCAGCCTATGTACCGACTGCCCGGCGGCCCCGGCCAACAGCCCGCTCGCCCAACAACCAGCCCAGCAACCTCAACTTCCCAGACCTCAAGCAAATCCGACACCTGATCTACAACTTGGCAGCCTAAGTATCATCTACCTGAAGGTAATTAATTATCTGCTGCTGTCTATTTTCACATGAAGTAAACTAGTGTATACAGATGCCTCGGCCGACCAAACAAAAAAGAGCTTGTCGGGCTGCAACCCTAGCAAGTCAAATCGCCCGACAACGAGAAAATCACACAGAGCTTGAGCTTCTTGAACTAGAAGATTTAGAAGAAGATGTGTTAGAGGTTCAAGAGAATATGGAAGAAGATCAGTTAGAGGCGCTCGATGAAGAGTTAGCGATGGAAGAGAATGCTTTTATACAAAAGTCATCGTCGAAAGTTGGCTTAGTCATCCATTTATTTCCTATTTGGGCTAGTTTACCCTCCTCTTGGCATGTAACATTCTTCTCCCCTTACATACAAACTATCACTTCTTTCTACTATAACTTTCTCCAATCTTTGTTTTTTTATCCAAGAGCGTAGCCTTGTTCTCCAAGCATTATTCTATTAGTTTACGCTTTAATTTAATGTTCTAGATATGTTGTGGTTGTTGAGATAGAAAACTTCGTCGGACCTCGAATTTGGCGGATTTCGGGTTGGTTACAAAGGGCCGGCACCATATGCAACACTGCTCTTTTGAGAACTAGTATTTGAATGGGAATGCTTTATAGGTATTAACTATGCCTTGGAAATGAATTGAAAAAGCCCCTGCACGTGCGCCCTACCTCGATCGATATCTCTACCCGCCTCGCATCCCGAGGCGATACCCTTGCGTATGCCGTGGTAATCCATGACCGCTGCCTCAACGCCTCCCTGCAGCTGAAGTGCAAAATTGCCTAATCTAGCAATGATCATGGCCACCTTCCCTTCGCTACGAGAGGCCGGTGCCCGCCAGCCCCATTCTTTGCTGCCAAGTCATGTGGGATTCAGGCATGACCCAAGTTTGCCGGGCTAAACTCTGCCCGGGCTAGATCGTCTGGTTCGCAATTAGCCACAGGATGTGGGTCGTGCAACCAGACTAGCAATTAGCTACCCTTAGTGTTGCTGGAATAATGCACTAACTACATGGATCACGCCAGTGAGCGCGTGCCCAGCTCATGTGGCGGCGCTAATTCCCCGAAGTAATATGAAGTTTGGGAGGTAGCCCATCAGGGTGTTCTGTGTGGCTGGCTATGCTTTCTCCTTTTGACAATGGCACCCACTCACTGAATCCTATATAGAATTTAGTTTGAGGCTAATAGAATTCAGCAAGCGTTGGTTTTCCCCCTAAGTCTCTTTTCGGGATTTCGAAATTCGAATTCAATTTCGACCCGTTTCATTTTTGCGAGTGGGGAAGACGATTTTTAAGATCTAGGTACAGTGAATCTAGGTATAGAGTACTTGCTGGGTATTATAGCTGTTCTAGATCTGTCAGACTATTATTCCGCAAGCAGATATACATATATAAGTCAATGTTCATGACTACAGCCCCCACTGTTCCGTACGCTCCCTTCTCTATTTCCCGGCTTGAGTGTGCTAAAAGCTAGGTATCGTGGTCTACAAAGTTCCTGGCAGAGTCTTACGAACTCGCCAGCTGTAGGTCTGAATACCGTAACCACACTCCCTGTGTTCCTTACAGACTTAACGCCGCTCTATTCCGGCTCCGCGGCGCGCCAATTTTTTAAAACCGCAACCATAACTAGTTCAGCAGCCGGGGTACGGAAACGCCTCATAGAGGGGAACAGCCTTGCAAGATTGAAAGTTTGAATGATGTAGAGTAATTAAAGGGTATGCATCCGCCGCAGGAAGTGATCAGCAGCACACCGGTGGTCCCTTGCGTGCCTGCAGAGCAAAATAGTGGCCACTGAGTGGCTGACGGAGGACACTACCTACCTATGTCTACTGCAGTCCAAACCCCTATTTTCGAGCAGGCCAGGCACCTCGCTCAACACAGTCAGTCCGTCGGAGAGAAGCCAACGAACCATCATCATTTCTCTGTGGCATCTCGACTCACTGAAGTAGGTGACAGGGCAGACAAATCGTTCCCCGGTCACAACGTTCCCAAGTAAACAAACAAAACCACCAAACAACCGTGGCCTTAGCTCCCTCCTCCCACGACATATTGACGAGGCAGAATTTTTCTCCCCCTGTCCCTTTTCCCTCCAGCGAGCTCCTACTTTTGCGGGGTATTTTGGGCTGCCAGTCCTTCGTCCATCCCGAGACACGAATTTCGTTAACGAACAATAATCATTAATTTTAATTTTTTTAATCGGTTCGCATCGAGTTTCGATCAGTTCAGTATAGCCTCCATCTCCGGCGACGTCGACCGTTCCGGTTCACGTTGATTCACGTTCACGTTGCAAGACGAAACCATCGATCAGCTACCATCACTGCACGATCCGGCGCATCGCATCAATTCGACCTACGAACACAACCAATCCGGAAGCGGGTCCTCCTATTCTGACATTGCAAGCCGTGTTGGACAAAGTTTCTGCAAGATAATATCTGCAGAGATAGATCTGAGAGATTATTGGCCTATCATGAGTCTCCTGGAGTATGTATACAACTTCACTCATTGAGTCTTTACTTTGCCCAAATCGTGGAACTGCTTACAGGATAAATGTAAAACCATGTATTTTCCCAAGATACAGTTCTTTAGCCGCCTCTTTACTTGTTTATCTACTTCTAGCTATTGTTTTAATTTATTTAAATACTTAGATCCTGCAGCTTATGGCTAACTTCCCGTCCCTCATTTTATAGATTACTCTGCTGCTTCCCCATCTCTGACGCCTCCGAATGCACATCCACCCGGGGCAAACTCGTCATCTCAAGCCCCACCCTCATCCACGGCGGAGAAGCCACCCGAAGCCTAAATCTAGTCGATGTAAAAATTGCTGCACGGGAAAGAGTCAACTCTGGAGGAAGCTCGACAATGACAATGACTACAACGGCGACACAGCCGGCAGTGATTGGTGTGGGAGGAGGTGGGGGAGGTCAGGGGAGGATATAAGATGGTGAAGCTGGTAGAGCGTCCTCTCGGTGACTACCGCTGGCGGAATGGAGGTGGAAGTTAATAGTATATATGCGTACATACATTCTATGGTACTTATTTTCTTTTCCTTCTAGTTTTGCATGCTCGGTTTCGGGTAACGGTTCTTCGATCCCTTCATCAATGTGTCTGTGTGGCTTCTTTTGTTTTGGTCAAATAGGTGTTCTTATCTCTCGCGCGTCTGAGTCTGTGTGTTGCAGTTATGTTGACTCGCGAGTTTGACAGGCTGTTTTGTTTCATATCTTTTCTCCTTTTCTTCTTTCCTAGTACCACATATCATATCAGGGCTGGTGTTGGTTTGATCTCACTGAAATTAATTGTTAGTCTATGCATGCATGCATTTCTGCATATTTTGCAAAGATATTGCAATTGATATCCTCTATCGGATATATTCGCCTTGATCATACCTTGGAAATGAGTTGACATAATTTGGGGGAGATAATCATCATTAGGGAGTCTTGGGGCGGAAGATTCTCTATAAGGGGGTGAATTGGCAAGCACAAGACTAATTGGTAAGTTGGAGACCTGGAATGTTGAATACTTCCCACGCGTCGACATTACTGGAGACTGACCTCTTGGAATGGCCGATGCAGCATTACTCATCTCCAGATAGTCAAAGATCTCCCGAGATGGCTTTTCCCGGCTTTACAATTCATACATTGTCAGGACATCGCTCCGCAGGTCTGGCAAACCCAAGATATAATCACAAGAGCATATCCGGAATGACCTCCTATGTTTAAAGATTGATTCATCCTGGCTGTCCTCTTTTTCTGGTCCGGCATTGGCATCCGCATCTGGAATATTATCGGCATAAGCAGTTCGCGGTGGAGGCATAGTTTCAGCATTTACCTATGCCCACAAGCCAAAGTCTCTGGCCATAGCTCCAAAGAATTTCCCCTCCCATTGTCTGGGCACTCCTCCTCCTACTTGCCGACAGTCACCCTCATGATCTATACAAGAGTATCCACAACGACTTCAAAATCTATATCACCGCGCAACTATAGCCCCATGTCAACAACTATTCCAATACCACAAAATTTATTATTCCTCATACCCTTTACTCTGCATTGTAGAGTTTATTACCCGAACTGGAGCATATCCTGTCCATATAACTTAATTATGACATATGCGAGTAATGGAAAAAAAAAAAAAAAAAAAGCTTAAGGTTTTAATTTCAACAACATTCATGCATGATGGCCTTAAGGTGTACTTATATGTTCAATTAGTGGAAACAAACTGAGGTTGTCTTGGAAGGGGGTATATGTATTATACGCGTATTTCCCTCGTTTTGCAGCATTGGATTGACTAGAAATATTCGCACTACTATCTCCTCCTTTTGGCCTGTTCTTAGATTCTGACTATGCATGTATAGTTAGTCTTCGCACATTGGCGTTTTTACGCCAAAAGCGCCACTTTTCGGTGAGTGTTAAAAACCGAAAACGTTATAAATTCTGCAGATAACCGGTAAATAGATATAGACTATGACAGGCTACAAATCAAGCTAGAAAAATCAACTCCTGAACAGGTATTACATCCGCCTGAAGACCCAAAGCATTGGAAGGGGCATAGATACCTGGTGTTTTGCCATACAAATTTATATGGGAAAGGTGCTTGGCAACCATTCTTCAAACTTCGTTTTTTCACCGATGGTATTTTACATTTATAGTGAATTTAAAGAGCATGAGCTTTGAGTTCTGGGTAGAAAACTAAATTTTTAGAACTCTGGGTGAACTTAACTCCTGATATTATTGATAGGGTTTAAATATTTTCGCAAAGCTGGCATGTTTTGGTGTAAAAACACCCAAGAGGCGAAGACTATAGCACGGAACATATTTGGTGAAGTACCCATTTCATAACAATGTGGCTAGGAGTGCATTTTCACTTTTAAGGAGTATAAATACATATTCAGGTATCATTTTCGTATCTAGATCAATAAAGACAGACTATGGGACGCATATAGTGTGCTCTCAATTTTAGAAGCTAGCAATAAATCTACTGGGCAGAGCAGATATCAAATATTCATTGATAGCCCATCATAAAGAATTTATATACATCAATACTATACTGATATAATTCCAGTTCATTAGCGTTAGCAGAGGCAGGTTTTTGAAGAAATTCCAAGGATGAGAGGCTGATTCATAGACTCTATCTTTCAATAACTATCAAAACGAGCATCATCAGGTTTAATGACACTGAGTTGACTGGCACATGTACGTTCTCTAGAGAGCATGGATTTTCAAGAATGAGGTTGCGTGACAAATTTGTACGGCAAGGTACCTAGCAAGCATTTTGGAAGCCTCAGAATTACCTGGAAAGGTGGGAATACAAGGGAATCATATAGACCTCATGAACTTGATAAGTACTTATTTTAGAAGCCATAAAATGTGTGACGTTGGTAACTTTTATGATTTTTCAAGGTAGGCGTTGTCTTGGTGTTAGGAACGACCTCACATCACGTGCGCATTGTGATATTGATTGCGGGGAAGCGGCAACCCGAGTTATGTACTCGTGGGCAATCCACGCTGCTGGAAGAGAAGTGGGGTAATTGTTGGAATGCGATGAGCTCGCTACCGGATCCAAGGAAAGATACCCGGCGAGGGGTGGCATGCAGGCACATTTACACGTAAATAGCGTGACGTCAGCAGAGGGACACTTATACCGGGGTCTGGCAATCCATGTTGTCTCGGGTCTTGACTCCGTCAGTACAGTACGTGCCCCCACATTTTGCAGCGGGGGCGATCACATACAGCTAGGTATGTTTCAGGTGTATTCATGACTCCCCAGTCATCCAAAATTTGAACTAGGCAAATTAGTATTTACATAGTGCAAAAGCTCTGCGCCAGAGCTCGAGGTGGTTTATGTTTCATAACATGTACGTTATCATAATATCCTATGGTGTGTATGCTGGTTATATTTCCTCCCCCTCAGGGCCCAATGGTGGGGCCACTTTGAAATGTGCGAACTTTTTATCCACAACACAGCATCGAGCAGCCTGCCCTTGCAATCTAGAATAGGCTCGTTATAAGGCCCTTAGGATTTGGGTACACGAGTTTGAGATTATAATTTTCTTTCAAAAAATTGTTTTCTTCAAAAATCAAGCAAGAATAAGGCAAAAAAACTAATGGAAATTTCCAGATGTACCTCTCGGGTCCCATAATTCTCTATTCTAGCATGGTACAGTGTTCTCAGTCCACTTGGTTTAGGTTTTTTCTCCGTTGGGGTTTGTAAGGTCTCGGAGACGTTATAAACGCCAGTCTTGTATTCTTGGTTTTCACCTTCAGCAGGAGCTAGGATGTATTTGTGAGAATTGTATCTTGGTAAATTTCCAGTAATAGTATATATGTGTAGAAGTAGGCACTATGCGAGCTATAGAAGCAAGAAATAGCGAGATTGTTTGATTCATTCGGGGGCATTTGAGTATATAGTAGAGAAAGTAGTATTTCTACATCGAGATTAATTGATTTCCTGAAACCTGTCACCATGAGAAAACAGTAACTCATAAACTCATGATGATTTGTCCACTATATTAGTTCGAGCTGAGTAATGCTTACCTTGAACTCTAGATCCTACGCAGAAGTAGGTTACTGTACGTAGGTACTAAGTTACTTAGTCTGGTTGACATCTAACTTCTTGTCTCCCTGATTATCGTTTTTATGCAATCACATATATCAATGACTTCAACGCTATTTATTATGATTAACATATATAACTCTTACCCTACTTGCTTATGTATATGGATAAGCATAATAAAATTATCGTACTCTCAGCGGATGCTAAGTGTAGAACCTTGTATCCAAAAAAATTAAATGGATCACTTAAGGCGAATCCATGCACCGGCCTCTATACTTTTGATTATCCATATATTCTCTCGATATATTCTTGCGCACCAGGCTCTCGCCAAGGCTAGTCTATTCATAATATGTAACGGCATTGTTCTTAAGTAGTCCCTGGACCGCTATGTGTCAAGGTAGGTTCCCCCAAAATATCTCTATCTTGAATTCTTTATAGACATGATAGCTATCAGCAAATCCAGTCTGAATTCGCGTCCACTCTGGGATAAAGACTTGCACAGCAATTCGTCCAATAAAAATTCATCTATAGTTATCTGATTTGTACTGTACAAGGATTGGCCCCCGTAGCAAAACTCGGGGCGGAATAGGCTGGGAGAGGTTCTTTGGGGGTGATTTATAGACTGGAAACATGCAAGATCTTGTAATCAAGGGCTACAAGTACACGTATGCACTGTTTTCCGGTATCGTTGCAATGGGTCTGGAACTCGAAGTATTCAGTCGATTGCATCTGTGAGAGCTTTGACGAATGGTTGGCTATCTAGTGAGGTATATATGCTAAAGCATTACATACTTACTCATTCACCATATTGCAGATACTAGGTATCGTAGGTTTTTCCTTCGAAATCGAGCCGTCACGGAATAGCCCTCTATTGCACCTATAAATGCACCGGAAGATGCATTGATATGAGTTTGGTGCAAACCGTGGAAATGTTATTTCATCACCGCTATCTATGCGCCCATGTCTGAAGTCCTGGATTCTGTTCTGATTTCTCCCCAGTCAACTGCATTGTCGCCAAGCTCAGCCTTGGGAGGGTATTTTTTGATTTTATTAACACAAGCACGTACTATAGTCTAGCTAAGAGAACAATTACCTGGGTACGATTGGATACGTGGCTACTACCACCCTGCATCTAAGGTCAACAATATACCTCTCTTGCTATCTCCCCGACTGTACTGGATATCCTACCTACCCTACCTCTCTATATGATACATGCTGTAAGGTCTTATACACATGTGCAACGACCAGCAAGCCATACTACCGGCTTCACTCCGTCCCCCTGTGTCATACTCATACCCCTTCACCGATTCTGCTCTGACACCCTCATAATTGTTTTTTGCATGTTTCAAGATCCCTATTCTACTGCCTCGCTGCAATAGTACTAATACATTGTCTTAGCTATATGCATATGCACGACAAGTTCTGCGGCAGCACTAAACTATACTCTGGTACATAGATGCAGTTATTCCGAGTGCAGTTTACACTTAAACCCAGTTTTGCGCCGGTTATTGCGGCTAAATACTGGTAGATATATGGTCGGGAATTCTAGCTGGTAGGGTCTACAGTCGGCATCATTGCAAAAAAAAGACAAAAATAGACTTCAGGGTAATCGCTAGTTTATACTGTACGTAGATAAGTCTATAAATCAAGTATGCATACAATACCTAACCTAAATATTGGGTAGGAACTTGAGAAAAGATAAGTATGTATACAGCTCATGGCAAATTCAGTGTAATTTGGCAAAAGAAAGATCTAGCTATAGAGATCGATAGTTTAATCGGCATGGGGAGAACTTGATAAGAGCCTCGCTACAGCCCCCCGCGGTTGTTGCACTTATAGGATCGAGTTCATTAAGTGCCTTGGCATTTTGTTGTGACTAGTATTCAGCTTCAATACCAACTTCGCAACGGTCTCGCACCAAATGCTGTCTTGCCTCTCGCGGCATGAGGTGATGCATAAACGAGCCATCGTGTGAGGAACGACAAGGTGCTACACTCTGATTATTGGATCATGCATACACTAAGTCTTGCCCTGACCTGTGATTACAATAATGGTAAGCCAAACTCTCTTCCAGCAGTCTTCCACCAAAAGTTTGATTAAAACCTGCACACCGCAGACGACAACAAAGTAAGTCTTGAGCTCAGACTTACATCTTACACTTGTCCCCGCCTTATACCTATCATTGCCCCTGTCAAGAGACAAATCGCATAGCTTCTACATTACAATCACCATAGCACCGGGCCTGGTTACAGTACTCTCTGCCATCTCGTAGGCATTCCCAAAGCGTTCGGTGTTGGTCTCGAAACTTAATCATTTAACTTGGAACGCACAGGGAGCTAACCCGTATGGGCGATGCCTAGATTGGGAAAGGCCTCAGGGTGAGCAAGTTGGTGAGGGTGAAGGCAGAAGTGCATGACATACATGACCGTCCGGGGTATTGTAATTGACTCCCAATATACTCTGTTGCTCGTGTAATTTCTGCAGGGCGGAGTAACTTCTGGCGACGACTTCTAGTAGAAATAGAGAGAGATTTGATGAGGATAGCAGATAGTAAAGGTGGGTAGAAGGGTCGAGATTGACAATTTTATACACGATTTGAGAAATTATGAACGCACATAATTCTTGTATAGACGAGATCGATGGAGGTCCTAGAGAAACGAGACCCCTTGGCAGTTAGATTTAAATCTGGATATGGGTTCGGGGTTAGGGCGTGGACTTATAGTTGTAGTAATAAGCTCAAGCATATTCTGCTATAAGTATAAAATGTTGGGCTGTAGAAGGGACTAATGCAGACTTAATTGGGGATTTAAAAAACCCCTGGGATGCAAAGTATTTTGCTGTAGTTCGAGCTTCACTGAGAAAGGTTGAGAGAATGCAGGCTTGTTTCGCTTAAGGAAATACACTTGTAACACTTGTGAATACCCGAGGCGAGGATTTGACTATTTACTGTGCAGTCAGTCAATCACACCACGTAGGTAACCTCACTGAATATGCGGTCCCAAGTGGGTTACTTACATACCTCTGCAAAAATCTGAAATCAAGCACACTTTATATTGGACTTGACTGCATCTTCAAGTCCGAATATCCCTACTTTACGCTAGTTGGGATTTTATGTCCAATATTGACAAAGAGCAAGCTGGTAGGGAACTCGGGACTGGCTGGTAATTTCGGCATTCCTTTGACTCAAGCAATAAACTTGATTTACAGGAAATACCAAGTCCTGGTGTCTACCTGAGCTATCCCTTTTTTGACCCATTCCATCACCGTATTTGCGATATGGCGGATGGGACACGCGAAAGGGCCGGAGGATCCGGGAGGGGTGGGAAGACCCCGGAATGGTGTGCGGCGGTGGCAGACTGGGTGTGGAGATTGACAGTCTGGTGCCCTTTATTTTCTGCCCTCTCTTTCGGCAGAAAAGGGGAATTAGAGGCAAGGTGGTTGGATAATGCTCCAGGTGCTGACCTAGGAGATGTAGTCCTCGTAATAGGCTAGAGTGTCTGAATATAAGTAATGATTTACCCGCGAAACAGAAAAGAAAAGTAAAAGTGAGACTTCTGGGCAATTGTTAGATCGAACCAGTCTTACTGAATGACGCTCGACAGGACACATTTTGGTGAGTTACAATATTAAGGGAGATATGAGATGTTTCTTGAATAATTACTGCGTTGAACCTTCTCGCTTCCGGTGAGGCAGCGCATCATCTCGGATCAAGTCGGAGAGATTATCCAACCCCTGGGCCACTCCCTGCCCCGTACCCATGTGGGTCAGCATGGCACTGGCTACATTTCACGCGAGATCGAGCTGTACCAGAGAGCCCAGGGTGGACTGAATCGAATTAACACGAACCAAATACCTCCGAGAGGTCCCTGTGAGAGGTGAAGGGTGAGTGCGAGGGATTGTACCTTGCTGCAGGGGGGGTAATGGTGCCACCACACGGATAACACAGACCAGGTGAAGTAGTAAGTGATAAACTGCTCAGATATGTATCCCATGGTCCCAATTGATTATTAGATATCCCAATATGTATTTAGGATTAAATTGTAACCATTGGGGCCATAGTTGAGGTACTCAGCAATGCCTGAACTCCCCTTGTTTAACACGCTTTTCCTTTGTAGCCAGCTACATATCACCTTATATCTACTCTCTCTGGCTATAAATACAAGCTAGCCAATATCTTGCCATCAGAAACTCCACCATAACCAATTCCAATTTGCCTCTAACCCTACTGCTTTACCCATAGGAGAACTATTCTGCAACATTACTTTGACCTGCTAACTGTTACAGAGGTAGGAGTACTATTTGTTTAGTGTTGCTATTATAGTAGGCAGAGAAGGCGATGATGGGCATACATATCCGTGCAATAGCTTGGTTAATATTATTCGGGATTGCATGGATATCGGTGGATATCAGTCATTCAGGTCGCTCGATCACTCTTAATCACTGACTCGGGCCTAACTGGAGCAAGAGATCAAACGTTCATTCAGAAGAGTCCAGTAAGACAAGACTTCGTTTGCGTTCTGAAGATCTAAAAACTATGTACAAGACTTGAATATATAGGAAGCGGGTAAGTTCAGGCCTCCCATCTCCCATGCAATTGCGACATAACGCGTGACAACGTTAAATCATCGCGCCCCACCACTGGTCAGATTTGAACCGTAACATAGCTGCAATAAACAAGAAAAGTTTCCTTCTACTACTTGATGAAGTTCAAGAACAGACACGACCATAATAAAATGATAAAGCAACAGTGTAGTGCTGGTTTAATGTCAAAAATATAGTTACTAAAGTATAGCACGGACATGTTTTAGAATTGTCATCGCCTCCTCTGCTTATATGATAGCAACACTGAACAACTAGTGCTCCTACCTCTGTAATAGTTAATAGGCTAAAGTAATATTGCGGAATAGTTTTCCTATAGGTAAAGCAGGGCTTTTGCATACTATAGAATGCTTAAAGTGCTTTGGAATTATTGCGGGTCACCATTAGCGCATTGAGTAAGCTACCACCACTAAATGATCGGAAACAGTAAACCTGGCCACTTGGTAGGGTCAGAGGCAAATTAGAAATGGTTATGGTAGAGTTTCTGATGGCAAGAATTGGCTAGTTTGTATTTATAGCCAGAGAGAGTAGATATAAAGTGATAGCTGGCTAAGGGGAATTCAGGCAAAGCTGAGTCGCTCAACTATGGCCCTAATGGTTGCAATTTAATTCTAAATACATATTGGAATATCTTATAATCAATTGGGACCATGGATACATATCTGAGCAGTTTATCACTTACTACTTGACCTGTCTGTTATACAGTAACTCTTGGTGGCCCTTCCAGCAGGGCACAATCCCTCGTACCCACACTTCACCTCTCATAGGGACCTCTCGGAGGTATTTGGTTCGTGCAATTCGATTCAGTGCACTCTGGGCTCTCGTACAGCTCGATCTCGCCTGAAATGTAGCTAGCGCTATGCTGACCCACATCCCTGTGGTTCCCCGCATCCCGGTGATGTATCGTACCATCCCGTCACCCTTCGCCGCCACTGCTGCCAACCCTTCTTGTCTGGACTCATCCGACCACGCTGGGACTTGTGTTGCGTTCAGTTCCACCACCTCCAGGCTTGCCTTGCTGCTGCCTTGTACTGAATCCACCGTAGCATCGTATCCTCCTTGCCATTTTCCAGCTATATGCCTGGTGGCACTTCTTTGAACGTACGTTGACTTCTAGGTGCGATGCCTAATTCTCACTCCAATCCACAGCATAGGCCTCTTGGCAGCCTGGTTGAGGTTGGCTCGAGAATAGTTACAAGTTATATCTGAACCGAGTACCTAATTGTGGCTCTTACCCTGATATTTCGTTGTTATCTTTGCAACAGAGATCCACCATCAGCCTCGAGAGGCCGGTGCCTGCCAGACTACCATCAGCTCATCATCGTGTGAGAAACGCTCAGTTTCTGCAACACGTAGTCTAGGTCTTACCCTATAGCCAATCCTGCTGAGAGGCAGTCTCGGAACTGGAATCTGACAAATCGACCACACGTAGCGCACTCTCCTGAAGTAGTTCTCCTTCTTGCACCAGACAGACGAATACCTCAGATCTTTGTATCAACCCACCCTGGTTATATCAATCATATTCACCAAAACACACACCTGAAACTCCTCCAAACCACTTTTCGTATCTCCAGATCTATCTACTGTCTGGACCGCGGGTCAGTCTGCCGCTTCCTATTCACTGCCACTCTCTCCAAGTCCCTACCGACGCCAGTCCTAGGCTTGAAAATGCAGTCCCAAGCTCCTGAAGAAGCCTTTGGCAATAAGGCCCTCACCAATGTTGCCAAAGTCCAAGATGAGCCCGAGCCTGAGCCAACTGTGGCGACCATCTGCTCTGTCGGCTTGACGGACAGCAATCCTACGAGGGCCCTCGCCATGTGCAAGGACAACAGGTTGAATAAGTGGACCGTCTCCTATCCAACCAACTCTCCCCAGCCGTCTCACAGCTTCAATAAGGCTGATCGCTTCCGTCTTCTTGCCGACGTTATAATGATTTGCGGACTCATGAGTTTAGTTCTGTTGGCTATGTAAGTTTTTTACCTGACAAATTTGCCTTTGGAGGTGAATAAAACTGACCTTGAGCACTGAGTCCAGGACTGGGATGTACACGCTCTTCCGCCGAGTGCGGGCAGAGAAGAAAGCCAACAGCAGGCGCCGACGTCAACAGCCTCAAAGGAATTGTCAAGTCGAGCTCGAAATCGAGCTCGACATGTACCAGCTCGAAGCGAGGTGAATGAGGAGGAGTAGCACCACCACGTCAGATGAGCGGCTCTTTGGAATCATAGGGCTCGCCATGGCGCGAAACTAGGCTCCGAAGACTGGGCAAGGTCTGGGTGGGGACAGGCAGGGATGGGCTTTGGAAGGGGTATTCTTGTACTTGTTTTTTTTCTAGGCAGTACTAGTGCCATGTGTAGGCTTGCGTCATTCGTCGTCCTTTCACCTGCACAGGTGGCTGGGGCTCGAGAGAGGCTGACCGGATACTACATAGCCTCATACGAGCCGGAGTCGGTTTTCAGTTTACTTAGGAATCAAAGGAGTTAATGCTTGTTTAACCGACAGCTTGGGCGCTTACCGCGCGTGAATGTAGTGCCAACAAGACTAGTGAATACATCCCCGCCTCGTGCTTGAACGAAGACGAGATCTTCGGACCAGCCAGGCGTAGCCAGACTACAGTACGTTCGGAACTGACTCTCCTTTCTACATTTGCGGAAGACATAGGCTTGTCATGCTGCTTTGGGAATGCCTGGACTGTGGGGTAATCTGCGGGCTATGAGTAAGTCAGAGTGCGTGGGGAGATCTCAGCACATCCTGTTTGGGATATTCAGCCTGACCTACTTCTCCCTAACCAATAACTCATTCTCCTCCGGTTTCTGCAGGACTCAGCAATTTTCAAGGCTGTGGGTCTAGGAATATGGCACGTTTTCTGCCATAGTTGGGAGCATATGAAAAATTTATATGTGTGTGAAATTGAATTTAAGATTATATACATGCACTGTAAATGGAAAGAGCCCTCCTGAAGTTTGAAGCCAGGTACCTTTCCCATGAAATATCAGTTTCAGAGCTATCTCTTCTAACTTGATTTGTAGACTTTCATCTGTTTACTGGATATCGGGTTGTGTGAGGAAGGGATAGCGCAGAATGCGGCGCACCTGCTGGGCTGCGCGGGGGTAGCAGACGGGAAGGGCGGAAGTGGGAACAGATGTGGGAAGATCCGGAGTGGTGTGAGAAGCTGGCGGGGGCATTGAGGGAGTGATTTCCTATTAGTCTGGTTGGCACAAATTTCCTATGTAATTTTCTCCGTTATGCGAGCATCCAGGGCGGATATTTTGAGCTGGGGGGGTATCTGGTCATGTGCGTAGATACGGGGCAGGGGGCGGACAAGTGGTTGGGCAATCCCGCCAGGCTTAACCTGGGGGGATGCGCTGCCTCGTCATAAGCGAGAAGCTTAATACGAGTACTGATTTACCAAAAAAGAACCAAAAAAAAACCTTTGTACAGTATATACATCGGCAATGATAAGACAGGCAGAAGCAAAGGTAGAGGCATCACCGTCAGGGCACCGGAAGAGACAGCGGCTATCGACTATCGACGACGTCAACTCAGTTTGGCCGGGAGATAGAGGACATGTCAGGCAGGTGTTGGAATGAAATAATGGATCGACTCAGCATGACTGCATGATGACTGCATCGGGGCAGTGCAACAGGGATACGTTTTTTTCAGCTCAGTTCGTTGTTTACATGTGATGAATGATTCGACGGGATAGGAGAGGACGGAAGGATATTTAAGCGGGAGGATTTCCTTACAGTGCTGATGTTCTTTTCTTTAAGCAAGCGGCTTCCTTTTAGTATACGAATATACTCTAGTTTCTATCCCACAAGAGAGTGACCGTTGAAGAACGAATTCTTCAGCAGGTTATAGGGTAGTCGCCTTGAACAGTCAGGGAGCCATAGAGTGCTTGACGAACCTACAACCTGATCAGCCCAATCGTGATCGAGGTGAGAACGAAACATATGTATTCTCCTATGTGGTCATGTACGTAGAAACGGGGCAAGAGGTTGGATAATCTGCCGGGGCTGACCTGGCAGAAGCGCGCCTCGTCATAAGCGAGCTGCTTCAATACGGGTAATGATTTATTAAGGGAAAAAACAGAAAAAAAAAAGAGTTGGATGATTAAAGAATTCGGCTAACGGTTCTTGTTTTGAAATATCAAAGTCTATGGGAGGTATCTTTAAGATTTGTGTGATGAGTAAGTATTGTTTATTTTCGAGTGTTAGACAATGGGCTACTAGAATACATTGATTGTCTATTATCCTTAAGCTTCCATTCTCTAGCCTGATCTCGACTCCTACAAATCATAATACTAACTCAACATACTACCCCAACTGGGATCAACAAACATGAACGAAAGAAAACATACTGCAAGCTTAGCGAAAAGTTCCCTCGGAGCTCTACTCCTGTCTGTATGACATGGGCTCAGTTATCCTCAAGATTCTATACCTCGCTTGTGTGCATTCCGCTGTGGCAGTTATGGCTCCTCGTCCCAACGCATCTATGAACTCCAATAAGCTCAAAATTGGTAACCCAGCGTGTTCAATCTCTACGAGGAGAAATCCGACATAGGAGTGTAATTCTGGGTTGGAAGATGGAAGTGGGGCGTTGGTGCCTGGTGATAAGGGATAGGACAAGGGATTAGATGCAAATATTAGTGATGCTGTTGAGGATGATGAATATGGGAAGGGGGACGATAAAGATGAGGAGGAGGAGGATGAATATGAGGGGGGGGATGATGAAAATGAGAAGTAGGATAGTATTGATGGAGGGGGGTTTAATAGGGGCACCAATGAGGAAGAAACGGAGGATGAAGCAGATGAAGAGGAGGATGTGGATGAGGTAGCAGAGTCAGGCGCAGCGGACGACATTGGTGCAGGGGATGACGTCGACGAGGCGAACTCGGAACTCTGTGATGTGGACGGTAGTTCCTGCAGAGGGGCTGGCATCACAAGAGCAAAACCGTCAATGCTGGGAGTAGAAGATACAAAAGAGTATTCCGAATGGCGAGCATCATCAGAGGAGCTGGGAGACGGTGGGGCGAATGGAGTCGCGAAGGATCTAGCGTACGGGGGGGTGAAATAGAATGGCTCCTGTTGGGGGGAAGATACGGAAAATGATGAACCTAAGGTGAAGTACAAGGAATCAGGATTGGCTGTAGGATGGGCTGGTGACCGTGCTGGTGGCCTTCGGCTCGGTGGTCCATGATATACTATGAATGGTCGCAAGGACTCGACTCTTATTCGGACACCTAGGAGAGGACTAGGGAAGTTGTAAGGTATGAGTGGCCTTTCCCTTTGGGCATATGCACGGTTAACGGTGTGACGTACATTTGGATGAGCTTGAGGGGCTGCACCCTGGGCACCGTGCAGCGATGGAGAGGGTTGGGTGCTGCTTTCTGAGGGATGTTCAGGCATTTTTTGGTGAAACGTTTTAGTGAAAGTGGGGATATCTTTCTGTGCATTAAGACGTATAGTTGATGCTGGATTAAAAGCACGCAACTACGCCTGGCCAAAAGGAAACTTGGTCGACGAACAGGGCCATTACTTTGGAGACTTAGCAACAGTGGCTGACGCGGAACGAATGGGGCTCCCGAGAGGCAAGCTAGGAGGACGACCTGCTCACCGACTCTACAGCGGCCAAACCAACACTCACCAACCAAGCTGCAGGGACATATTAAGGTTGGGAATCGAGAGAAAGCGCAAAATACTCCCTCAAGAACGGGCACACTACGACACCACGATCTCATGGTTCAGGAGCCATCTCTATCGGCATCCCAGGCAACGAGGGCAGATAGCAGAGGGAAAAGCGGCCAAGCCAAAACTCTTGCATAAGTGGGCTTGGAATTAGACGCGAGAATCAGGACAGTCCAACCAGACATCACTATGAAACCAGGAATCAGAACAGAAATCACGACATCAGACACCTTTTCCGGATTAAAAGGCCAAGGTAAATTCGCTGCGACTGCCCCTAAGGGGATTTGAATGCCTTTTTCGTTCATAAGCTGTGGCTAATTCAAGGAACCTCAGTCGATTATAACCCGTGAAAGATCATAATGAGGATGGTGAAGGAGCCGGTAGCAGTCGGTCTGAAAACACACGTTGTATAATCTTAGTCAAGAGGGCGATGCAAGTGCCCCAAAGGATTAATGCCATGACCATGACTAGTAGTTGTACTAGGTTTAGTTTTTCTTCTAGCCACCATACTAGTTGTTGAGTGGTGGTCTCTGGCATTGGAATGAGGGTGGATTTCTGCGTCAATTTCGGTGTCTGATGGAAGACTGTGTTCTAGACGCTGTTGGATCCTATGTAGTGGAGATGGTCGCATGCGTTGACCGAGAGGGGGGTTTTATACCTCTATCCCGTAGTTAATGACCTAGGTCTATTTTTCTCCCTGGTCATGTGCATGTTGTCACGCTGGCCAGATATCTATACTCGCCGTGGGATCAATATAGATTGGATTCAAAGGCATAATGGATTAAATGAAGATCCTCACTCACTGCTTCACCTGTATCGGTTCAGGTCAGTCCAATACAGACGAGTCTCTATCTGTTCTCTCTCTCATTCTCTCTCTTGCTCAGTGTGAGTCTCCTTAACTGGACATATCCAATTCGCTCTCCCTCGATACCATTCATCAACCTCCAACACTTCCCAATCAACATGCGGAAGGAACCCCCGTGTTCAAAGGAATTATGTTTGACGGAGTTTCTTGCTCCCAGCGGTATACTGCCATCTATATATATAAATGCATCCATGATGTGTTGGAGAGAGATTTTTGCCTATCTACATTGCTACCCCTCCCTGCCATACTTGGCCTAGAAATATTCGACAGCAGGGCTTCCCAGGCAGGTAGTATTATTGGCCATGAGCGCCTCATGGCTCATGACCATCTCTCACACTTCAGGAGGGTCAACTTTGTGGCCTCGGAAACATTAGACGGGGCCATGCGGATAACGGGGTATAATTGGTATTGTCAAACAGTTTGAAGTAAACCATTCATTCATCAATAAGAAAAAGGCACCGAATTCTCATGAGGCCCGAGTCTGAGTCTCGCCGACATCATCCGAACCGTATAGACAACCAGCAACAATCTATCCTAACAAACATCACCAAATGTGCGGCGGGCTTGTTGAAATGGGGTGAAGCACCAGCCGTTGTGCGAAGAATCTTTGAGCGGCATAGTTTGCCATACTACTATAGTTTGTAGTACGTGTGGAGGCTATATCGAGTAACCTGGGATTAAAGCTGGGTAACATGTGATGCCACAAATTAGTTCCCAATCTGCTCGTCTCGGAGGTCAATTAATCGTTACCCTGAATTTTCCAGATTTGGCACAGATCCCCATTTTAGATCCCATTGCAACTATTCCTTCTTTCGTTCCAGGCCCCCAGTCCTTGTTTGTATTTCAAAGCTCGCAGGAGGCTACATAGGAAAGGTTAGAAAGCTGGCACACGTAGCTGTGGCTGAGGGAGACGGCAATCGGTAGTCGTAGGGGAAGTCAACGACGATCTTCTTGTACCTGACTGACAGCTTCTGCCAATTTTGTGATCCTCACGGAGACCGGAATTACTCTATATATATGAAACAGCCGTGCCATGGGGGCAGAAGATGTGGAAAGGAGAGGTTGTTTTGCGCCGGGATAGTTACGGAGGCCGTTTCTGTCTGCCTGCAGGAAATTGGAATCTAATTATATCAGAATATATTCCTACTTATTGCCTGTGGCCCTGGATGAAGAGATCGACAAGACTGGCAGAGAAGCAAACACAAATTCCCTTAAAATCAAATTACCGGTTATCAAAGCAATCCTTTATTATCTGAAAGCTACAAAATGCTGGTATGAGGCAGAGGACATCTGACATTGCTCTTGAATGTGTGTCTCGCCGGGCAATCTCAGCGCCAGTAATTGGTAGCATAGGTGAGTGACTTTGAGCACGAGGCTGTATCAAGGGATGTACTTGTCGATAGAGAAATCCTTTTGACTCCGCCAGTGGAGGTTGTAAGGCTGGAAAGGTGACGTATAGACACCTAACAGACTAGGGCGCATGCGGGTTTTTTTTTTTTGGTAAATCAGTACTCGTATTGAAGCTTCTCGCATATGACGAGGCAGCGCATCCCCAGGTTAAGCCTGACGGGATTATCCAACCACTGGGCCGCTCCCTGCCCCGTATCTACGTACATGACCAGATACCCCCCTTTAGGAAATACACAAAATCGCCACCCCCCGCTCAAGTGAAAAACCACACAAAGATTCCCTCAAAAATTGCCAGTAGGAATCGCCAAGGATGTCCGCGCGCAAGTAGAAAAACCCAAAAGAACATGGTATCGCATCTCGTACATATACCCGTCCACTTCCCTCACAGACGGGGCATCCCCTCTCTCCTCCCTCACACAGCCCGCAAGACTCATCGGTGGTAGTTGACCTGGTAGGTGATGCTGCTCCGGTAAGTGATGTTGCTCTTTGCCTCCCTTTCTTCTCTCTTCCGCTACCGCTCGGACGGTTCCAATCATATCTTGTGGTGCAGAAGAATTTTCTTCCCATACATAGTCTCCCTACCTCCTCCACCAGAGAGGATGCCACCTTCTCTGGTTCATGTTGTTTCAATAACCGCCTAATTCCCATGACTTCCACACTGTCATTATCTTCCTCAATCCATCTTCTCATTTGCCTTAGCTTATACCTAGTTGGTACCCCATGCATGACTACCGCTTGTGCCGTAACCGAGGATGCTGAGGGTGTCGGAGGTGCCAGCTTTGGAGATACAAGGGGATTGGTGCTCATTTGTTTCCTTTTCCTCTGCCTCTTCCTTCTAGCTTTACCCGGAGTTGTCTCCCTACTCCTATACCCGCTGTCTAGTTCACTGTCTTCCTCTTCATATGCTCTCAGGTCCTCATAGACCTGCCAACTGGTCACCGATATAGTTTCCCCTTGCGTGTTATCCCTGGGTACTTCCAGTAATAGCACTACTGCTTGTACTGCTGCTTCTGTAGCCTTTGATTTTTGATATAATAATTATCATATGTCTTCCTTGTCGATAATGTCGCTTCCATTACTACCTCTTTTCTAGATAGGGGTGGTAGAGATGGATCGGTTGCTGCGTCTCGTGTGGTTTGTGTATCCGTCTGTATTCCTTTATCCTCCGGTAATAGTACCTGTATTCTTTTATCCTCCGATGATAGTAGCCCTAAAAGAATATCTTGCGCCTTCCCCAGAGCTGTCAAACAGCACCCATCTACTCTGATTCCCGCCTTTTCCATTCACTTCATACATTGCGGCAAGAAACAAATCGTCTATATCTTCCAAAAATTCCTGCTGGCTCCTCCTCACTCCCCGCATTGTCTGCATCGATGCTGTTACCTGTATTGTTGGAGGCTCTGTCATTTCCTCTCCTAGCTGTAGCTTCCCCTCGAAGTCCAAAATGCTGTATCCCGCTGTTCCAGTTCCGGAGAGTGTGTCAAATAGTAACCTAGCTGCCCTAACTGCCGCGCTGGCTGTATTATCCCTATCCCGAGTGTCCATTAACCAAATCGCCAACCCTTTCATAAGCTGTTCTGTCGCCCCGACAAACATCTTCCGTGCCATTACTCCCCTCTGGATCGCTGTTTGTGGGCACCTCGGACCGCAGCCGCTACAATCCTGTCGGCACGTGACCGGCAGTGCCTTTCCCTTGTTCGGCATGCCGTAGTGGTGGTGTGGGAGCTTTGAATACCCGACTTGATTGGTGCGATGGCCTGCGTATGCTAGTGACCAAGACCTGCCGCTGGTGTGGGAATTTCAAAATCGCTGAGTGGCCCGTTGCGTAGTGTCATTGTCCCAGGCCAAATCGCAGTTGGTGCGGGCTGGCCGGGAAGAATTGCAGGATTCCCCTCTTTCCTGGAGACGCTTCCGAGGGGAAAGAGGTTGCGATGTTCAAAAGAGGACAAATAAATTGGATGCCCGTGATGCCCTCGTCGGGGGCTTCCTAATACCGTTGTCCGCTCCTCCTGGCGAGGTCTGGTTGTTGTGTTGGCGAGTTAACTAGCTTAGCTTGTCTCAGAAAGCAAGGGTTACCCTGAAGGAATGCCGGGTTTGATCTGAGATAGAGCAAGGTTAAAGAAGTGTATGTGTGCTCTGGCATTAGTCTTACGGCCCGCTCTGGGTTAAGCTTTAAGTGTCATGCATATACATGTCTTAGGAGAGAAATATTAACCGAAACCATTGACTATTAACAGGTCTTGACTAAGTATTCATATCGGAACGTCTCGATGTATTAGGGGTATGGAGAAGGTCTAGGGCAGTCCATAACGAGCTCTACGTCTCTCCGAGACAGCAGCTTGAGCTTTGCATGTAAGCCTGGAATATCAGTCAAGTATGTCAGGGTGAAAGCAAAAGTGTTTGTAATCATATTGACCAGAATTTTTGAGGCGAAAGCGGGATCGATCAGAGAAGAAATTACGAACTTAGAGGTCACTGAACTGCATTTCAACTCACTAGTTGTTGAGAATGTTTCGTATATTATTTATCTAAAATCTCACCTAGGTCGACCCTCTCTCCAAGAATGGAATCGGGTTACGTTCGTTGACACCGCCAACTTCTCACACTGGAGTCCTGTCGTCATCACGTACTACATATCTATGCAAGGTGGCAATCGAGTCCAATTCCACCCGGCGTCCCGTTTTCCCCATTTCTCGAGGCATGCTAGACCTTTCATGACGCAGACAGCCCCGGAGGTATCCCTTCTCCACTCCACTCCGCACAGGAGGCGCAGCTGGGGTCTTGATAGCATGATACACATGAGGATCGTGCATCAGCTCTAATTCTAGGTCTACAGCCGCCTTTCGTGCTGCTGCGAGCGATGTCTTAGATTTCTCGGCGCGGACCATCATCCGCTGGATTTTGACTGAACTGGGAATATCATGGTTCTTTTGTTGTTGGGGGAAAGGCTGCAAATTAGCTCCCTTAGCTGGGTGGATAATTCCCGGAGTGTAATTGCACTCCTTTTTGGGCGTGACATGACTTGTACTCGTTTTTGCTTCATATCTGCAATCTGCTGACTCTGGGGATTTCTTTTTGACTGTCCAAGGTGTAGTGCTATTATACCGGATTCCTTTCTTGTTGCAGTGGCCCACCATACGTTCAGACATGCTCTGTTGCTCTGGACCTGCGACCAGGGTAGGTGAGGGGGGCCTGACGGGGGTGAAGTGCTGGAATAGACTACCCCATGCTTCCAATCGATCATGGGAAATTTTTCTTTTCTTGACGCCCCCGCCACCTTCTGATATTTCTAGGCTTTTGGCTGCGAACCTAACAGCTGTTGGACCCTCGCGGTCACCTGGAGCGACAATTTTCAGCAAGGCGTCGTCGCAACTTGATACCATTACTGACCCCAGCGTGACCCTATGGTGTACTTCGGTGGGGTGGAGTTCAAAGGTTTCAGACTCAGTGTCAGATTCCAGATATTGATACTGGCGTTTGTTGGGTCCTGCAGTTGGCAATTCCTATCAATTTTTAGGGTTAAAACGACTCCAACTGAGACCTGAAACACCGCATCTGATTCATTTAGACATACCTCTAAGCTCGGATTAGCTGTCAATGCAGCATTCCAGAGACTAAGGAGAACCATGTTTGGCTGGCTTCGAATAACCAGTACTGTAGCGTAGGTACAGGTGATGATCAGCTGGAAGGGAACCGCTGAATGAGGAGTGAGGATGTGTTCGTAGCGGCTGGGTGTTCGGAATATGTTGTCGTAGGTGGGGTGTGTTTTAGTAACATCAGTGAGCGAGGAATGGAATTCTAGAGTGAATCTTTGTTTCTAAGATGCTAACAGCCAATGAAATGAACGTACTGCTAGCATTTTTTTGCACAACTCAACTTTCAATGAAGAGACAATAAAAAGACAACAAAAAAACCTTAAAACTCAAAAGCACAATATGAAGGACAAATCAGATGAATTCGTCAATTGATGAATTCGTCAATGAATAGAATCAATGAAATCTAAAATAACCGTATCTGTCTCCCGCCACCTGCAAGGCGGGTGTATAGACCTATATTAGCTATGCACCCGTTTAATCACTCAAATATCCGGTCTGCGGACACTGGTGGGTAGCGGGAAAAAAAAATTGGCCCAGCTGGGACTTGAACCCAGACCACCCGCTCTCTGCATATACTAGCAGGACATTACAAAGCAGGAATCATACCATTAGACCACTGTGCCTTTCTTGACTACTCTAATCTACCAGCAATACAAGTGATTGACACCATTTTTCGGCTCTCACCTGAGCTTGTACTAACTGCGACCCCTTCAACAGCTGGGGCAGCTAGTGGGGCTGTTGTACCAACCAGACTATGGGGCAACCTCTCCGAAGCGCCCATACTCCGGCTGCCCAGCAGACTACGGTCACCATATCACCTTTGACTGTCCACGACACCACCGGCGGCGAAAGCCTGACACACAACTGGGAATAGCTGGACTGGATGATCTAGAGGAAGGGAGGGACCATTTGGACCAGGTAGAGGCCTCATTGACCACCTCACTGAGTCTTCGCAGGCAGGTACTACAGGCTAAAGAGTTCGAGTTAGAGAGTGCGAAGGCGGGAGAAGAGGATCGCACGATGTTTATACCTATTGTATTCTTAACTTTATCCGTTTTGCTTACGAGTCTCTTTTGCCCTCTGTACATTGTTATTAACTTGCCATACCTTGAAGCAACCTAGAATTCTGAGTGCCTCATCGTACGACTACATACCAGTAATCAGTTATCTCCCTTGCAAGAAATACAAGTGGTGGAAGACTCTCACAATCGAGGCGTTGGGCTTGGTGGTTTCTTCATACCAGATCTCTAGGATCTGTCCGTATAACATGAGAGCTCTTTTCCTCCTCACATTCAAACCCAGTTAGTCTCGAAGCTGAACTCGCACTCCCAGACTACTCCACGCAAGATCTGCGCCTAATGCGACTTCCGCTGCCTGAGCCAGTCTAACTAGGTGTTCCTCACATTAGATGGCAGTCGGGGTGGAGATTGGCTATTGGTGGAGATGTTTTTCTGCGTTTGCAGCTTATTTTTCTACGTTCAAACCAGACTATTATTCTATAGCTACAGAACGACACTATCCTCCGATATGCAGGTGAGAATCCTCGAATTTGGTCTGTTGCTCGACGTAGCGAAGGCCTTACATCGTGTCCTGGACCGCGAGCATCGATGGGTGGAGGAAAAAAATTATTGGCCCAGCTGGGACTTGAACCCAGACCACCCGCTCTCTGCGTAGACTAGCAGGACATTACAAAGCAGGAATCATACCATTAGACCACTGTGCCTTTTTTGTTACTCTGCCAATACAAGTAGTGGATAGGCCCCACAGAGATGTTGTGCTCAGAGCATTCGGTATCTCCTATCAGTATTTTATAGCATGCCCTTGGACATTCAACGAGAGGCGGTGCCCGCCACACTACCTTGGACCGGGACCCCGGTCCGTATGACATGTGAGTTTGCCCCCGCACGTTCAAATGCAGGCAATTTCGAGACTGAACTCGCATGCTCAGTTACTCTGATTGGCACATGCTCAGTCTACTCCCGCGCAAAATCTGCGCCTAACAGCAAGTGGTGGGAACCATAGGTAGCCAAAAACAGTCTCTCTGTATGAGCTAGTCGAACTATTTGTTCCTCCCGCTGAGCATAGGCTGCGCACACCAAGGAGGCTATTGGGGATTGGTGAAGGTGTTTACATTCGACTTCCTGCAGTAGGAATGTCCGTTGCAGTACCCTTTCGGCCCAGAGTTAAGAGTTACTTTTCATCTTGTTGAGCGGATTCGGCTTCCCCTACGAACCGTCGCGGAATAGGGATGTTGGAGGTTATGGATATCCTGTTGATAGGAATCGTGGCAGCGGGAATCAGGTAGGTCCAGCTAAGGAGACTTCACCCAATGAGTTGGATGCTTGTATGAATATATATGTATGTGCAGCAGTAGCGAACAATCTAATTCAGAGAAGGAAATACAGCGACTATATATATATACGAGTTCAATACTCATTACGAGTATGCTGCGGTCGTGGCTTCATGTGATAGCACATGGAAGAAGCTTTAGCCGAACGGTTAAGCTGTTGAGACGGTAACTAGTTTTTGGCGACTGCACTAGGCAGGCTGGGTATGGGCTGGTAACAGAGTGCAGCACATGCCAGAAAGAGACGCGGCTGGGCCCTAGTCTGGTTGCACGACCCTCCTGTGGCTGGGCCCCGGCGAGCCAGGAAAGCACTCAAAGTCAATCACGACACTAGGCATCACGAGGGATAGGTGCCTACAGTTCCACGACCACCTAAAGATCCGAACTAAGAAGGCAGCCTCCCTACTCTCGGCCATGGAGCGGCTATCCAACAGCAACGGTGATATCAACAGCAAGGCGAGCCGAGCCATTTACACAGGTATGATTCGTCCAGTATTCACCTTGGGAGCAGAACTATGGCATCGACCGCCGACCGGGACGACCCCACCACGGCCAACTCGATCTCTTCAATACAGAGCACTAAGGAAGATAACTGGAGCGTATTTTGGGAGCGTATTTTGGGAGCGTATTTTGGGAGCAGCCACCAGAAAGTAGCATGGATCGCGGAGTGGAGCCCCTGGAGGTAAAACTAGACGACCTCCAAGCGTTCTGGGCAGCCAGAGCAGTCAGGACCGGGGATGCCAACATCAGAAGCGAATTAGAGACCATCACCACGGGAAGCACTAACTGGCATGACGGCACAGACCTCACGCACCTTAATTTCACAGGACCAATCCATCCAGCCTTCTTCCTAACAGGAGCGGCACCGGAAGAGTTCTCATTCGGGAACAGGGACGACCACCGCACGGCAAAACTGGACATCACCCCAATGGACAGCCCCAGGTCAATGGACAAGAAGGAGTAGCACAGGGAACTCTCCAAGCTAGCAGATGAGGGCTGGTCGATGGTATTCCCAGACGGCACCGGAGGGAAGAACGGAGAAGTGGCAGCAGCAGCAATCACCCCACAACACCGAACAGGGCACCTACCTAGGAAGCCTGGCCACGGTGGCGGATGGAGGGGAAACAGGACTGGCGATGGCCCTCAGGTCGAACTCGGACAAACTCCTAATCCTGTCGGACTCGATGGCAAGCAAACAGGCACCTGGAACCTAGCCAAGGGTGGGCCCCCGAGGTCGCGAATTGAAATCGACCTCAAAGATGCCCTCCAAGCTCGCTCGCCCAAAAGTCAGGAAAGGCAGTCGCATAGGTTCGAAGCTACATCAAAATCCCCGGAAATAAGAAGGCAGACGTTTGAGTCCGCTGTGGGATGGATTGCCGGAAGCCGACAAACAGCCACAGCTGCAGGAATTAGGGCAGCCGCAAGGGCCAGGAGAAAGGACCAACGATCGGAACCAGGGTTCGGAATCAAAGGATGCCTCTGGCACTGTTGAATCGAGAATAATCGTAGTCTGGTTGGCACAAGCCGCTCGTATAGCGTCTGGTCTAAAACCTTTATAGCTTGGCAAGAATTGTATGTAAAAACCGTTTGTACCTAAGCTATAATTCTAAACCACAACAACCACATTCATCAAACATCAACCTAGATCATTGCCCACTCTCACTTGGCCTATATCCTTCAATCAAATGGCTCTAAAGACGCGCGTTGTGGTGCCTCCAAAGAAGCGAGCGCCTAGGGCTAAAAGAGGTCAAGGTGAGCCTGAGAATGAGCCTTTTTTTTTTTTTTTGTAAATCAGTACTCGTATTGAAGCATCTCGCTTATGACGAGGCAGCGCATCCCCTCAGGTTAAGCCTGACGGGATTATCCAACCACCGGGCCGCTCCCTGCCCCGTGTCTACGTACATGACCAGATACCCCCCAGAATTGAATATACACCCCCCACCAAAAAAAACACACGCAAAGAAATCACCTCCGAACCGCCTCCGCTAGCTTCTCACATCACTCTGGGTCTTCATCCCCTCACTACCCCTGCCAGCTTCTCACACCACTGCGGGTCCTCCCACACCTGCTCCCAGCTCCGCCCCTTCCCATCCGCCACTCCAGGGCATCTCAGTGAGAATGAGCCTGAAGTCGCAGATCCAGCACCTGGACCATCCCCTGTTCGGTTGCAACGAGTAAATATGGCCGGGGTGCTCCAAACACCTTCTAGACCATCTCAAAAACGGAAGTTGTCATCTCCAGTGCCGCCGGCGTCTGAGGAAAGTGATGTAATGAGGAGGAGGATGGGGATTTGGAGGTGGTGCACACGATTACCGCAAGTTCTACCCCCAAAACACCAACTGCGAAGGATCCCATCGAAAAGCGCTTGAAGGTGGCAGCGAGGGGTAACCTGCCTGTAGTACTGGTTATCAGCATCAAATGGGTTCCGGAGAATATGAAAGTCGAAATATTGAAAGCCAATGAGAAGGGGAACTTGGACGAAGTTTTTTCCTATGTTAGGTAGTATATGCGCCTCATGTTATTGGTCAGACGTGAAATGACTGCGGAAGAATGCCAGAAGTTGGTATGATGCTGTTCGGAATAAATGAAGCACAAGCTTCATTAGTGGAGTCCAGCCAGATCGATAAACGGGAGTATTTTGGGGTAAAGGTTGGGAGAAAAATTAAGATGTACTACAATGGGTTAATGGAAGTCCTTCGGAAGTGGTTTAATACTCTCCTAGCAATGTTTGGGAAGAGCAATACAAAGGAGATCCAAGATTTCATTGAGGGACAATTCGAGATCAGGAAGGTTACCTCGCTGGCTAACGCCAGAAGGTCTTTGGCAAGGTGGACATTGAGGACGTGAACAGACCAATTATTTGGGAGGATGAAATAATTGAGTATTTCTTGAAGGGGAAAAAGAAGCTGATCCACGATATATGAAGCAATGTCTTAAACGTCTTGGATCCCTGTCAAGAAGAAGGCTCTGTGGATTGGCCCCGCGAGGTCGAGATTTAGGAGGTTGGTGCGGTCGTGCCAGCTGGTCTTCCCCTTGGTGTTTGCCTCCAGCTCACCTCTGATATTCGCATCCCCGGTCCTGACCGCCCTTGCTACCCGGCACACCGAGAGGTCGTCTAGCTTGGAGTCAAGAGGTTCAACTCCCGCGATCCATGTCACATTACCTTCACCTGCCCTCAACACGCCACACAACGCCGGGAATTCATCGGAGAAGCTACAACGTGGGAGGAGCTAGGGAAGAAGGAGGAAGGAGAAGAAGAGGAGTGGGACGTGGTGGAGGCGTGCTTCGCCTACCTCTACCGGGTTTACGCATATTATTGATTGATTTTTTTTTTATTTTTTTATCTTTACTATTTTGTACATAGCTCGAGCAGGGCGTTATCCCAACCCTGCGGAAGCGCCCTCCACCTAAAGACACTGTCGAACCCAAGGAAACCTATAAGGCCAACGACCGTGTCTGGATTCGGGATTCGAGGTATGATATTGGCCTTCCCACCTGTGTTCGCCCCTAGGTGGAAGGGCCCGTAAATTGTGAAGGAGAGATTGGATAGGAATGCCTACAGGATTCGTACAGACCCAGTGGTATCTGGAAAACGTTCTACTACGTTACAATATCCTATCAACGGCATGAGGCTGAAAAGAGTTAGTGAACAGGAGTTTAAGGCAGTAGTGGAGAAGGCTGGAGTGATGGCGGCGAAGGGCGCTGAAGTGGTGGAAACCCCGGTTTCCTTTGTCACGGTGTTCAACGGGAGATTCTGAGTTTCATGTTTGCGTGTCTACGATATCACGAACTGTTATGGTGTTGTACTTCGAGTGGCTACGATGAGATAATTCTAGTTTCTTCTATTTGGTTTCTTCTGTATTCTTTCGATTCTTTCGATTCTTTCTATTCTTTCGATTCTTTCTATTCTTTCGATTCTTTCGATTCTCTTCTCCTCTCTTCTTTCTCGACTGCGTCGGTTTTAGGAGGGGGATCTGTGGGGCATATAAGCCCCACTCTTAATTAGCTTAGATTAGTCAGTGTGATCGGAGCCTTGGCGCTCGTGAAGGCCTTAAGCCTTTAGGTTAGTTGAGAATGAACATCATCACACCACACCCCCTCCCATCCGCCACGCCAGGGCAACTCAGCAGATGCGCCGCATTTTGTGCTATCTCCTCCTCACACAGCCCACACAGTGGGTCCTCCGCCCTTCCCACCTTGTGTAGTCATCAGCGCTGCGGGTCCGCGGTCGTTGACTATATACGTTAGTCCCCGTAGCGCCTCCCGACTCCAGTTTGTCTGTCTAGCGGATCGCCCCATGGGGAAAGCCTGTCGGATGCCTGCCGGTGTTATAACGTCAGGTCGTAGCATCCTCCTGCCTACCCATGCCGTCTCCTTCGCCTTCCTATCCGCCTTCTCATTCCCTTCCACTCCGTCCCAGTATACCGAGTTGACGTCGTCCACGTACGACAGGGGTACTAACAAAGTGCCCCTCTCCATATGCTTGTGGAGCCCTGTTCTACCACTCTCTCTTGCCTTCTCCTCCGCCCTCCTTACCATCACTGACATATATATCGTAAACAAGGATGGGCTCAGCGGCGAGCCTTGCGGTGTCCCCTGTGTCATCCCTGCCCTCCCGATACATCTGCCATCAACCTCCACCACAAAAGATCTCAGTTGTAGGAATGCATCGATCCACCGGCGGAGCTGTGCATGTCCCTCTAATATCCTCACCATCTCCTGCCGCCTCAGATGGTTGAAAGCCGACTTGATATCCCGACCATATAGCTTCGCCCAAGGATTACCCTTAACTACCTGGTCCATTAACATCACACTATCTATCGCACCCCGTCCCTTCCGCCCAGCGAAAGCTAGCTCATGCCACAGCCTCGGTATCTCTTGCAGCTCCTCTGCCATAATCTTCTCTGCGAGTTTGCCAACCGTATTCGCCAATACTATCGGCCGCTAACCTTTGACTTTTGAGTGATCCTTGCCAGGCTTCGGGATTATAACCATCTTCATTTCCCTCTATTCCCTCGGCGGAGCCGAGTCGAGATCCACTGAGGCACACTGTGCCACATCTCCTAATACCTTCTTTCCTAAGTTCGTCCCCTGTATCCTCTTCAGGAGCCGCCACGAGATACCGTCTGGCCCTGGTGCACTACTGTTTTTGGGTCGTCTTTGTTGCGGCATACATTCTGTGCCCTCTAATGTCGTTATCTATCTCTTATTTCCACCACTATCTATTTCATTTACGAGTATACATACCCTGTCTTACCTGCATCCATGCTCGGTAATCTCCACATGGTTGTTTATCCATGCTCGGTAATCTCCACATCGTTGTTTATCCATGCTCGTTACTCTAGATAATGTCTTACATGAAGCCTGACATCATACTGCTTTACTACTTACGGATTTCTCTTCGTTACTCCCTATTCACGTTAGGTAGTCATACACTCCGTTAGTCGCCTCTATTCATGTACTTAAAGGCATGCGTTTCCTCGCACTCTAGATAGTTAATAATGAAATCAACTCATTCACTGCACTCGCACTCAATCCTTTCCTGCTCCCTTCCTTGCACTTTTACTCCGCTGGATTACCGCTATCGTACGCTGTCCCAAACCCATATATTATCCACTTCAATAGGTTATGAGCCCGGAGCTCTAGCCTCTCTATACCCATAATCGAGTCTATACCTTACTCTATTATCTTCTGTGGATTTATATCTCGCTCAACTATCATCCAACATGACTTCTCCTAGTCCTGGTCTCGGTTCCAGCAGTACCTCTGCACCCGATCACTCCAACTCCTCCCTCTCTTCCGCTCCTTTTTCCTTTAAGCTTGATAACATCAAACGGTTGTCAGATGATGGTGCAGGCTATCATGCCTGGTCTAAACAAGTCGAATTAATCATTGATTCATATGACTATGAAGATTTATTCCTTGCGACCACTACTATCCCTACTGATCCGTCGCAGCTCAAGGTCTGGAATAAAAGGAACTCAAGAGCCAAGATACTACTCATGTCTATAGTTGACCAATCCCTCACTTCCTTGATCGCAGATCAAGACACAGCACGAAAAGCATGGATTGCATTACAGGAACGATTCGATCGACGAAACGACACCACTCTCTATCGTACTATCTCAAAGTTCTTTGCCGAAAAAATGAAAGCAGAGGACACCATGATTCAACACATCAACAACTTCGATACGGAAATCCGACGTCTCATTGACAGGCTCAATGAACTCGAAGCTGCCTCTCCTTACCGACATCTAGCGAACTATCTCTCAGACGACAACATCAAGGCTCAACATCTCCTCATGACTCTCCCTGACTCCTTTGACAATATCATTGACAATCTCAAAACCAAGACAGGCCTCACGTACCTTGACGTCCGCACCCGACTCCTTGAACTCCCCTCTTCATCAGTCGAAACTGTCTCTAAGTCCAAAGCACTCTTCAATAAAGGCAAGGACACCAAGATCGTCAAAAAGCCGAATCCCCCTGGCCACGGAAAAACGGCTCCAGTCACAGGAAACAACTGCACCTGGTGCAATGCTAGAGGAAAGCCTTTTCAAGGACATACCTTCAAGACTTGTCGAGCTCTTAAAGAGCATAACGCTACGAAACTCGGTGCCCAAAATCCTCCTCCTTCTTCTGGCAAGGAGATCGTTCCCTATCGAGCAGCTACAGCTCAAGAACTCTTCACAGACAATGGCGTTGCCATGATTGTCTCCTCCGTTTCTCCCGTTCTTCGTGCCCCTCCTTCCAACCATTCTGGTGTATCCGCAAACTACACCACATATGAGGTATGGATCTTTGACACAGGTGCTTCATTCCATATCACCGCTGATTTCTCTCATCTTCTTGATCCAGTCTATTGCCATGTAGGCCTTACGGTTGGTGGCGGAGGAGTGATGTATGCTACACATCAAGGGAATGTCTCGTTGAATCTTGAAGTCACTGGAAGTATCATCTCTATTACTCTCTCTGATGTTTTGTACGTACCGGATTGGAATGAGGCATGCTTGATCTCGTGGAGGAAAATAGATGAGTTGGGACGTTTTAGGATGATTGGTGAAGATGGAATTATTGAGATTAAGAGAAAGTCGGATAATTCAGTTGTTATTTCTGCTGCACTTGAACACGGTTCCTATCAAGTATATCCCATTGTTCGTCATGGAAAGATTTATATGGCCGCCACAGACTACTGGCATCGTGCCCTTGGTCACTCTTCAACCAGATTCTGGTCAAACGCCAGTAACATCTACGAAGATGGCAACCTCCTTCCCAAACGACCAACCTCATACTTCTGTCCGTCATGTGCCAAATACAACTCGAAAGAGTCAGTACCTACATCCGTCGATACACCAAAAGGATCCAAACCCTTTGATCTGGTCCATTCTGATCTTATGGGTCCCTTTAAAGTCGAATCTCTTGGGAAACGCAAGTATATGTTAACCTTTGTCGAACATACAACTCGCTACTCTGAAGTGAACTTTCTCCATAAAAAGAGTGATGCTACTCACTTCATCAAAGCATTTTGTGAGAAGGTTAAGACACAAACTGATCGATATCCTCGCTCGTTCAGAACTGACCAAGGTGGTGAGTATGTCAATAAGGAACTGGAAGCTTACTTTGAAGAACGAGGTATCAAGCACCAGACTACCGCCGCCTATTCCCATGAATCCAATGGCACTGCAGAGTGCTATAACCAAACTCTCACGAGTATGGTTCGACCATCCCTTGACGATGTACCCCCTTACCTTTGGGCCGAAGCCTTCAACTGGGCTGCCTATATCAAGAATCGATTGCCTCACTCTGCACTAAATGGAAAAACCCCATTTGAGGCACTCTTCAACATTAAACCAACGCTCTCCCACCTACGTCCCTTCTACTCCAAGTGCCTTGTTCATATTCCAGAAGAAAAACGACCTGCTGGCTCAAAGTTAGACGCCAGAGCACTTGAAGGACGACTTGTTGGTTATACGGACTCAGGTCATATGTTCCGTATCTATATCCCATCTCAGCATAAGGTAGATACCTATCGACAAGTTAAGTTTGAACCGTCATCATCTTATACTTCTGTCGACATTCACTATCCTCCTCTATCTCCATTGCAAGCTGATACTCCATCAACCCCCCCAGTTCCATTACGACCATCTACTCCTGAATAAAAACCAATAATAAAACCATTGCCACAACAATCGATACCTGGTAGTTACCCTGAAACTCCAGCTCTGACACGGCACTCAGCACCACTACCACCACCAGTACCTCGAATCTCTCCTCCATCATCTCCATCACAACAACTATATCAAGAAAACCAACAATTCCTTGATACGGATATTGATTCAGAGAGAGATATTGTTTCTCAACCTGGTCCTTCTACTCCTCCTCACTCCACCTCTGCCAATGTACCCAATGCTCCAACTACTCAATGCAAAAAACAATTCGACACTCGCCGTGAGACATCACGTTTAGATTATGACAATTATCCACCTCAACGTCAGTCTCGATCTCGGAAAGCTCCTGAACGGTACTCCGAACATGGCTGGGCTCGTCTTGTCACTGAACCTCATTCTTATGGTGAAGCAATGCGTTCACTGGATGCAGACTCTTGGTAAGAAGCTATGATGGAAGAATACCAATCGATACAAGATGCTGGAACGTGGACTATACATGAAATGGAAGAGTTACCTACTGGCAGGCAACCCGTTGGAAGTAAGTAGGTTTTTAAGGTCAAGTATAATGCAGATGGTTCCGTTGAACGTTATAAGGCAAGAATCGTTGCAAAGGGATACTCACAATAAGAAGGCCTTGACTATGATGAGACATTCGCACCTGTGACGAGGTACGATTCCCTTAGACTCATCATTGCCCTAGCAACTCACCTTGACCTTGATATGGAACAAATTGATATAAAATCAGCTTTCCTGAATGGCGATCTTATCGAAGAAATCTGGATGCTACCACCTTCTGGTATTGGTCTAGATGGGAAAATACTTCGACTACGCAAAGCTCTCTATGGTTTGAAGCAAGCTCCTCTGCAGTGGTTCGAGAAACTCGCCTCTGCTCTTGCTGAACTTGGTTTTGTGTCACTACCCTTCGATCCATGCGTCTTCATTAATATGGAATTAAAGGTAATACTTGTTCTATATGTTGACGACATCACCACCGTTGGAAAGACTCCGCAGATACGAATTCTAATTGAACATCTCAAGTCACACTTTAAGCTCACTACAAAAGGTGGATTGAAGTATATCCTCGGAATCGAAGTCATACCTACAGACGAAGGTCTTGAGTTCTCACAATGTCAATACATCACCAACATTCTCACACGCTTTGGTCTGGACAACTGCCGTGCAGTTCAAACTCCAATTGACCCCAAGGCTACGCTGGTTAAGGCTGACGGTTCTGAACCTCCACATGAACGGACCTTATACCAACAGATGATTGGTTCTCTTATGTATCTCGTTACTTGCACTCGTCCTGATCTTGCCTTCTCTGTTTCTTTTCTTTTACGCTTCTCTTCTCATCCTTTGAAATGTCATCACACTGCTGCTAAAAGGGTTTTTCGTTATCTCATTGGAACCAGGAATGTTTCTCTTACTTATCAACGTTCTCCTACCTCTATACCTTTATTATTGTCTGGTTACTCTGATGCTGATTATGCTTCTTGTCGTGATACCCGTCGTTCAGTCACTGGTTATGTCTTTCTACTTAACGGTTGCACTATCTCCTGGCTTTCGAAAAAGCAGAACTCCGTCTTTGCCTCCACTACTGAAGCTGAGTACATGGCTCTCTCAACAACCGCACGTCAGGCACTCTGGTACATCAACGCCTTCTCACAGCTTGGATACACTATTCCAGTGCACATCTTCGCAGACAATACCTCAAGCATCAATGTTGCAGAAACCTTGGTCAATAATCCTCGAACCAAACACATCGACGTTGCTTATCATTTCACAAGAGAACAACTTATCCTCAAGTCCTTTACCCTCAGCTATATTCCTTCCGGTGATAATATCGCCGACATTATGACCAAAGGTCTCCCTCCTGTCGTCCATTCCCGTCATGTTATGAATCTTGGGCTTACAGAATGAGAGAGAGTGTTGCGGCATACATTCTGTGCCCTCTAATGTCGTTATCTATCTCTTATTTCCACCACTATCTATTTCATTTATGAGTATACATACCCTGTCTTACCTGCATCCATGCTCGGTAATCTCCACATGGTTGTTTATCCATGCTCGGTAATCTCCACATCGTTGTTTATCCATGCTCGTTACTCTAGATAATGTCTTACATGAAGCCTGACATCATACTGCTTTACTACTTACGGATTTCTCTTCGTTACTCCCTATTCACGTTAGGTAGTCATACACTCCGTTAGTCGCCTCTATTCATGTACTTAAAGGCATGCGTTTCCTCGCACTCTAGATAGTTAATAATGAAATCAACTCATTCACTGCACTCGCACTCAATCCTTTCCTGCTCCCTTCCTTGCACTTTTACTCCGCTGGATTACCGCTATCGTACGCTGTCCCAAACCCATATATTATCCACTTCAATAGTCTTCAATGCCCTTTTCATCCTTTCATACATTCGCCCCTCTATCCTCTTCCTCTCGACCATCGGTCTTTGAGGCTCGGGGCCACCTTCCTCCCTTTCAGCACCATCATCGACCAGATTGTGGTTATAACGCTGCCAGCTTTTCTTCCTCTGTACATACCATACTCCCATCTTCCGCCATTAGATCTCCGTACCTAGGTCTGATATTGAAGAGGTTACGAGACACCCTGGCAATATCCTAGACACTCTTCCCCTCCGTTACCCACTGACTCCACATCTCTACCTTCGCCTCCTTTACCTTCCTTACCAGCTCCTTCCTCGCCTCCTTTGATCTCCTGCTTCTCCTCCGCAACTCTTTCCACTCCTTCTTCCACCACCTCTTGCTCCTCCCACACAATCGAACATCCCTCGTCCATTCTTCTGCCAGCCCCCGGAGCTCCCTATAGGCATTATTAAAGTGAATATATCGGGTAGGTATACAGCGTATAAAGAGGAGCGGTAAACCAGCGGAGTGTTAGAGGAAAGCGTGGGTCACAGGAGAGTGAGTATCGATGTGGGAGTAGCTTGATTGACTTGAATAGGTATCTAACGTGTGGGAACACCCGCCTTAAATACATAAATAATAGATACTAACGGAGATGCAGTCAGCATTAATGAGGCAGTGTACTGTAAGTATAAACGAGCATGGGTAAATAACCATGTAAATGAAGCAATACAGAGTAAGCTGCATGTATGGCGTGATATATACTCGTAGATAGAAATAGATAGAAGAAAATATATAACGATATGAGAGACAAATAACGACATTAGAGGGCACAGAATGTATGCTGCAATAGGCATCACCGAAGAATCCGAAGGTCTGCTCCGTTGGCCTATTCTCTTCTCCAAATACGTACTGCTCCACCTTTGCCCAGTCCGTTTCCTTTCTTTTAATCTCCCTTCGCTCCATTGCAACTTTGACACCGATCATGCAGTGGTCACTATCTGCAGCCCAGGCTTTCTGAATCTTCCACGGCCTACCAGCCCCCGCAGTCAGCACCCGATCGATAATGTACTTGTGTTGACCCCACTCATGCGTATGCTCCTCTACTCCAATGCCTACTCACTCCCCCTGCTCTACCCACTCCTCTAGCATCTCTTTTTTCCTCTTCCCACAATAGTTTAGATCACCGATGATTACTTCGCCCTCCCCGCCATCGCATTCATCTTCCGCACCACTTCCGCCGCCGTCTGTTGAGGGTGAATATAAGCTGCCGCTACCGTATCCCCAATCAAAACCCACTCGCCATTCCCTTTTACTGACACCTCCACCTCCTTAGACACGTACACCGTTAAGTCCCTCAATCGATAAGCTACCTCATAGCTCGGGTGTGTCTGCCTGCTATCTATCCGTTCTATCGGTTCCGCTAGCACTATAATGTCCGCCCCTGCATCACTTCCTTCCTGTATCCCCACGTCTCCTATCTTTCTCCCTTTCCTCGTCTTCAGATAGGCGATCCTAAGCATAGATCTCCCAGTCGGGGGTCTCCCGAGATGGCCGTGGTGGAGGCGTGTCCTTTGGCATCTTCCTACTCTTCTCCTCCTTCTCTCTCGTTGTCATCCAGCAATGTTCCCACCAGTATCCTAACTGAAAGCACCGGTCACACAAGGGGTACCCCGGATCCCTCTTACACTTCGTCGACCAGTGACCAAAAACGCCACAATTCCAGCACCCCTTTGTATCCTTACTTCTCTTTCATGATAGATCATGACATAGGAGTGCCAATGATGATCATCTGGTCCTGTGTCTCCTACATGAAAAAACTTCCTGAAAACCAAACAACAGTCCCTTTTACTCTTAGAGTCCGCTGCAAGACTTGTATTCTATCGCAAGCCTGGTACTCTGCCGCGCGTCATCTGTTGTCTGTCTGGCAATGTAGGATTGCTTGTTTTTTTTTTTTTGGTAAATCAGTACTTGCATTGAAGCAAGGATTGCTTGTTGGCCTCGCTTTTGTAAGAGGCTTTTGTGAGAGACCACTTGTTCATGGATTGTAAATTGATTTCGCAGATCCTGGGCCAACTGTACAAGAAATTGGTTTAGGATTGAGGCAGGAGTGTTGTTGGTAAAAGTTTGTGTGTTGATGGCTGCCATAGTGAGATGTCTACTGATGTTAGTACTGTTCAATGATTGTAGGAAAGTACTTACAGGTTTAAGTAGATACTTCCTGATGCACCTCACACGTGTCTGTCGAGTAGAGGCCGATGGTTCATATCCTTCAAAGCTTGATTTCTGACTTTGTGTGTAAATTGTAAAGCCTTTTCCTCATCCACACCAAAGATAATTGCTAGCTCTCTTTGAACAAGTATATCACTCTACTTAATCCTACCGACTAGAGTATTGCTGATTGCACGGGGCCCTGGCAACATAATCTTAGGAAGTAAAGAGTTGCACTGCCCACCATAGCTAGTAGCTGCTTTTCCGGAGGCTTGTTTTTTTTGGTACCTCCATATCCCAATGGTATGTAGAGACTTGGCTGCAAGTTTCTGCGCCTTCCATATCAAGTTTTTCTCCATCTTCTCGAATTCCTGTGAACCAGGAAAATATCAGTCACCTTGGTGGACGCCCTTTAACTGTAGAGCCATGAATGAGCTCAGCCCGACTTAAACGGATTCCTCCTTATGGACACGGTGTTGATTCTAATTTCCCATATTGAATTTGATCATCTAGATGATACAGGTCCTTCACAGTGTTTCCAGTCTTGGTGTGTCGGCTAATTCCGCGTTGAATGACCTGCTCCCACCAAGAATAGATATGGCGGTGAAAGCCTTTAACAAGCATGGTACAGCCATCCTCCTCCTCATTATCTAAACTCATGCTGCCTTGTATGGTAGACACAATTCTTTTTCCTTGCTGATATTCAAAGTTCATATCCATGTCTAGATGGGCAAAACCAGTCGGCTCTCTCCAACTTGAACATCCTTGGTATAATATGGAACGGATATTAATTTCCAATTCAGATCTGGGCGAGCAGCAACATTTAAGGCATAGTAAATTGGATCCATGCTGTACTAGTGAATAGTACATGGGTCTAAGCCACCCACGGCGAGCATTACCATCTCCTTTAGGGTAATAATGCCAATTATAAGCTTCATATTCCTGCCTAGTCAGGAATGTAAAAACATTTGGAATTATCACTGTTCCATCATTTTGGAACTGATTCCATGCCTCTTCTGAAGCAAAACGTTTGAAAAGATTCTGAGGCTCCATGGCTGATTGGCCCGTAGTATGGTGTCGTTGTCCCGGGCCGAATGGCAATCGATATAGCTCGGCCAGGAAGAATTGCGGGAATCCCCACTCTCCTAAGGTCGTTTTCGGCGGGGGAAGAGGTCGCAATGTTCGAAAATTGGTAAATAAATTATATCTCCGTGATGCGCCCGTCGCGGGCTATCTGATGGCCTTGCCTATATCCGCTGGCGATATCTGGTCGTTGCGTTACCCGTTGTCCTAGCTTTCCGCGTACGTTGATGACGAATCTTCTTTGTAGAGTTTGCTATAGCTTTGTACCATATTCTTCTTCCCACAACGTGTATTTGGCATCGTGATTTCTTTTGCTCTCCTCCCACTCCTTGTATTGCCCAAAGTACTGTATCATGTTCGTTGATACTCAAGGAACAATACTCATTTTTTTTTTTTTTGAACTCAGTACTCGTATGCATAACCTTAAGGGTCGTATGACGAGCCACCCGGAAACCCGGGTGGATTCAAGGGACAGTCAAGTTAGTCTGACGCCCTGGGCGAACTATGACAGATAGCAAGAGGACGAAAAGGGAAGAGAAAGTAAAATATGCGCAACATCTGACGAGTGAGCGGCGAGCCTCACCCCCTCCTGAAGCCTCCCTGTCTGCGCCTTAGCGTCCAGCAAGGGGGCGGTAGAGGTAGGCGAAGTACGCCTCCACCGCGTCCCACTCCTCCCCCACCTCTTCTTTCTTCCAAATTGGTGTGTCCAAGTCTTCCCATGTCCTGGCATCTCCGATGAACTCCTGGCGTTGCTGATGGTGGTGGGGGCAAGCGAAGGTGATATGGAACAATACCCATTACAGATCGTCCTCATCTGTTTCCGAGACCCTCTTTGACTTCCTTGCTCTTGATACACGCTTTTCACTTTATCAGCTTTCTGTATCCACCTCCACTAGGCCTTAATGCCCGCCAGACTAGTCTTAATGGACACTCACCTTTATCCGCCCTCCCATTCCCGGACACCCCGCTGTGTTCCTTCACCCACATTACCACCCGTCCTCCAAGAGGCATCTGTTGACCCCGTACCCTGGTTCCGAGCGCTGGTCCTTCCTCCTCGCTTTGGCGGCTACCTTGATTCAAGCCGCCGTGGCCGTCCGGGGGCTGGAGGCTGTGCGTCTAAGTGCGGATTCGTACGCTGCTTTCTTGTCTGCCTCCTCGTTCCCTGGAATGCCAATGATCCATCTTATTTCCGTTTCCAAGCTAGCGCATGCCTCGAAGGCGTCTTTGAGCTCCCGGACCTTGGTTGGGCGCCTTTGGCTAGGTTTACGAGTGCCTGTTTGCTGGCCACGGAGTCCGCCAGTGCCCGAGTCCTAGTATGAGCTGAGTGCCAGTGTCAGGCCCTGATGAACTTTGATTCCGATAGGCTTATTCCCCTTCACCGCCACACCATCTATTGAAAGGTTACTATGAGCGGAGGTATCGCGGTAGTAAAAACGGAGGTTGCAGCGGTGGACTGAATAGTGCGATTAAGCAGAGTGAAGCGCGAGCGAGAAGTGCGAGTGAGCGGATGGAGTGACTATGTCGATAGTAGACGGTCGATTGAGTCTAATCGAGAAGTGTGTAGAACTAGATACATGAGTATGAAGCTCGTATATATAAAGGTACGAGTTCAGGGTAAAGTCTAGTAAAGAAAGTTTCAGTATCACCGATATGCTAATAAGAAAGAGGGTGTGGTAGTGAAACAGTAATATGAGTCAACGAATAGTCGATGAGTCATGACAACTGATATATATAAACACTAACCTCAAGTAGTAAGAAATAGCATAATGTAGTGGTAATGGATATGTAAAAGAAATAATACAGAAATCCTTAAACGGGTAGCAAGTGTCCATAATGGGTATCAGCATGATTAGGAAATAATCGTAAGGAATAACGATGTAATACATAGACAGAACTTAAACTATATCGTAAGGAAATGATTATTTTCAACACCCCTTCTCACTTGTTATCCCATGATTAATTCTTTAAGATAGGAAAATCGTGGACCAGGAAAAGACTTCATACAGATATCCACTGGGTTGTGTTCGCCAGGAATGTGTAGCAGCGTGATAGTACCTGAGTTGACGAGTTTGCAGACGAAGTGGTATGCAACGTCGATGTGTTTTGACTTGTCGGAAATTCGAGGATTATGAGAGAGATCGATAGAACCATTGTTGTCGCATGAGAGAGCACAGGGAATATCTTTGATGGAGAGCTCACTTAAAGTGTTCTGTAGCCAAATAAGTTGTTTGACTGCAATAGAACCTGTGATGTATTCTGCTTCGGTAATAGAGGTTGTCACGCATTTCTGCTTTTGTGATCTCCAGCAGATAGTACAAGAAGCGAGCTTGAAGATATAGCCTGATATTGATCGTCGAGTATCTCGGTATCCAGCAAAGTCTGAGTCAGTGAATCCTTCGAGTGAGAGAGGTTGTCCGAGCGTATATGTCAGTGTAAGGTCGCGTGTACCTTTGAGGTAACGGAGAACTCGTTTAACTGCTCCAAGGTGGTCTTTTGATGGTTTGTAGGAGAATTGTGAGAGAAGAGTTACCGAGTATGCCAGGTCAGGCCGTGTTCCAATAACTGCATACATGAGTGATCCGACGATTTGTTGGTAGAAAGAAATGTCAGTAACCTCATCATCATCTGTGCATTGTCGAAGAGTATGATTCGAGTCAAGAGGTAGAGTGACAGGGTTGCATTCGTTCATACCGAAACGTTCGAGGATCTTGTCGATGTAGGAGGATTGTGAGAGCGTGATACTGTGCTTAGTATACTCAATTCGAATTCCTAGAAGCCAATGTAAGTCACCCATATCAGTTAACTTAAACTCTCGTTTTAGTGACTGTTTGGTAGACTTCATAATGGTTGAGTCTTTGTATCCGAATAGAGTAATGTCGTCGACATAAAGGGCGAGTATGATTGTGCTGGTTTTATGGACGAAGACGCATGGGTCGAAGGTACAAGCAGAGAATCCTATTGTCAAGAGGAAAGATGTTAATCGTCCGTACCATTGACGAGGAGACTGCTTCAATCCGTAGATTGATCGGTTGAGTTTAGCACACATGCCATCGATCCGGGTACCTTCCGGAAGTTGCATGTAGATAGTTTCATTCAAGGAACCGTAGAGGAAGGCTGCCTTGATATCCATTTGTTGTAGTTTCCACTGGTAGTATGCAGTGAGAGCGATGAGTAGGCGGAGGGAATCGTATCGAACAACAGGCGAGAAGATTTCATCAAAGTCAGTACCGGGTTGTTGCGAATAACCTTGAGCAACTAGACGTGCCTTGTATCGATCGATATTCCCATTAGCGTCACGCTTGATTTTAAATACCCAATTACTATCAATAATATTCCGATTCTGCGGAGTAGGTACAACCGTCTAAACCTCTTGATCCTGCATTGATTCCAACTCTTCATTCATCGCCTTTCTCCATTTCTCTTCATCAGGTGAGTTAACAGCCTGTTTGAAGGTTCGAGGTTCATCACTATATTATAAGACTAAAGCGATCAACACTTTGTCTGCATCACTATTCTCATCAAAGACTTCCGGAGAGTCTTCAACCACTCTGGAATGACCATCAGGAAAGATCTTTGTGCCGACTATGGGAATAATTGATGCTTGAGCGGTCCCAAATTTGACTGGTTGGAAGACAGCTCGACCTGCTCTTGTTATGGTAGTAGGTCTGATTATCTTTCTGCCAATGATTCGAGTCAAGTCTTCATTATTTGAGTTGTCGGGTAAAGATTGTCGAAGGTCCTGAGAAAGTGAACTAAATAGTATGTATTCATCTCGATTTGGAGGTAGATGAGCTTGTGGAGTTGTCTTGAAAGGAGGTAAGCGAACCTGTGGAATTTGATTCGAAGGTCCGGGAATCGGTGATGGAGGATGAGGTGGAGTTGTAGGTTGTTCCGGTGGAGGAGGAAGAGGGAGTACCATTGATGTTGGTACTGAATTAGTGGAAGGAGTCATGCCGGGAAACCATACTTCACGAACACATGGGTGATGATGGTTATACCATTTTTCAGCCAGTTTTGGGTTCCGAAAACACCATTGCTGCCAGATGTACCTACTAGGGAACTCTGAGTTGATGTACGGAGTGATTTTAAATGGGTGAGATAGAGGAGGAGTATTCGTAGTTGGTGGCAATGATGGATCAATCGAGTTAGATGTTGGTGGAGGTACCCCTTCTGGAGTTGTACTCAGTCCGAAAGTAATATCTTGTGCTCGAACTGTATAGGTGTATCTTCTAGAGGGTATGTGGACCTTGTAGATAGAAGTGCTATTAGTATAACCGATGAAGATACCTTTCTCAGCCCGTGGTAGGAGTTTACTGCCTGCAGGTCGTCGTTCCTTAGGTATGTGTATATAACATTCCTTACCGAAGGGTTGAAGGTGAGAGATTGTAGGTTTGTTGCCGTGAAATACCTCGTAGGGTGTCTTCCCTTTGATTGTCCTATGAGGTGACCTATTTCGGAGATAGGCTGTAGTGGTACATGCTTCGGCCCAGAATCTTTTGTCCATATTAAGCAACATAGTCCTCATCATGTTTTGTATTGTGCGGTTGAAGCGTTCAGCTCTACCATTAGATTCATGAGAGTAAGGAGGCATTAGTTTATGCACGATACCTTTTGACTTGAAGAACTGTTCGAGATCTTTGTTAATATACTCTCCACCATTGTCAGTGCGGAATCGTTTGACTTGGTAGGACGTCTGTTTTTCCACCAAGGTAATGAAGTCTTGTATGGCTTTAATGGTGTCGGACTTGTTTTTAAGGAAATAAATCTAGCAAGCACCAGAGTAGTCATCAAGGAAAGTGATGAAGTAGTTCACTCCACTAAAAGAAGATGTGGGGAGTTTACCACTAAGATCTGAATGAATAAGTTCGAGAGGTTTGGTAGCGCGAGATGTTGTTGGTTTAGGGACAGAGTGAGTAGATTTGGTGAGCATACATGGCTCGCAATGATAGTTATCAGGGGGTATTGGCAGTAAATCACCGTCAGAGTAGAGTTCTTTATTTTTGAGTAAGGAGATGGCTTGATGACCGAATGATTGATGCCAGTGATCGATCGTTTTTTGTGAGGAGGAAACCAATGCCTTTTCATTTGACTCAATAATAAATGGGAGACTACCAACAAATTCCACCATTAATAATACAGAATCATCGCCTTTTTTTATAACATAAAACCCAGAATTCGTAGAGAAAGTAGAAAGACGAGAACAAACGGCGTTCCAAGAAAACAGTGAATGACCAAGAGAAGGAACATATCGGACATTTACAAGATGAACAACAAAAGTAGTACCAGAAGGGAGTAGATAGTTGAGAAGTACTGTCCCTTGACCTTTGGTTTCAAGGAGAATTCCACCAGCTCCTTCTACAGTTCCATTATCCTCTCGAAAGTTTTCGAAGTGTCCTATATCATTGGTCATATGAGCACTGCATCCTGTGTCGAATTTCCAGATTGCTTTTCGGGATGGGTTACTGACGCTGAGAGCCTCGTTCTTAGAGCTGCCAGAGCTACTAACGATGAGTGCCTGTTCCTTCTTTTCTTCCTTCTTCTTGTTCTTCTTCTTGTCCTCGTTTGTCTTCTTCAACTTTTGGCATTTCTGCTATGTGTGACCGGTGTACTTGCCGCCGTTTTTCTTGCAGTAGGTACACTCCACATCCGATCCGCTCACTTGTTGTTGTGACTGCTGCTGTTGTTGTTGTAGTTTGCCTTTCTTGAAAGAGACGGAGAGAGCAATGTCCTATTTCTGGACTTCAGACCCAATGGAGAGTAAGTAGAGTTTTGCGTCGGCGTAGGTGAGGTCGGATTTAGTTGAGAGGTTGTCCACTATGTTGGAGTGGTGAGTAACAAGAAAAGAGAGAAGAATGTCCCGTTTGGCTTCATCCTGGTCGAGGAATGAGTAGAGGGATGTGCGATATTTATCGGTAGAGCTAGTGAGAGAGTAGAGACGGGTCCACTCGATCTCATATTGCTCAATGAAATCGGCGAAGGAAGTAGAGGGAGTGTAGGTAGAGGCTAAATCGAAAAGAGTGCGCAGTTGATGTACGAATGAAAACGGAGTGTCATGGTAATATTGTGCCTTGAGGTGTTTCCATATGGCATGTGGTGAATCAAGCTTGCTGACGACCTTTAGTATCGGTTTGCTAATGACCTGAATTAGCATAAGGATAGCTTGATTTTCCATCGCTTTGAAGAGTTCTATCTCTTCTTGTGTCGCATCGTCCGCTGGTTCAAGTCCGTCAATAACTAGTTCTTTGCAGCCTATACCTCTCATGATCATCTTGATTGTGTCAGCCCAGTCCTTATAGTTGTCCTTGCCTGTGAGCGACTCGATGTTGTCGAGTTTAACTGGTATTGGCTTGAAATCCTTGGGAGCCCTAAAGATGGATGGCTTGGTTTTGCCTTTGGTGGAGGAGCCGGAGGTACCGGAGGAGCCGGAGGCACCGGAGGAACCACTGGTGGTTGGTGTGGAAGCCATTGTATGAGATAGATTAGATGGGATGTATTGATACTGTTGTTGATTTTAGTTGTGCTTGTCCGGGCTCATAACCTATTGAAAGGTTACTATGAGCGGAGGTATCGCGGTAGTAAAAACGGAGGTTGCAGCGGTGGACTGAATAGTGCGATTAAGCAGAGTGAAGTGCGAGCGAGAAGTGCGAGTGAGCGGATGGAGTGACTATGTCAATAGTAGATGGTCGATTGAGTCTAATCAAGAAGTGTGTAGAACTAGATACATGAGTATGAAGCTCGTATATATAAAGGTACGAGTTCAGGGTAAAGTCTAGTAAAGAAAGTTTCAGTATCACCAATATGCTAATAAGAAAGAGGGTGTGGTAGTGAAACAGTAATATGAGTCAACGAATAGTCGATGAGTCATGACAACTGATATATATAAACACTAACCTCAAGTAGTAAGAAATAGCATAATGTAGTGGTAATGGATATGTAAAAGAAATAATACAGAAATCCTTAAACGGGTAGCAAGTATCCATAATAGGTATCAGCATGATTAGGAAATAATCGTAAGGAATAACGATGTAATACATGGACAGAACTTAAACTATATCGTAAGGAAATGATTATTTTCAACACCATCCTTATTGCACTGTAAATGCTTAAAAGAAGTGCCAAAAGCCGATTGGCAAAATGATCCTTGTCTTAGTAAAGCCTTTTTCTTCCACATTATGTAGCGGAGCCAGAAGTTGCAGGCTTGCTGAATTGCTTTCCCCTCATCAAGAAGGCTTCTCCAGATCATCTTTCGTCGTAGTGCATGCTACTCACAGGAGGTATGTGCTCTTTCACCCCCCGAGTTATCCTTACGGGCCCTTTTGGCACTCAAAGTGGGCGTAATGAAAGGATCAGACAAATTGACAAACCCCAAGTCGAGTCTCTCTGATGAGTGTCTGTCTCTATGAAAGACTGTTTGTATTGCTCTCCAAGCTCGCGATCTTTCTTTTCCTTTTTAATTACCACTTGCACAGCAGTAGGTGATGCAGGCAATCCTTCAGGGCCTACAGTTGAGGGTGTCGGTGTACCACCTGTGGAGCTTCTGGTCCCGTATCGGCCATTGGGACGTCGCTCAACTGCTTTTGTTTGCGACGTTGCTTTCTGCTTGCTCCTTCCCATGAAGAGTAGGGATAGATGAGGTGATGACTCAATGGTTGTTTGAAGGCAGGGGCAACTGACGCTTTGCTTGATTTGTTGATGCGTTGAAGAGAGCTGGTCAAGCAATGCGCGTTACAACATTTACTTTGGGTGCAGTACCATTATGCGGGTAGCACCCATAGTAAAAACTGTTATTTCTCCAGACGCTCCTATGGAAGAGGGGCTTCCGGCGTTGCTTGCCTTAAAGCAGGTTGCTGAGGGTACCCTGCGCGGGGTAATAGGCCAGATGCGGAGCTTCGCTAGATGAATGGAGCTCTCGCGGGAGGGTGAGCAGCGGTGTGCGTGGCGGGGCTAGATGCTACGCAGGTGACAGCGTGGTCGGATGGCACACGACAGGAGGGTGTGGCAGCAGCGGCGGTGGTCGGAGCAGAGGCAATTGAAAGATGGGAGAAAGGAGAGTATCTGGGGTCCGTCGCCACGGTAATGGATGCGGAGATGCTGGGGGTTGTGCGAGCGTGGCAGTCAGGGCGAGGGTGGTGGCCCTCGACAGTCAGGGCGTCATCGGTCGGCTGCAGAATTTTTGTTTTGAGCAACCACGTTCGTGGATTGAGGAGGAGGCGGTGATGGAAATGGCGAAAGGGGATAAGACAGTAATGTGTGTGAAGGGGCACAGCGGGGTGGAGGGGAACGAGAGGGCAGACAGGAAGGCTAAGGAAGCGGCTTGGGTGGGCCGGAGGATGCTACGACCTGACGTTATCACACCGGCAGGCATCCGACAGGCTTTCCCCATGGGGCGATCCGCTAGACAGACAAACTGGAGTCGGGAGGCGCTACGGGGACTAACGTATATAGTCACCGACCGCGGACCGCAGCGCTGGTGGCTACGGTGGGAAGGGCGGAAGACCCACTGTGCTGGCTATGTGAGGAGGGGGTAGCGCAGAATGCGGTGCACCTGCTGGGCTGCTCTGGGGTAGCGGATGGGAGGGGACGGAGTTGGGAGCAGGTGTGGGAAGACCCGGAGTGGTGTGAGGTGCTAGCGGGGGCGGTGAGGGGGGGGTGACCTGTGATCGGAGATCTGTGTGCGGGAGGATCTTTGATTGTGTCTAAGGGCGAGGGTATCTCTTTGAGGGGGTATCTGGTCATGTACGTAGTTACGGGGCAGGGAGCAGCCCGGTGGTTGGATAATCCCGTCAGGCTTAACCTGAGGGGATGCGCTGCCTTGCCATAAGCGAGACGCTTCAATGCAAGTACTGATTTACAAAAAAAATGGAAAAACAGAAAGTCTGACTTCACACTGCATTTGCAAAAAGGTTCCTCTGTAAACTTTAAAACAACTCTTTTATACCCGAGTTCAATACCACGCAGGAAGAATCAAAGAGTCACATATCAAAATTACTGTCTATATACAAGAGAGATGACCCTCGAGTAAGAGTGATGATCCCCACATTGACACTCCCACACAGAAAAAAGAAAAAAGAATTGGCTCAGCTGGGACTTGAACCCAGACCACCCGCTCTCTGCACATGTTAGCAGGACGTTACAAAGCAGGAATCATACTATTAGACCACTGTGCCTTTTTGACTACTCTAGTCTACCAACATTACAAGTAGTGAAAACTTCTCGCAAGCAAGGCGTTGTGCCTAAACTTTACTTGCTTTTGGTAAATCAATACTCGTATTGAAGCTCTCTAGCTTATGACCACACAGCACATTCCCAGATCGAGTCCAAAGAACTATCCAGACCCTGGGTCGCTCGCTATTCCCCACTGGAGCTTTCTTCGTAGCATATCCTTGACCAGGGACTCTTCGTATACCCAGAGTGTTCGCCTCCTCACTCCCCTTGGGACTGAAATCATGCGAATAACTACCTAGCGTTTAACAGCATATGCCTAACATGCAATTTGGCCTTGTAGGTCTGCCACTACCGACAGTACGCTGCTGAGCGAAGAGTGGGCCTCATGGATATGATGGCTCGGACCTGAAGTACATTATTACCCCACTCGAGACCCAACCGCCAGTGCCTACCTAGTCTGGCGGGCACTGGCCTCTCGTGAAGGTGCCTCCCATGGCCAACGACAAACCACACCGGCCCCTTCCTCAATTCAGCCTAACTGTATCAACCTCTTAAAATGCCCCTTGACATGTCATCCATGTCAACGTCTCCAACGAATCACAGCCTCGCTCTAATGGAAACCGTCAATTCCTTTTCTCAGGCTACAACGACCCTAACTCTCCTACCCACTCCGGTCGGGGATGGTTACCTTCTCAGCCCGTTGGATCTCCATTCCGGCAATGCAACTGCAGCTCCGCTCACGAGCACAGCCCCTTCGGCTAATATCAATCGATTCCCAAGCATGACTCCCTCTCATACTATGTCGGAGCGGTCTCCGGACTGCTCTAGCTCAGTCTCTAGCCAGCACACCAACGTCCACTCCGCATCAGATACTAGTACTCCAGGGTCTAATGTTCCTTTCCCGACTGCCATTACCTCTGCTGTAGTTCAAACTCGGACGCCGAAAGGACTATTGGTGGCAGCAATCCTCCCGGGTTTTCTAGTCACTATGGGGTTCTTGGTGTGCTTAGCGTTCTACCTAAAGCGGAAACGACGCAAAGCGTTGAAGAGTATGCCGGAGGTCTCGCATTTTGGGCGAAAAAAGCTAACGTAGTGTTTAGGACTGAGGGGCAGACTATCAAACTAGAAGAGTGTTGTGGTGGGGTTAAAGTTGCAGCTTTGTGCGGCTTTCTGGTTGAGATGAGAAGACGAACGAAAGGTCCAGTTACTATCATAGCATCGGCTGCCGTTCCTCTCATCCAACGATTACAACTGTCAGTGGGCTGCCAGTAGCGCCAGCCGGACTTGCTTGGGAAATATAATCTACATTTATTACTATAAGTTGTCTATAAAAGTTGTCTGATTGTAGGTATGAAAATTGAGAGACGAGGTTTAGGGCTTTTTGGAGCAAGGAATAGACTACAGGCAACGGAGTACTTGATCAGAATTCTTCGTAAATAGCAACGCAAGCTGCTCAGCTGTTCCCTCGCCGCCATCTCCAATACAAACAGACGCACTGACCCTTGCTACATCCCACAACATGCACATAGCGCTAGACGGACCAAAGAATGTCGCTTCCTCTAGTCCGACATCAAACCCGCAATATGCGAATCAAACCACGCTGCAATTCCCGACGGCAATTGAGATAGCCATCATGGTCGAGGTTGGCACCAGCACCTATCTCAGCATCACGAGAACTCTATCCGTTCCAACCACAGCTCTTCTCCCGCCGTCCACGACAACATCGACCCCTACGACTGGCACCACTTCCCTGCCTGAGGTAACCTGCCCGAACGCATGGATATACACGCCAACCCTACACCCTAGCGACGTCGGCGGATGCGTGCATGTAGTGTGTGATACGTTTGCTGATCAGCAAACTACACATAGCCCTCCAAATAAGGCAGTCTTAGTTGCAGCGATATTGCCGCCCTTCATTGTAGCAGGGGGGGCGTTGGTACTTTTGGCAGGATATCTGAAGTACCGGAGAATTAAACAACAGCGGGAACAGGTATGTAAAATGAGGATACTCATGGGTAACCCCCCCCTGAGGTACTGGATGAGAGTATATACTTATACAGACACGTAGGTTGCCATACGAGGTTTTGCGCCAAGGCACTGAATCCGGCAACTGAAAGGCTAGGTGCCCCTGGAATGGGATATTTCGGATATTGTTGGATATATGTTCAGATGGTTAAATTTAGTCGGGTGGTAGTTTTCTCAAACGAAGATTCAATACCTATTTCTAGTTCTTTTCCACCAGGTTTCCTATTTGTTACCTTCATATGTATGAAGTTTGTGTGAACGTGTTGATATATCAGTCTGATCATCTGAATGCTATGTAAGCACAGGTTAAATTGACAACACTCTGGCTATTACACCATCGAGTCTCGTGCCGGGAAGAGACCTTGTGCCCAGTTTGGGGCTTTCTGATGGACTTGACCTCGATGTACAATGAGAGGTCTGTTTTCTTTTTTCTTTGTGACGCAGTGACTGCTTTTAAACAAGTATCTAGCCTATGGCGACGCAACGCATTCCCAAGACCCTAGGAGGTGGGATTAGATATGGGTGTGGGAAGCAATAAGCCATGCCGCCCATAGGACTCATTAGCATCAGCCCAAGCACAAAATTGCAGCTTTCATTGGGATATTCCATCGTCAGATTAGTTTAAAAAGAAAGATCCAATGATATTAACTCGTTGGGTGAGAAGAGCCTGACGGAGTGCAAGTCCGAGTCTAAATGCGAGGCGGGGGGGAACTAGTTGCCTAGATGGGATGGGTGGAACTGCCGCGTGCTTGGAAAGCTAGGCTACTGTCGTTTCAGGTGGGTGGTAGGGCCTCGTCTGGGCACTGCTGACTCGTACCATACATCACGGGGAAGCGGGTCACCACCGGGATGTAGGTCAATTTATTCCTAAATACATTTCGACCAGGATCTTGTTGCATGAAAGCGCGGAGTGGATGGAAGAGAAGGAAAATGCATGAAAGACCTCCGAGCCAGCCCTGTGAAAGGTGAAGGGGGGGGTACAGGGGGTCATACCCCTCTGGGGGGTCGAAACAGTGATAACAGACAAGGTAGAAGCAGAAGATGATGATGAACTCGCATCTGTGTCCCATGGCTCCAATTCATCATGAGATGATTCAATCTCAATTGGTGTTTGAATAGTAACATTCTTGGCCTTAGACGAGCAAGCTGGAGTGCGGAGTGCTAGCTTCATTAATACATATCACTTTCGCTTGTTAACCCTGCTTTTCTCAACTTGCTTCAAATCTGCATCTTGCCGCTCTTGATACAACCTAACCAATGTCTTCCTATAAATCACCTCTTCATAACTCTTTCCAATGTGCTTCTTATCTTTAGGAGCCGCTAACTATGCTGTTTTCTACCATTTAGCTATTCAAGTCCTTAGGGATCTATTAATAATTTGAAGTTGATAAAAAGAGTTGGTAGTAACTTGTAATCAAATAGCTTTATCAAAATATTAGAGCTATTTTATTCTTAGTTTATAGTTAATTTATCTTTTAGAACATATTATAAATATATATTAAACTACTTTAGAATTTAAATTCAAATGCTAATACTAATCTATATACTATTTAGCTTTTTTATAAATTACTAGTACCATCTATCTTCGGGATGCAGATCACCACCCGGATGTGGATCACTCGGCTATTTATGCATTTTTGACGATTTCGAGGCCAATACACAACTAAATAGGCCCAAATTATGGGATCGTATTTGAGATATATAGTACTTTGTAAAATAAAATATAGTAGAGCTAAGGTGCACTACAGCTTGAATAATCCTGGGAGAAATACTGGAGATTACTGGGTAGGTTTTAGCTATAAAATATGTAAATAGATGATGGTGGAGAAGGTTTCAATGATCAGAAATTACTATTCCCACTTAGTACTTATAATTTGCACTTACTATACATGCAATTTCATACAATATGCCCATATAGAAAGATCGGTCTAAAAGGGTAGCTTAGCCGGGGATACAAATGAAGGTATTCGTTGTTGTAGCTCAACCAAACCACGCCCAACTCGAGAACTAGATAGCTCAAAAGCAAGCACATAGGTAGGGAAAGACCTCCAGGTAGCTTATGCAGGATATCTGACTAGAACTAGGCAAGGTTATGCCCCCAAAGGAAGACCTAGAGAAGGTACATAGAATATATTCAGTCTAGTAATTCAATTAAACTAAGTCCAAATCAAATACCTAATAGTACAAAAGTATGCCAATAGATAGGCCTGTCAATTAGGTACTCTATATATAATATCTGCTAAAAACTGAGTAAGAACATATCACTAATAAGAGGTTTAGAGAAAGAGTAAATAAAATATATTTTTATTATAACTTAATGAAACTAAGTTTAAATCAAGCAATAAGTGGCTTATATCAATGCTTATAGTAACTAGACACTTGTATATACGCTATACAGTAGCTTGACTAGATTTAAGTGAAGTCATCTTTTAAAGATCCTTCTCAGAAACAGATAAACAGATGGTAGATTTTAGGATACCTCTTTCAAATAAAGACAGGATCAAGCATTTAATATCTTGAAAGGATTGATATATAGAGGGCAATCTTTTGAACCTATTATAGGTATGATTTAGCCTAAATTGTTGTAGCTTAGTATCATAGCCTTATTGGGAAGAAATATAATGTCATGGCATATATCAATTGCTATCTACCTAAAATAAATATGTAGTTGCTGAGACAAGCTCGGCTATTCTACTTACCTATGTAAATTCGTTTGAGCTATAGAGCGCTTGATTTGGGCATGGTTTGGTTGAGCTACAATAAGGAATACCTTTATTTGTATTCCCAGCTAAGCTACTCATTCAGACCGATCTTTCTATATAGGTATATTATATGAAATTGCATGTATAGTAAGTGTAAACCACAAGTACCAAGTGGGAATATGAATTTCTGACCATTGAAACCTTCTCCACCCTCATTTATTTATATATTTTATAGCTAAAACCTACCCGGTAATCCCCGGCATTTCTCCCAGGATCATTCAAGCTGTAGTGCACCTTGGCCCTTCTATACTTTATTTTGTAAAGTACTATATATCTCAAATACGATCCCAGAATTTGGGCCTATTTGGTTGTGTATTGACCTCGAAATTATCAAAAGTGCGTAAATAGCCGGGTAATCCGCATCCCGGTGGTGATCCGCATCTCGAGGATGGATGGTACTAGTAATAGTATCTTATTTTTATAAATAGTTTTAATAACTATAATTAACTTTCTATTTCTATTTTATATCAGCTTTCTTATTATTTCTCTTTCCTATCTTCTTCAACTAATCTTACAATAATCTGACTTTTCTATTATAAATCCCTTCTCATCTATATTAAACTATATATTTTCTAGAATATTAAATTTTCTAATAACTCTACTTAACTTTTTATCAGGATTTTAAAATCACTAGCTTTGATATACTTTTTATCAAATATAGAGGAGACAAGATCTAGATATTGATTTAAGAACCTTATAATCCAATTCTTTCCAATCATTTGATCCAGATCATCTAGTCCACCTCTTAGGATCATAACTGCTTCTTATACATGCTCAATTCATGATAGAAATCATGCACGCTGTATCCGATATATCCAACACATATTAGCTCGCTCCTCTGCAGCTGTTATAAGTTGTTGGACTTCAGGTGCATCCACTCTTCTCTGTGCACCATGGAAACGTCTTTTTTTTTTTTTTTTTGGTAGATCAGTACTCGTATTGAAGCTTCTCCCTTATGTGGAAACGTCTTTGTGATGTGCTATACGCACACCCGTGATATTGGCAGCTTTTGCGCATTGATGGGTAGAGTCCAGATTGCAGTCCTTTAAGTGCTCGAGCTACGGATTACTCCTTTTCATCCTCCGACTTGAGCTTTCTAGGCTTCACTCGACCCATTTTGGAGTATGAACCGTCTTTTCTACCTTCCAAAATCTTTAGCTAATAATCACCGTGCCGGCGCAGATCACACTTACCTGACTTCAATTTTCCCTTAAATTCCGGGCTCTGAGTAGTCGAACCTGAGGGCGAAGTGTTGTTGAACCTAGGATTCAGCGTCGCCCCGCATGCCCCGCATTTGAAAGTCGTAGGCCCTTGTCGGTATCCTTGTCACTAGCGCGTGGGGGCTGACCCAATCCCGGTGGTGACCCTCTCCCCTATCCGACCTTGCACCTTTAGTTATAATATTTCACCTTTGCTTGAAAGGAATCAAGAAAATCTGGTTCTGCAAATGGACGACTAACATGGGCTTCGATAGCTTCGCCCCTACTACTCCTCAACTGAGCCCTGAGTCCGGTCCCGTCATGTTGCCTGAAGGCACTTTTCACCTGCCAGCTGGGGATGGGCGTAGTCAATCGAAGGTTGGCCAATTGGAGGCGCTTCAGAGGATGTAGGATCTCAACTTCCCGCACACAAACTACTACAGAAGAGTTCTAACGAGGGTACTATAGATTCTGTCAGTTCTTGCTTGTGGTCCTTTCTGGTGGGACTCTTGCACCTCTAGGATCTACCTAACGAAACCCTCATCTGCCGCAACCAAAGCTTAAGGCGATACCTCGGGGGGTCACAGGTGGCGGCATCTTTAGCAACAGCTTCCACAAGACAATCCGTGAAGAAACAATTCCCCCCCCTTAACAGATGTGTCAAACGCCAACACCGGAGAAGAACAGTCAGCACCCCGGAAAACATCGCCTCCAACACCCCCAAGGACCTTACATACACAGGCATCCCTGACACAACCTTGAGCCATACTTTTGTTCTGAACTCGTCGCTCAACCTTGGTGACCTGCGTCGCTGACGTGGAATTAGGTCGTTTCTCTAGGAACATTACAGAATCGGGAACCTACCATTATGAGTAGTCATCTACACGGCCCGCAACATAATCAGTATTATTCAATTATTCATGGTGACTTTAACTAGCTTACTTATGATTATATCACCAGAGCTCTAGGTATAGGTATTTGGATATGGAATACAACCAGGGTTTCAGAAATAGGGACACAGACCTTCGACCTGTCTACAACACATCCTGGATCTCAAGCCTCAGCTCCCCCTACAACAGCGACACCGGAGGTTGGACAAGCTCCAGTTCCCAAGCTACACCCGTCCAAGCAGCAGCGATACCGGGGAAGAGACAAAAGCACTACCAACACACCCGACATCCCCGGAGGCCCCACATGGGGAATTCAAGCCAGAGACATCGGGTACGTCTAATACCCACAACGAAGACACTCGGACACTGGGATCACAGATCCTCGCGCGGCACCAACAGGCAGACACACAGACACCCCCAAGGCAGACACGAGCCGTAGTTCTACATGCGGCCCCATCGAAGTATAAGCCTGGTCTCTCATGCGCCGCTGGATCGAAGAAGACAACGACACTCAAATCCTGGGAATACGCTGGCTACTGGGTGAACAAAGAAGAGTCGGAAAACTGGCTTCGTCGCTGGCTATCTACCTAGCCCATAGCATAGACATCAGCTGCGACACCTTACCTATGGGCGGAAGGCGCTTTAGGATTTCAGAATACGACTGGGACAGACCATCAGGGGAGAAGGGAAAGGGCCGCTGAGAGTGTGGAGCGTTCGTGTATTGTTTTCATACCTGCGAGAGGGCGTTGGAGAGAGGACAGACACACCTGCGAGTTATACTTTGTTTTATGCGGGACCATAGGGACCATTTCTCTCTCTGTGTGCAGATTAACTTGTACGTACTTTGAATCCACCCGGGCTTCTGGAGTGGCTCGTCATACGACCCTTAAGGTTGTGCATACGAGTACTGAGTTCAAAAAAAAAAAAAATGGATATGGAAAAGTAGGTATCTCATCTTGCACCAACAATCTTGTCAGCAGGTGGCCCCTTGTGAAGTACCTGGAAAACGCGGCCAAGTGGTTTGACTTCGCTCTGGAGATCGGCTAGCTTTGTCGATGCTATGGCTCATTGCATCCCCCCCAATGGGAAGCAACAATGCTTGGGCAAAGATGCCTGGTTTCCTAATGGTGGACTCTCGACTTGATGGCGGACCTGAAACCAAGCATGTCCGGCTATTGGGGACGCCACACCGACAAAATACGGCGTTTGTGCCAGGCACCACAGAGTGCGACTGGGAGAGTCCAACATGAGAAATGGCAACTGAGGGTGTAATGTAGTTGAGAAGAACAGTCTCTGTTGATCTGCGCTGGTGGTGGGGGGCTGTTTGGTTTCTTGAACTGATTTCACCTGCGGAATTGGAAATTCTAGATAGTTACACCTGCGAGTAACATTCTTCTCTGATAGGTCTTCCGTTTTCCTCTTGCCAGAATATAGGTCATTTCTCTCTCTCTGCCGGTCGTGCAGATTCCTTGTATGTAACATGGACCCACTCAGGATTTCGGGTAGCTCTTCATATGTTGCATGCATAGGAGTAATGAGCTTTGTCTTTATCTAAAAAACAAATTCCGAGCTCCCTTGCCAGCTACCAGTGTCTCGGAATTGTTAAACATACGTATATTCATGTCATACGTGCATGCATACCAGCCCATACCTGGCCTGCCTAGTGCAGGCGCCCCAGATGGCGAGAAGCTTAACCTTAGGGTGAAGTAATGATCACAAGCGTGGTAATGAAGCTTATTGAACTCGTGTGTATATAGTCGCTGTATGTCCTTGTCTGAATCAATTAGTTCGCTACATGCACACATGTACATACACTCATATCAATTTATACAAGCCTCTATCTGCTCTTTCCCCCGTCCATTGTGAGTCTCTTTAACTAGACCTGTATGATTTTCGCTGCCACGACTCCTGTCATTCAGATATGCATAACGTCCAACAGGAATGTCCTCTCCCCTTGCATCATAGCAACAGTTGCTTCTGTTGGAGGTTATGGATATCCTGATGACAGGAACCGTGGCAGCGAGAATCAGATAGGTCCAGTTAACTGTTAAGGAGACTTCACAATGAACGCGCGAGAGAGAGAGCAAATAGAGACTTGAATGAATTGATATCTGTGAACGTATGTGTATATGTAGCAGTAGTGAACTAGTTATACAGACAAGGAAATACAGCGACTATATATACACGAGTTCGATATCCATCACGAGTATGTTGCGGTCGTGATTTCATGTGGTAGCAACACATGGATTAGCTCTACCCGAAAGGTTAAGCCGTTGAGACGGTAATTAGGCGACTACACTAGGCAGGCTGGGTATGGGCTGCAGCACATGCACGTACATTCTGTTCAACAGCTTCTTCGGGTGTCCGCATTACACAAAGGCGGCTCATATATTGACCGTGATGCTTCT